>JAQMYF010000027.1:30866286-30878420 GCA_030014195.1 Neosilurus mollespiculum
GTATATATATAGATATATATATATATATATATATATATATATATATATATATATATTTTTTTTTTTTTTTTTAATTTGCTGAGCATAAATTGTGTTTTTAGCTTTGGATCTATCATATGGTATTTTACTGTTATGTTGCAACATACATTTAGCAAATTAGTGCAAATTATTGGAAATTAGAAACTATTATTACAACCCTAATTCCAAAAAAGTTAAGATTCTGTATAAAATGTAAGGAATAATAATAATAATAATAATAATAATTTAAAAAAATCATAAATTGCAAGCTATATATTTACAGAACACTTTATTTCAGTCTTGTGTACGTTTCCTCTGGGCTCTGGTTTCCTCTCACAGTCCAATGCACAATAAGTCAAATGGATTTTCTAAACTGCCTATAGGTGGGAATTTGAGTGTAAATGATTGTGTATATGACAATCCTACAATAGACAGGAGACCTGTTCAGGATGTACCCCCCTTTTGCCTGGTCAGCTGGGATTGGCTCGTTTACCCAGAAGCCCTGATTGTTATTTGAAATGAATAATAGGTGGAGCTTCGGATTAAATCCCTTCAATTCAAACAAGCAGCTATGCCAGCTAATAACTATAATACCTCAATAATAAATACAATAATTTTGATATTTACAGCTTGTGATTTCCACAAACGTAAGTGAATTTTTTTAAACTGAATGGCCACTCGTAAAACCCATGGATAAGGACCACAAAAATACTGACACTAGAAGGATGACATTGTGAAACCAGAGACAATCATTTATTTGTTCTTAAAATCTTAAAACCCTCAATAACTTTTAATCAATTAAATACTGAAAAATACTTTTTTACAAACCAGAGGTCTTCAGGCTCTCAAACCAGCTGAGAATTGTTCAGAACATATTAAAATAGAAATAATACCAACAACAGGAAAACAGGAAAAAACAACTAAAACAGCACAAACAATGATGTAGTCTTCAAAGAGCACTGTAAATAAAGTGATTATTATTGTATATGTTATGGAATAACAACTTGTTTTCAAGTACACTGTGAAAACTTGAACACTTTTCTTCAAAAATAGCACAAAACAGTACATAAAAGAAAGTCTACTAGTAATTAAAATCATTAAAAAAAATTAAAGTACATTAGTATGTACCATAACAGAACATTCTTCAAGCAATTACATCAAGTAGGACTTCAAGGAAAAAGGATCCCAAAGGGCTTGAAACATTCACTTCTTTGAGGGATGTTTCCCCATCATTTTGAAGCCCACCCTGTTTCTCCCTGCCAAAGTGCACACAAATGTCTGAATAATCTTCACAGCTGTGTCCCTTTTAGAGGCATCAAGACTGCTCATAAAGCTTCTTTTGAAGCTTTCAGTGATTCAGAGAAAGTCACTTTTCTTCCCATCATCTGAACTTGGAAGGAGGTTTGAGAGGAACCTTTGGTACTGCAGCTGCCTGATGTGTAGAAACAATCAATAAAAGACTCAGCCAACTGAGTCAATAATGTCAATCCAAAATAATCGGTTTAATATTTAGCGTTCTCAAAATCTCACCTGACTGGGATTCCATGTGGGGTTTGTACCCAATGGTTTCACAGGGGGTATTGGAGGGGGTTTTGGTTTATTCACCTACAAAAGTGAGCAAAAGTCAGCAAAGGAGAACCTTCAGGGAATGACTGTACAATGCACAGTATAAAAGAAGAATCAACAGGAGGTAAGATAAACAAATAATGACAAACACTTTATAATAGGACGACAGAATGTTCAGTAACAAAGAGTGAACTATAAACTTACAGGCTTGGTAATCAGTGGAGGTAAAGGTCTTGATGGAGGTAATGGTTTAGATCCAGGAGGCAAAGGCTTTTCCTGGATTCATTGAAAAAAAAAAATATATATATATAAAAATATATAAGATATATATATATATCAGAATCCACACTGACCGGTGTCCACTGTGTGGATGGACATGTAGTCCAATACATTAGTACACTGTAGAAAAGTAGTTCACCCACTGAATAAACTCAAACAGCAATAGGTTTCTTCGAGGCAGAAGTAAATACTATTAAGTTTTCAGTTGCAGTTTCTGGGAATCAACCAGGTTTTCAGTGATTTTTCTCACAGTTCATTAGTTTCTCGCTTCACTGAAGTCATCATTGGGTGAGGTTGGACAGATTTCATTGCAAAAATAAGCAGTGTAATTTCTAATTCAAATTCAAATTCAAATTTTTGCTATAATTACATGACATGTCTTTTATTTGGAGCAGTAAACACAAATTACCTATTTTTAGCACGTATCATGTGCTACCTTAAGGTGTATGCTTTTTAAACAATCCACAGCCCCAAGTGATTTTCCCATGTTTCTTCAGGTTTTTCCAGACTAGCTCACATCATTACATTGGTAAGGCTTATTTTCATCCATACCTGAGTGAAACCAATGTTTTTCGGAGCTAGAGGACGTGAACCCGAAGTCTTCACCTAAAATGTTAATTTAAAAAAAGGAATGTAAATTTAGATGTACAATAATGTACAGGTGAAACCGGTCACATATCAAACTGACACACTGTCTCACTCTCCCCAAAACATTTTAGATAATTTAGATACATATTTGTGTCAATCCTTGTTCATTAATAATTACACACACACATGTGCTAGTGTGCAACTTTCTGTTCATGCATTTATGGCCAACATTAAAGGAGCGAGATGCAGTTCAGTACCCGTTACCCCCATACTTTTTGAAGATACAAAATGAAGGAAATAAACATCACACACTAAGAAAATGCTAGTTCACTGACTACAATTAATTCCTTACATAATGTCAATAAATTAATTACCTGTTCCATCCTGGATTGTTCTGCCACCACTGGAGGCTGCAGGTAAAATGTAAGCAGTCATCAGTATTCTGGTATAAATGTATATGTATAGATCTAAAATGAGAAATAATCTAACCTGTGGTGGAGTTCTGCTAGGCATTATGGGCGTAAATAGAGGTGTGCAGGTGTGGGTTACAGATGACTCTAGAAACGTGGGCTGGCTGATACGAGGAGGTCCACATTTGGGGCTGTTTTTTGCACTGACTGGCAGAAAAGCTGGATTGCACTGCCCAGGGTAGGCATTCACATCCCTAAAGGAGCTTGTGGATGGAAACACACACAGACATTTTAAGTTGCTGTCAGCTAATTATGTAACCATAAATAATAATTCAATGACAACTTGAAACTAACCTTTTCTTGCTGAATATTCTTTGTTTTTTACAATATATCAAGCCTCCAATAATTAGAATAATCAATAGCAGGATGCCTATAACAGTGATTACAGCAATGACTGCCCTGGACCCTATAAGACAAAATCATGGAGATGGCAACATTAGCCCACTATTTAAACATTAAGTTTAAACATAACCGGAACAGTTTGATGTGCAATAAAAAAAACTGTTGACATACAGCTTGAAACTTCATAGAGCTTTATATCACAGTAGGGGGGAGCCCAGCCTGGATCACAGTGGCACTGCTTCTCATGGTTACACACCTATAATTAAAATAGTAAAGTCACACATGAAATACTATTGCATTGTTCAATATGAAAACGTTCAACAGCAGCTGGGTAATGCCGACTACATGAAACAATGGAATAAAGGTCTAGCTGAAAGTTCATCTACTCCCATTCTTTAATAGACCTTTAAAAATTCAGCCTGATTCACTATAATGAAATCTCATTTCATCCACTATTTTTTGTGTGTGTACACAAATTCCTCTTAGTTCCTGTTCACCTGAAATGGTTAACAAAATCAGAAAAATGTAATCTGAATACATACTCCATGTTTATTGCATTTTGCAGAGCAGTTAGCAGTTCCATAGATGGCTACATCTTCACAGAGGTTGTTGACGCACACCTGTTAACAAAAAAGGTATCACATTTTCAAATTTTGAAAACATTGCTACTTAAACAAGAAAATTATTTCAAATTTATATACATTCCCTCACCTTGTTTGCGCCGCATTTGGTCCCTGCTGGCACCATTCCTACATCCTCTGAGCTAGATGCATCCACGGCTACTTTGCACTTTCTCCTGCCCATAGTTATTTCCCTTTTTTGTTTGGTAATTGGAAAGTCATTCCCACCCGAGCAGTATATCTTCCCACATTTGTTGTTTCTATGAAAAAAAATTTTTATATAACTAATCATATAATATAATAATATATAATCATATACAATAATATATAATTATATAATAATATCTGCAGCTCAATTATACTAAAAGTAGCACAAAATTCATGTAGCAAAATCAAACTTACCGGTTGGAACATGGGCTTGGCCATTGACAGTTGTTGTTAAAGCATACATCGTCAGCAACATCAGCATCTAGAATGTGAATAGATATTAAATTAATCATGTATTCATGCCATTTCTGTAAGTGCTTTATCCTGGGCAAGGTCATTGTGGATCTGAGGACTATCCCAGGAATACTGCGCACAAGGCAGGAATACACCCAGTGTTTGATACCAATCTATGCACATACATTTACACACTTAATCTATAGCCATGTTTGTGGGTTGTGGAAGGAAACCAGAAATCCCAGAGTGTACACAGTGCAACCTAAGGATCAAGCTCATTATCAAACTACGGTCCTGCATCTGTGAGATGGCAATGCCACCTCAAATGTATTAAAAAATATATATTAATTATTTACATTTTTACAAATACAAACTATGGGTGGAGACATTTTGTAAAAAGCATACCTGCTCCCCAGAGCATCTTGCAGTGCTCCTGGTGTGATGGACACTGGCCGTTATAGCAGTAGCCTTGGTTGGAGTTACATGGAAGCCCATTCATCTTGTAGTCATCTTTGGGGCAGTGTGCTAATTTCCCCGTGCAATATTCCTCCAGATCACAGTCATGAGCGATGGGTCTACATAAACTTCCTGCTTGCTTCAGCTGGAGGCAGGATTAAACATAAAGGGTTTAAACAATGAAGCTTTATGTACTTTGTTTTAAATAATATACACAACTAATATTTTTATTTCAGTAACAGCAAAAAATCTGTTAGACAAACATGCTGGGTACTGTTGTCCAGTTGGATTAGACTGAACACACTCCACTGAGCTTGCTTTTTTACACAAAGTGGAACTGAGATGAGAGGCTTTAGGGGAGTTCAAGAGAATCTGCACATAAATTGTGGGCTGTAATGAACTAAATAATAGTCCTTATTACCTTGCACTGATCACAGCACTCCCCATGTGCGCACTGAGAGCCTTCAGTCAGTCGGCATGTAGTGGCATTACAGCAAGTGTTCTCACATTCCTAAAAATGACCAGAATTTCTTTTAAAAAAGCTTTTATGATGTAATAATATCACAGATGTAAACTGACTAAGCTACAACATTATTGCACACATGATTACCTGCAAGGTTCCGCAGTCACATTCTTCCCCTTTTTCCACAATGCCATTACCACATACTGGACCTCCAACTAGATCCTTCTCATTTGGAAGATTCAGCAAGCAGCGGACATCATAGTTTTGTAAAAATATCTCCAAAGCCATTTTGCTACAACTACTGAAGACCTCAGGAAACACATATCTATGGGGAAATGATGAAAGGAAAATTACAGCAAAAACCAAGTCTCTCAATATATGTGAAGTGTGATTTTATAAGTGTTACGAAAAAAATTACTTTTTGCTCTTACCCAATGCTCTCTCCCATGACACAGTCCTGGCCAGATTGTGTTTTTGGACAGTAACAATTTTCTGTATCATGTGACATGCCCAAGTTATGGCCCATTTCATGTGCAATAGTGGAGGCAATCCCAATAGGACTTTCATTATGGTCCTGAAGAAAAAACAATGCTTTCAGTTGATGCACCTCATGCCTCTGCAGTGATCTTAATAAATTCATAGTATAAGAATCAAAACTATAAATATTTTATTTGAATTCTTGTTGCAGGACTGAAGGTTCATTATATAAAGCAAACCTGATTCACAGCACAAGATGAAGGAAAGCACATAGAATTCAAGGGAGCCAAGCCGACAGTCGATCCACGGAAATCCACTCCACTGCATTAATTAAAAGAAAAAAAGATGTAAAATTGATATAATTCTGCAAAATTAATGTACATGCACAGTACAACCAGATTGTCCCGGTTGCCTCACAGCAAGAAGGTAATGATTTAGAGTCCTGAACTGAGCAAAGATGTTTCTGTGTGGAGTTTGCATGTTCTCCCCCTGCTTGCGTGGGTGCTCTGGTTTTCTCCCACTGTCCAAGGACATGTACATTAGGCTAATTGGCTGTCCCAAATTGCCCCTACATGTGAGGGTGAATGGTTGTGTGTGTGTTGGCCCTGCAATGGATTGGCAAGCTATTGAGGGTGAGTCCAACCTTCGCCCAGTTGGCTGAGACAGGCTCCAGCTAGTAGGATTAAGTGGTTCAGCAAATAAATGAATAAATGAAGAGAATAAGAACCACATATGAGAAATATACACCAGAAAATTAGCCCCTGAACTTCATTAATCATAATTGGGTTAACAAACCTGCTGTGGTCAGTCGAGAATGAAATAACAGATTTGGTCACACACACTACAGTATAAGGATGGTAAAATCAGACGTCCAATAAAAACCCTAAATTACTCACGTAACAAATTGTGCATTGTCATGCTTCTTTCTCGGCAGGAGGTTTGTCTGACGCCACTTCAAAAAATTGTCAAGAGTATGATCAGCCTCACTGCTAACATCAATCTGATCTCGAACATTCCAGACCTCTAATCCCACCAACATAACACGGACGTCCAGAGGACGATAGAGCTGCAAAGAAAGTATTTGAATTTAGCCTTTTATGTTCCTTTGCTCATCATATTTCAGTACAGTAGTCTGTATTTATATGATTACAGTTTCAAGCACAAATGTACCAAAATGAAATACCTTGTTCACATGATTAGCAACTTCCAGCATTCTTTTCTCTATACTCTGAAAGCTTCCATATTTCTTGTACTAAAATAAATACATAGGGTTTTTGTTTTTGTTGTTGTTGTTTGTTTTAAACAATATATTTAAAAAAGAGCTAATGACACACATTAAAAAACATACCTCTGTGTGATCAACGACTATGACCATTTCAATATATCGTCCTCCTTTGGGTATTTTCTAGGAGCAAAAATATTGTTTTAGGTTTGGAAAAAAGTCTTCTCTTAAAAGTCTTCTCTTAGATAACAAAGAGGAAACCGGACTGAGGAACGATTAAAAGCTTCATTTAAAAGCATACATGGGGAATTTTCTGATTTGATCTAACAGACTTTGTTCCATGTACACATTTTTAGACGATAGAAACCCTTAATAATCCAAAGAAGCTTTAAAGAATTATTAATGTTGTGGTATTACAATACAATTAAACTCAGCAAACAAAACAATTAATTATAAAATATTAATTATATTCTCAGTACCATGTTTCTATTTTTATGTAGTCCAGCAAGTCTCGGCGTTGCTTCGTAATCAAAGACAGTATCATTGACGTAACCAAAAGTTGCCCTTTTAGTCCTCAAGTGCTCTTGCTTGTAAACTGCATGATCCCCTTTCACAGAATCCTCAAGTGGCTCAATCAGATAGACTTGATTTTCTGCTCTCAAAAGCCCTCTGAAAAATAGTAATAACAGATATTTTTATTAATAACAGACTGAAGTTAGCATATTGTAGCTCCTCATATGTTGATTAAATACAAACGGCATTAACTGTAAGCATACTTTATGCTATGCAATGATATTATGTTTATATGGTGTGTATTCGTAAACCGCTGACTGGTAATAAATGACTGAAATAATCTATGATCTATTGAATTTTTATATTCACACCATTCCTTTCTAAATGTAACATTATTAATAAGACAATGACATAATGTCAACTGTAAGAACGTCTTGTGTTTTGATTAATAAATGTTCATCATCTTGTATACAAAACTACCAGATTACACTTGGTGACCTAACAGACCCTCATCTTTTGTACCTGTTTATTAATGACATTTAATTTAATGAAAGATTGCAACTGTCCCAACAGATCTGTCCTTACCTCATTCCTGAGCACATGCCAACACTGACTAAGGAGTCATTTACATTGCGAATATGACCATGATAGTAGCAGTGGTCCTACAGAAAACAAAAGAAATCAATCACATCTGCACATACAGCACGTACAGGCTAGTAAAGGTATGATTTATTCAGATCTTGAACTGTCTTACCACATTAGATGGATATGTAGTCTCTTTAATCCCATCTTCTTTGTAATAAGTCCGAGAATAAGTCTCCCCTAAGAGCTCCCTACAGTAAAAAGACATTATTAAAATGTAAAATTGAGTATTTGTTTTTTTCCCTATAGTTTTCTTATCAATGATATGAATTTTATAATTGCCCACCTATTTTTTTCCAGGGATATAGTGAAAGTTTTCCCACCAATATCCAAAGAATATTCAACTGAGGTAGGATATTTCTGTAGGGAAAAAGATAAAGTAAAAAAATATATATATTTTGCTTATTGCGTTAAATAACTGACCTAAATCCTTTAAAATGTTTTTTTTTTTTTTGTAAAATTTTTAATTTTTATTTTTTGTTATTTTCTTTGTAAAGTTTTTCTTCTAAAAATTTAATTATTGTTCTTTTGTTCTTGCTGCTTTGATAGTTTATTCTTTACATTTGGACAGTCGTACTAAGCATTTCACTGCATATTGTACTGTGTATAATTTGTATGTGACAATAAACTTGAATATGAATAAATAAATAAATAAATAAATACATACATACATACATACATACATACATACATACATAAATAAATAACGCATTTACTCTTTAGAACATTAATATACAAATTAAACCAGTGATTAAAACATGCTAAAGCAGCAAATTTAAACATTATCATCATCATCATCTTCTTCTTCTTCTTCTTCTTCTCCCGATGGATCCGGGGTCGGGTCCCATGCAGGTCTATTCCACAATATTTATATTATATCTATTCATTATACATATTTGTGATGACTCTGTAATGATCGCACCTCTTGATGAGAGACGCTCCTCTTCAGTCGCCCTGTCCGCAGTCGGACCACCTCGTAGTGCCGCACATGGTGCAGAGGCGCATGCGCAGTTTCACCAAACTCTGGGCAATCAGTTAAAATGTTACTTTATTGTGTTCTGTTCCTTATATTAATCTAGTTATATTACATATGTATAACGATGGTGTGTCGCTGATGACTACAACAATATCATTATACAAATGTGTACAGATACCACGCCCTTCTACAGCTTTTTAAAATTACACCACTATTATATTTGTACTCACCCCAAAGTGAAATGCACGAACAGAACAATAAGAATAATCCAGTATAGCCCATGACTGTCTTGCTGTGCTTCTTGGCTGTGAAATGAAGAAATGTCGGACTTCTCGGAGTTCACTTGGAAGTTTGGTGAAGGCTCCACCCCCCGAGTTGGAATATGCTGAGAATGAACCTCAGCATGAGGAGAGTGTGTGACCTCTGCATCCGGGAAGAACCAGTCATCGTCGAGTCAGCGCTCTTTTCTTTCTTTACAACAAAAAGGGATTTCCCATTTAAATCACACACGCCATCTACTGGACTGTAACTATCTAGATTATATCCTAAATGCTCCAAATGGCCCAAACATGTCCCAGCATGACAATATCTCATCATTGTGTACAAAGAAAAGTCCATGGAGATCCAACTTGAGGACGTTTTGCCAAGTTTGGTGTTGAAGAACTCAAATTGGACTCCAGATTACAGAACACCTAAGATGAACACCTAAAAGACACCTAAAAGTCCATGGAGATCCAACTTGAGGACGTTTTGCCAAGTTTGGTGTTGAAGAACTCAAATTGGACTCCAGATTACAGAACACCTAAGATGAACACCTAAAAGACACCTAAAAGTCCATGGAGATCCAACTTGAGGACGTTTTGCCAAGTTTGGTGTTGAAGAACTCAAATTGGACTCCAGATGACAGAACACCTAAGATGAACTGTAACACTGACTGCACCCACTGATCCTCGTCTGATATCAGCACTCTTGTAGCTGCATCCCTGCAGCCACCTCTGCTCCAAAATAATGGAAACCTTCCCAGAAAAAAATGATTCGCAGAAAGACAAAACTGCAAAACTAGAAAGAAGAAGAAGAAGAAAAAAAATCCTGGACCTTGTGGTCAGGCGCACACATACTTTTTGATCACACAGTATATAGGTAGTTAGGTATAAGTGAGTGTTCAGTGAGGTCAGGCGGGACTGAGACAGAAAAAAAAGCACTTGTATCACAGCTGATGCAGTGTTCATAAACAAATAATTTTTTAAAAATCATGAAATCTATTACTTCTTGCACTACCTCATACAACTGGTATTCTGGTTTCCTCCCACTCTCCAAAGACATGCACATCAGACTAATTGCTTAGGCTGCTCCAAATTGACCCTAGGTGTGAAAGGTTGTGTCTGTGTTGCCCTGTGATGGTCTGGCGAGCCGTTCAGGGTATACCCCGCTTTTGCACAGAGTCAGCTGAGATAGGCACCAGTCTCCCTGTGAACCTAGTAGGAGTAAGTGGTTTAGGAAATGAGTGAGAGAGCAAGAGATTGCTTTTGGGAATTAGAAATTCAATTCATCACTAAGGATGCTGGGTTCTCTTTGTGAGTTCGGCTAGATTTTCATCAATTCTTAT
This sequence comes from Neosilurus mollespiculum, assembly GCA_030014195.1. Lineage (NCBI taxonomy): Eukaryota > Metazoa > Chordata > Actinopteri > Siluriformes > Plotosidae > Neosilurus > Neosilurus mollespiculum. The sequence goes on from JAQMYF010000027.1 coordinate 30,876,966, forward strand.
GCGAGTCCAAAAATGACTCCAAGGGGAAGTCATATAATTTGTGTTGCCTTTTAATCTATTAAGCATAGATTTGTAAGATGCAGTCTCAACAATTGCACCACCTGAGGCATTATTTTGCCAGAATATGGCTGGCCCTGACATTCCTTCTCTGCTGACCTAAACACTATTACAATCATTAAATTGATTCATTTCATAGTTTTCCTTATGTTTGGCTGCTCCTACATGCAGTCTGTTTTTAGAGCTTTTATCCTATCAGATTTCAGCCATGTGTTGCCAAGGGCAAAGAAATCTTCCTTGAGGCCTTTACTATCAACAGAGCTGTTGCAACGGGGTAGGCAAATCATATCAGGAATTTGCCTAGGTCTCCGAGTTCAGAGGGGGGCCCCCCAACGAACCACTGATACAGCTACACAGCAATGACAACAGGTCTGCAGTAAACTGCAGCAAACAACGCAATGTCAAGATACTACCTAAAGGGGGCCCCACTAGTTTGTTGTCAGAGGTAAAAACATGTGTAACGATGCATGTCGGTGGCAGCAAACTGACATACGTTTACATCTTATCCAGAGGGACTTACAATAATCATTTTTTTACAACTGAGTAATTGAGGATTAAGGGCCTTTCTCAAGGGCCCAACAGTGGTGATAGTGGGGATTGAACTGCTGACCTTTGGATCAGTAACCCATCACCTTAACCACTAAGCCACCGTTGATGATTCTTTTGAGTAGCGTGTTTAGTGGAGTGCCAGTGTTAAATGCAAATATAGAACTAAAATGAAATAAGCTTTCTTTAAACAACAGTCCTTCAACCACTTAAACACGCTATGAAAACAATTTCAAAAACGAAACACCCTCAAAAATAACAAATAACATTTAAGATGTTTATGACTTTGGAATGACATATATCCTCTTATTGGGATGTCTGAACACACCACGCCATGAAAATGAAACCATTGAACATGTGCTAATTTTAATAAATTTAATTTATACTGTATTTATTCCACAAGGGCAATTTTTACTTTTGCATTTAACCCATCCAAAGTGAGCACACACACACTTGGAGAAGTGGTTTGAAACATATTGCAGCACCTGGAGATCAGCTGCAGGTTAGGTGCCTTGCTCAAGGGCACTTTAACCATGAACATGGAGGAAGTGAAGAGGCTGCTCACTCCACCCAACACCACACATTTTTCCTAACCAGTGACCTTTCAGTCCCAAACCGGCTTCTCTAAGCATTAGGCCATGGCTGCCCCATGAATGTTTAAATTTCAAATTTCAGATTTGTCACATACAAAATCATACACAGTACAATATGTAGTAAAATGCTTGTTACGACTGTCCTACATTTGAAGAAGAAGAAGAAGAAGAAGAAGAAGAAGAAGAATAATAATAATAATAATAATAATAATAATAATAATAATAATAATAATAATAATAATAATAATAATAATAATAA
>JAQMYF010000027.1:30880446-30890549 GCA_030014195.1 Neosilurus mollespiculum
GCCCAGAGTCGGCTGAGATGGGCGCCAGCCTCCCCGCGACCCTAATTAGGAATGAGCGGTTCAGAAAATGAATGAATAATAATAATAATAAACTATCAGTAATAAGAAGGGATAAAAATCAATAACAATAGCTTTTTAAAGGACAATAGGAAAAGGATAGAGCAACATGAAAAAGGCAAATATAAAATATCAGAGGGGAGTTTAGTTTAGGGGGATTGCTGAGTAGCCCAGAAGATAATAAAGTCATCAGGTATCTATACTGACAGTCATTAAAATCTTTGAGAGAGAAATTTCTGTATATCTGTATTTGTAGGGGGTTGGGAGTACACCTTTTGGCTTTATTAATGATAGTACTCGGGCACTCGAGAAAATGATGAGTTGTCATTTCGTCACGCTTCATTGCACATGTGTAGGTCACTTTGGAAAGGTGGACCGAATGCAGTTTGAGCAAAACACAGTGTGTATCTGCACAATTTGAGGAGTGGTTTGGAAAGCCTGTAGGCTCAAAAATGTCCACTATCGTTAGTCTAGTGCACGTCATAATGCCACGTTTATCACGTGAAAAACGTCTCTGGGCAGTGGGTATGGTGGAGGGCCGGTTGAGCTACAGTGAGGTAGCGAGGCTTATGGGCTGTACACAACCCACCATCAGAAACTTGATTGACCGCCACAACATGACAGGGTCAGCTGACGACAGGCCACGTCCAGAGCGTGAGAGAGTGACGACTCCCGAACAGGATTGCTACATCCTGTTGCAGCGCTTGCGGGATCGGTTTCACCGTGCTGTATCAATGCAAATCACCGCCTGTTTCATCGCAAATCACCGTCTGTATCATCGCAAATCACCGCCCGTATCAACGCAAACACCCGATAGTGACTGCTGTGGCTTTTATTTCGACAGGTGCCATTTTGTTTTGTTGTTTTTGATGAACATAATTTATTCTTGGTACTATTGTTTGTTGTTTTATGAAGCCAACATGCTAAACAAATTATCCATATTACAAAAATCCAGTTTTGGGTACCAGAATAAAAATTATGTAGAAAATTATGCTCTCAATGTTTTTAATGGCTGTCAGTGTGCTATCGGTTTTGAAAGTGACAGGCCTGGGAAAAAAAAAAGATTCAGAGGTTTGTTTTTTCTCACTGTAAACCATGAATAAGTCTGTAAACCAAAGCAGAGGACTCTGAACCAAAGAGCGCTAGTACAGTCTGCAATCGCCGTTAATCAACAACAAACAACGACAACTTTTAGCGAGTTCAGTCAGTATGAGCGTTGGCCTCCTAGCCTTCGGGTCGTGGGGTCGAGCTGCACATTATGCACTTCCTTTTGTTTACCTCTGTTAGACAACAGTGTATATTATTATACATTCCTAACTTTCACTTTGCATCTGCCAGAGAAACACTTAGAACGTGGATAACTTTAAAATCCCGTTTGTAAACGCGTTTTCAACCACAACGTGTGGACTTTGCTGCCCTCTTGTGGTTATAATTTCCATTTCGACCGGCTTTAGGACCTGTGGGTCTTTAGGACCTGTAGGTTTTTAGGACCTTGACGTTGCCGTGACGTTTACGGAAGTACATGTGAGAAGTGAGTGCGTGTTGACAGCCGTAAGGCCGTACCTAAGCTATGCTGCCGTCTGCTAACTTCATTCAACTTTTGGTTGGGACTAATGCTCCGAGAATTGATATTTATTCAGTACCAGAGGTTGAAAATTCTAGCGACTTATATCCTGAGCAGTTAGGCAGAAAAGGAAATGGAGTGGAGGAAATCAGTTCGCCGTTTAAATTTACACCCCAGAGAATCCGTTTGGACAAAGATGATGAGTTGTTTGCGGTATGTATTTTTTCTGATGTTTATTATTTGAGTGACTGTGGAGGTAGAAGTGACTACAGTAGTCTAGTGCCACCCTGTTCATACTCAACCAGCTGCCCAAAACACAGACAGCTACGTGCTGATATGAAAACTGTATTAAAGCAACCAGTGTAGCATCGAAAACAAGTTATTATCAGGAAAATCACCACAATAAGGCAATTAAAAAACAGTCACCCTGCAGTTTCCACTGACCAGCCTGAGATCAGCACCAAGTTATGTTTCAACAACAAAAAAGAAATCCTAAAAGAGCGCATAATTAATCCTTTTAATCACTCTCTGTCTTACTGAGTCTCAACAACCCAGAGTTCATGCACTGATCTGAAAAGTCTTTTGTTAAGATTTTTTTAAAAGATTTAAAATACATTTTCAAGGCTTCACAGAATATGCAATTCAGAAACTATAAAACAAACAATCAAATGGATAATTGTTTAAATAATAATATTAATAATAATAATAATAATGATAGTGATGATGATGATAATAATAATAATGATGGTAGTGATGATGATGATGATAATAATAGTAATAATAATAATAATAATAGTAATGGTAGTGATGATGATGATGATGATGATGATAATAGTAATAATAATAATGATACTGATGATGATGATAATAATAACAATAATAATGATGGTAGTAATGATAGTGATGATGATGATAAAAATAATAATAGTAATAATAATAATAATAATGATGATAGTAATGATAATAATAATAATAATAATAATGATAGTGATGATGATGATGATGATGATGATAATAGTAATAATAGTAGTAATGATAATAATAATGATAGTAATTATGATAATAATAGTAATAATGATGATGATGATGATGATAATGATAGTAGTAATAATAATAATAGTAATGATGATGATGATGATGATAATAATAATAATAATAATAGTAATGGTGGAAATAATAACAATAATAATAGTAATGATGATGATGATGTCTTTAATTCCTAATTATTAATTCAGCTTCCCTAAAGCTTATCAAACATTGTATTATACACATCTCCCTTTAAGTCATGCTGTTAACTGCCTTCAACCTGAAAAAAGCCAGGTCATTTTTCAAGGCCTTCAACCCTAGTAATTTAGGCCTTACTGTTTTGCTGAGAACTTGGTTTTGAATAGCGCAAACCACGTCTGCCTTTAAATGCTTTAATGAAATAAGTGTGATGTATAATGCTGTAAAAACTGCACTACTGTCAAATTTTATTATTCCATGCACAAGATGACTTTTCATTACACTACATCAGTTCCGGTTCCAGTATTCTTGCTGATAGCAGAAATGTAGCGGTTGTAATCTTTCTCTATAAATCTACACTGAGTATCTAGCAATCAGCTGATGTACTGTAACATCTCCATAAGTGGGTCTCCAGTGACTACCAGGAGTCTGCTACATCACTCGGGGATAACAGGGACATCAATATCAACTGCACTGTTAGTTGTGAAAATTAATAAAATAAAATGACTTGTTACTTGAAGTAAATGGCTTTATAATTATTTAGTAATAAGTAGCCTGTAATTAAATTTAGATTGGGATTTAGGCATTAGATTGCCTAAATCCCAACAGATGGCTTTTAATGCTGTTCTGTATTCATGTTTGTGTCTGAATTTTTCTTTGACATTCAGAGATCCCTCGTTGCAAATATTTTTGTATTTTGAAGTTGGTTTCTACTCTCAGGCATTCTCTCCCCCCAACAGGATGGCGATGTGCACCGTCATTTGTACTTGCAGGAGCTTGTGACACCACTCACAGAAGAATCTCCAGCATTACAGTAAGTGTTATTATATTATTTATTAGATATCCAGAAGAGCACTGTAACCTTCTAACATGTATTGGAATGAAACCTGACACAATGTTTGTCTCCAGTGTTACTGTCATAATGCACCAAGGAATTATATGGATTTTTTTTACTTTCTGTTTTTTTTTTCTTCTTTTTTATTTAAACAGACACTTGTACAATGAACTCAGTGTTCATTGCAATATAAATAGCTCTGATGTTTTATAGCATGCAGCTAAATATAGAACCAAAATAATTTATATATTCATCCATCCACCCCAGGGAAATATGCGCATATCCTGTGACCTGGAGAAAAGAAAGGCAGTCCTGGATCATTCTAAACTAAATGCTTACAAAAGTAGCTGATCTGTAAAAATTCACTTTTTATATTCAACAATTAGACAGCTGTTTTCCTCACCAAATGTAACTTTTTTGGCTTGCTGCAAGGAGCAGGCCTTCAGTTTTCGTTATGCTCTTCTTCTAGTGAGAGCGCATCATACCGGATGTGAGCGAATCCGAAGTGCCACTAGCTACTGAGAATGCTCTTCTGCTAACACCAGTTTCTTCATTCGAGACAAATTTCACAAAATGCGACATTATATGGAATTAAAGTATTTGATAGTAAGAACTAGTGTTGGGAATCATCAGTGTACAGCTCATTCGAGTAATCAGTAGTCGAGTTTAGCAATTTAGAGAGCCTACACGAGTAATTTATTTATAATTTAAAGAAGATTGTGTTGTCTGCGCAGATAGAAACATGAATGCATCCTTTAATGCAACACATGCGCAACGCACAGTAAACACAACGTTCCAGAAAGCGAACACTCAGAGCCACAAGGCAGGCACTCAAAAGTATGTTTTTATCAGTTTCTGATGAAAATATGCAACAAACATTTTTTTTGGAAAAATAGCAACTCAAGCCACAGTAAATTTGATAAACGGCTCTCATCAGTAAATTGCTCAAGCTTTGGCTCGATCATTTCAACACTAGGTAGAACGTTTTTTTTATGTGTTAGAATTAGACAGTTTTTTCCACCAAATGCAAATTTATTGGACTGCACTAAGAACCGGTCTACAGCTCATTAGCTAGCTCTTTGAGGCTGTGAGTTCCTATTTGACTTGACGTCACGGAGTAACTATACATATGTGTGTGTATATACGTGTATATATATGTGTGTGTGTATCTATATATGTATATGTGTGTATTACATTTGTGTATATTTGAATTTCAAGTTCACCAAAAGTAACTGTGGAATTGGGATCATTATGCACAACAGTTTGTGAAAAATAAAATAATGGAATCATCAGGTAGCATTCAGAGGTTTAATCTGATCACTGAATCAATAAGAATTTATCAGTAATTGCTTCCAGATTGTAATTGGTGAGAATTTTTATCAGTAAACATTATTCAGTGTTTTTTGATCATTATTATTATTTTTAAATACTACGTCAGTGATGTGTTTGGTGCATTTGGTCCTAATATTTCTTGATACTGTTTTGTCATATAACTTTAAATGTTAAATATGAAAAAAGTTTTTATTTTATATTAGTCTAGGATATGTGCTAACTCTGTACGTCTTTGACTTACTTTTAGCATTTCAGAGTTCCAGTGTCATACTGCTGGCTGTAAGCAGCTCTTTGACACTCTTGAGGGATACGAGCACCACTACAATTCACTTCATCGTCATGTGTGCTCCAGCTGCAAGCGCTCCTTTCCATCCAACCGTCTGCTGGATATACACATACTAGAGTGGCACGACTCTCTCTTTCAGGTCATGGCCATGAGGGAGTGTATGGTAATGTCTACACTAGAAATGCCCGCGATCATGATGAAGTGTAAACATTACATTTGCATTTAAAGATATTGTTTTAACCTTGTTTAGTTATGCCATATTCCTGCATAGCACAATTCCCAGTATTAAGTTAACACCTACAGGATTTACAAACACTTCAATGATTAAAGTAAAGCTGGAAGCTTAACTGTGTGATTCATGCGATGCATCTCATTCCCAGCAGTGTGAACTTCCATTCCTAGTGCTCTATTGATAAATAGTTAAAGGACATGCTGCATTGAATTTAAAGTGAAAATTGGTTCTGATTTTGGCAGCTTTGAGCCTTATAATCCCCCTCATCCAAGAAAGTACATAATACAGGAAGAACTTGTTTCACATGTTCTGAAAGAGAAGGACTCTGCAAAGAGATCTCTTTTGTAGAAATTAGATACAGTAGGCCACAAAAGACACTCCTAATGTGCAGCAGAATATATTTTTCTTCCATAGACATTTATTTAGAAGGCGGTCTGAAAGTAAAAGTTTTCCCGGACCACTTTTAAAAACAAGCAGCAAGATCATACAGTAAATGCCAACAGCTGATATTTCACTGCATGGTTATTATCAGAAAACATGGCACAACTTGTGATCTGATGTGTAGCTTATGCTGCCATCTTTTGGCTGTAGTCAGTGAAATGTATTTTTGAAGAGTGGAAAATCATTCAGTCTTTGTTTACCCTTTTTGTCTTTTGCTGCATGCTTTGTTTAGGAAAAGATTAACTGTGTTCTTGCTTTGCATTGTATCCTAATTGGTAAAGACTTTAAATAGCATGACCACATTCAAAATGGAAAACATTCTACTCCTACTACATAACAAGGAACAACTCAACTGTTGTTAAGACGTCTAATGTAATATGGAATTTGCAGTATCAGTGTTTGGTTGAGGGATGTGGACTGAAATTCCAAACCAGCAAAGAAAGGAAAGAGCATCTGATCACAACTCATAGCTACCCATCAGACTTCAGGTTTGATAAACCAAAGAAAATCAAAAGGTGTGACATTTTGAATTCCCTATTCACTTCCTCGATCATGTTTCGTATTGTGGCTATTTTTACTTATATTCGCGAAATATTTAAGCAGGTTGTGATAAGTCTTTTTATTCATCTTTCAGAGGAACAAAAGAGAAAAAGAATCCTCAGCAGGAGGAAATGTGTTTAACAGGGCCTGCTAATGTAGTTAATCCATGTGGAGAATTAGAGAATTGTGAGTTGATGGATTTTTCTCTGCCTCAAGAGTCCAAGAGCCACAAGCTTGTTCTTTCTAAGGAACAAAAGCCACAGTATTCATACAAGTAAGTATTTATAAAATATTCATTTTAAACCGCATTGAAATGTGACAGTGTGTTGATTATTATAACATGTTTATTTAATGTGAATTTGTTTTTTGTTTTTTTTTGTTTTTCCAGGGTGCCACCAACTATTTGCTTTGGCCATGGCTCAGTCAGAGGTTTTAGAGGTGGAAGTAAAAAGAAGTAGAGGAAAGCTTGCATTCGCTACATACTATAAATTTCATATACATCCAGAATGGGAGGACTATTTTTACAATAAAATAAAATAAAACGCAGTTCTCGGCCAGTTGTCAGTTATTCTTTGGTTAAACTGGTGCATGTTGTATGTCATAAATATGAACAATCTTTAGTAAGCATTTTGTCTATAAATTGGCTCCATTTGCACTGGTTACTGTGTTAATTTACAGTGTAATTTTCTGAGTCGATATTAAGAATAGATACTGGTGGTGTTACTGGGACACTTAGTTTCAACACGAACCCAAATGAAGTCCAACTATAATGAAGAAAGACTTGTTTTCTGTTTGGGTAATTAAATTCATTTTGATTTTCGGATAAAATAGAAACGTCATACTGATGTCACACTTAGTATTTTTCTTATTGATGGCATCAGTTCGTTGCTTATGAATTCATACAACAGCCTACAAAAAAAACAAACATTTTAAAAGTGGCAACACTGCGCCTTCCCAAAACATTTCCCCCGCAGCCATATTGAATTATATTTGCAAAAAAATCCAAATCAGAATAAACAAATAAATCTAAACTCCTGTGATTTTTATTATAGAGTAAGTTAAAGTTCACCCCAACCTGCAAACTGGTTTTATTCCGTGTTCATATGAGAACGCGGGAGTGGGGATGAAAATCATTTCGGATTTGATTTAGAAGAATAAAATCCTGCAGGTCGGATCTGCAGTTTTAACCTCCAGTAAAACAATGCACACTCATCTTTTTCAAAATGTATTTTTTAATACAAAAGATTTTTTTTTTTTTACTATTTTTATGTACAAATATATACAATAATTTACAAGAGGTAAATGTAAACACAGTATATAAATATATCCGTTCTATTCGTAATTTCAAAGGGAGTTGAAAATATCTGTATGTTAATATATACGCTTATTTACACTTAGAAAAATGTCTAGAGGTTAATTTTACAATCTATCCAGCTAAAGAATAGTACATGTAGCACAAAGGTGTTGTGGCTCAACGAAAAATCAGTGAAAAATCCTCACTTGGGGCGAATGTAAACCCACGAACATGTTCCGGCCTCGGAGAAAAGCGACCTGGAGCGCGAGAGCAGCAGCTCCTGAAACACTCCAACACAGAGCACAAAGAAATGACACGAACCTTCGCAATGTCTGCTTTTTACTTGATATGAAAATAATCTCATAGTCGAGGCTGCTTTAAATAACCTGGCACAGACGTTTCTGGCCTTCAAGAAAAACATTTTATACACTGTTTTCCAAAATGGATGCTTTGAAACACTAGTTTCCCAAAAGAATATTTCAGCTTTATATAAAGTGAGTTTACTGCTGAGTGAACCAGGCTGTGTGGATGGTTTCACGAGGGTTTTTCTGGAGGGCTAATGGTCTATAAGCAACAGGTTATGTGTTGTAAAGGCCACCTCTTTATAGATATATCTATATAATCTTAATTGTCGCTCTCAGACTTGAAAGTGTGTTAAAGTTCAAAATAGGACATTTTTATGCCTGGCAAAAACAGCAGTCTTGCAGTTAATTACACTGACCACATTTAAGACAAATAATACATCCCATAGGTAACAGGTCCACCGAAAAGTCCGGGCACGGGCAGTGAAGGCCTCGGGAACGAGCTCGAGGCTGCGTACAGACCGGGAGAAGCCTGCACGTGCGCTCCCAGCGGGAAGGGAAATGCGAACGCCGGTAACAGAGGCTTCGAGGCGAGCTTCAGTTTCTCCAGCTCTGCCTCCTGAAGTCTCTTTGCTTTAGCTCTCCTGTTTTGGAACCAGATCTTCACTTGTGTCTCTGTTAGATTGAGGGAATTGGAGAACTCCGCTCTTTCTGCGATGGAGAGGTACTGCTTCTGGCGGAACTTTCTCTCTAAAGCTAACAGCTGCGACGTGGTGAACGGGGTCCGGGGTTTTCTGTTGTTCTTGTGTTTCCGGAGCGCGCACGGAGACGGACTCGAGTGTCCTGCAAAAAGAAAACGCGACTATTATTATCGATGCAATTATAAAAGGCGCACACAAACCAAGCAAACAGTTAGAGAAATGAAAAGATACGTGGGTATTGTATAGGCCCATTACTGACAGCATGAGCTTCACTTCAAAGATCTTTCCAAAGAAAATGATTCCATAATAACAATACAGCCCATGCATAAACATCCTTCACTGATTTCATCACAGTGTAGCCATCAGGACCATGCAAAAGGCACAATCGCCTCACTTTGTTTTGAATCGTCACTTACTTGGCGGAGAGGCGTATGGTGGTGTCTGAAACCATCCTCCCTGTCCTTTCTCGTTTCTCTCCTCCGACTCTCCTCTTTTCCCCACAGCCAAGTTTGAGACGCTCTCCAGAGGCAGTTTCCTGTCTGTGTACAGAGCCATTGGAGAGAGCTGTGATCGATCCTCGGAGGGGGGTGTAATCCCCGAGTCAGATGCGGAATATGAAGTCCTGGAGGTGACTCTGTCCGATATTAGAGATTCCACACTAAACGGAAGACTAAATGCTTTAGGTTTACATCCTTTGGCCGCGGTTCTGTCGGCGCTCTCGAGCTCTTCTGCGTCCGTGTTTGCGCGCTTTTGGTCTTCACCTTCTTGTGAAAGTGGTCCTTGAACAGTGCTCATGGTGGAGGGTAAAGGGGCCATACAACTTCCAAAATGCCAGGCCCTCTCAGTTTAACTCGTCCTTGCTTCTTTTCCTTTCTGTCATTCGCCGCGTCTCTGCGACAATCCCTTCTCTCTCGTATAGCCCAAAGCTCTCCCAGCTATAAAACTCCCAAAAGTTCGCTTTCTTCTTTGCCGCCCTCCAATCAGCGTTCGGTTTTTGCCCACATGACTCCTCATGTCTGTTTCTTGATTGGCCAGCAAACTTTTTAGGGATGGACATCAAAGTGATTTTGAAAGCAATGTGCGTGGGCAATCATACTTGTCTTGTCGCGGTGGTTTATTGATGGCTCCAGGGCTCCAGTGTTTGAGCTATTTGAGAACTTTTGTTGCAATTAACCCGATGGTCCGTCGAGAGAGAGAGAGAGAGAGAGAGACAGTCAGAGAGCCTTCGCTCTCATTAGCTTAACTATTATTGAAACCATGCTGCTAGACAACCAGCCACATCCTTGGGCTTTTCT
>JAQMYF010000027.1:30891418-30902485 GCA_030014195.1 Neosilurus mollespiculum
AAAAAAAAAATTAAACATCTCAATCTTTGTGAATATATACAGAAATTATAATTAAAGGACAAACTAAAGTGCACCAATTACACCATGTTTAGCTTGATCTTCAGGGACAATTGATAAACGATGGGAATGAATGAATGACGATTGTGTCACGCCACATTACAGCAGTTTAAAGCTTGTCTTGGCCCTTTAAGGTTGCAAAAAAGCCTCTATTGAAACGCAACTGGCAAGCCTTCACCGTAAGTCAAAGCATTTCATAAGGCAGACAAGTCGTGCTTTGGAAGGCGCCAGTCTCGGCGAGATCAAAAAGGAAGCTACCTCGGGGAGAGTGAGGCAGCGGGTAGCTCCACTTAACCAATTCTCTCCTGCAGCACTTTAATGGCACGGAAATAAGTACAGAGCGAGCGGTTCCCACACACTGACACATTACTGCTATACACCAAACTAAAACTTCACATAACTCCGAGCTCAGGACTGTTCGATCCCACAGATAATGTTTTTAGATTTATTTTTCTATAACGAAGAAACAGATGAACTCACATTTGCACAGAGTTGTAAACAAACCATCCAGTTGAGGAAAGTTCAATATTTAACAAAGCAATTAATTACATGAATTGGGAATATTTGTATTTGTAAGATTACATTTTAAATGTATTTTTTAAATGTTTAATATTTATTATAAGCCTGTCTGGGCTGTTTAATAGATTTTTTTACACTTTGCTTTAGCTCGGATTGCCGGTAAAGTGAAATAAGTGCTTTCAAATTCGGTGCACTCTTACACACTGCCTTTTAAAAGTAATATTTACTAGAGAAAACTTCTACGTTTTAAAAATGTGGCACTGTATACTCTAAAATAGGTCTAACACGTTCAAAGTAATTCAATACTTTTTGAATTTTTGATATAATCCTACTAATAAACTCCATCATCTTCATCATCAGTTCAAATTTAACTTTAAACAGTGAGTTTTATTTTGTCTTTCTTTTTTAAGCAACCTGGTATTTCTTAACAATAACTGTCTGCAGTACTTTGCTTCGCACAACTTTTTGTTTTTAAACTAAAATAAAAGTTTGCTTTTAATAATAAGCAGCCATTCATCACTGAACAATTTTGTGTTCAGATTGTGTTAATTGAATAAATCACTGAAAAATAGATTTTATTTTTTCCTGTAAATGTTAATCGCCTGGGAGTTTTCAGTGTGCCTCACTTTGCTTTCATGAAGGTGGTGTGTCAGTGTAATGGCTCGGCCCATGTATCCTCCTCTAATGTGAGCACTTGTGAATGTTCTTCAGAAACCAGTGCACATATTGAAGTGTTTACTTGCCTGGAGGAAGTGGTCTTCTGATTTATTACAAAGTAGAATACTGTAAACAGCATGCTGCTCTTTAACTCGAAATGACAGAAAATGACAGGAGGCTTACTTATTAAAAGGGCCTATAGTGAATTTATCTTTGGCAAGGGCATTTGGGGGTTTAATTGTTTACCTCTGTGCCCTATTACTCTGCTAAATGTTTGGGGATATCATATACCAACACAAGTATCATGAATTTTCCGATTTGTGCACCAGTAAACAATAACCTTATGTAAGCTGTATTCTTTCTAATTCATAGTATTTAGTGAAACATATTGCACTGACCCATAGCATCAATAAACAAATATACAGTATGTTGTCAGTTTTTAATAACGTAAATCTTGTATCTAATAACTGTGCTATTATGAATTGACTGTCATTATAAATCAGCACCATTCGTTTTGATTTATTGATTTTATTAGTAGTTTGTCCAAGAAAATTGTCATCTGTACATTCATGCAAGCAATAATTAAATCCTTGCAGTATATTATCGCTTACTTCTGCTGTTGTTCAGTGGAGAGCTACAAGAGGTCGGTCCTCAACAATTAAACATCTATATTATGTGTTGTATCTAACAATATTGTTCTTACTCTTCACTTCTTTACAGCTATTAAATAATTTCCTTTGCAGTCATATAAGTCAGCTTTTTTCCACCTCTTCGGTATTATATTAAATGTCATTCTAGCCACACACACACACACACACACACACACATAATCCCTTTACTATCTCAGCCACTTTTATTGAACAGTTAATTTTTTCTGGTGCTTTTCTTGGGCTTAGTATAATTGCTTGAAACATCAACAAAAATGTTTTTCTTTGGGAATCCCTCATGATTTCAGTATTGCTTTGCCAGTGGAGTTGCTTTGGTGCACTGCAGTACTGTTTATATTAGATCTTTGTGTGTGAGTTCAAAGTTTTGCAAAGATCTGATTTTGGATGGAATGTTTGTCTGTGTCCAAGGGGGGGTTACTTAGATTTCTCATGGATCCTCCGCCCTGATTCTCAAAAGAGAAATAGCAGGAATGTACATTATAAGGATGCTACTGAGTCTGGCAGACCTTTGAATGGTGCGTATATCCATCATCTGTAAAACCACAGAGAGAAAGGCCAAATTGTTTTTACTTGCCTCTGTGAAAGATGCCGGGACACTGCAGTCCTTAACAAATATTTACAGTATTTTTACTTTTGATGGCTTTCATTTCTGCTATTGTACTAGTTCACGACTGAAAGTCAAGAGCAGGGTGATGATATCCATTTGACATGAATGGCTGTAATTAGGTAATGACAATTAGTACCTTAGACAAGTTTTCACATGCACATTCATCACATACCAAATACCGGGAACCACTCCCTATACCTGCAGCACTTTCTTGTCATTACTCTATTTCCTGGTTGCGATTTCATTTTTGAGCAGATACAGAAACTTTAACAGATCATGTGAAATATCTCATGGCATACTTAATCTCCTTTTTAACTGCATTTAAAATGGTTCTGGAATAAGAACTACAAATAACCATTTGCTAATTTTAAATATGATAATATGAAAAGGAGCAATATATTTTGTTAATATAATTACAGTATAGATCAAAATATTCAAACTAGCAGCTAGCTGTAAATTAAATGTTTAAGCTTATTAACACATAGGGGTTAATTCAAATTATTATTATTATTATTATCATTCATTCATTCATTTTCTGAACCGCTTAATCCTATTTCGGATCACAGGGAGGCTGGCGCCCATCTCAGCTGACTCTGGGCGAGGGCAGAGTCCACCCTGGACAGCTCACTAGGCCATTGCAGAGCAGAAACATGCTGATAGCTATGCAGCCTACTCTCTTGACGAAAATCAGCAGTGGTTCTTTTACATGCCTCTCACCATAGACAGTGAGAGACATGGCCAGCATTTGATAACCCAGTTAACTGCACTGGGGGGACAGCAGTGACAACCCCGTTGATAGTGGGGCTTGAACCTCCAAACTTGGGATCAGTAATATTATTATTATTATTATTAATATTATTTTTATTATTATTATTATTATTATTATTCATTGTTTTATTTATTCATTCATTTTTTTAAGCTGCCTAATCCTAATTAGGGTCGCATACATCCTGGGGTACATCCTGGACAGCCAGGCTATCGCAGGGCTAACACACACACAACCATTCACACTCACACCTAGGGGCGATTTGGAACAGTCAGATAGCCTACTGTGCATGCTTTTGGACTATGAGAGGAAACCGGAATAACTGGAAGAAACCCACATAAGCACGGGATAACATGCAAACTCCACACAGAAATACACAGAAGGCCTTCTTGCTGTGAGACAGACATGCTAACCACTGCACCACCATGACGCCTGTTATTTTTATTATTATTATTGTTGTTCCCCGCGACCCTAATTAGGAATAAGCGGTTCAGAAAATGAATGAATGAATGAATTATTGTTGTTGTTGTTGTTGTTTTAAATCTTGCTCCAAATTATTGTAATATCCTGGTTTGTCAACATCCATTCATTTAAATTTTTTTAGTCCAATAATGCATGGATGATGAATTCCAATTCATCTGAGCATCATACAGTGTTTGTCTGAGCCACTCTGAGTCTCCCGTGTACTGAAAGCTAAAGGTGAAGTTTTTCATCTGGATTTCATTAAAAAATGTCTCTGTATTAAACAACTGTGTAGACTTCATTTAAATTCTATGTGGTCATGTATTTCCTGTTTGACTGCAAATGTTCATATGACTTTTATTTTAATGTTAGACTAAAGTGTAGCAGTAATAGGGTTGTTGTGTTAATTCATGTACCGTACCTCTTCACACAACCACCTTTATTTTAAAACTTGCTCTTGAAGTGTAATCCCACTGTTTTGCTTCAGGCTCCCTTTAGTGGTGCCATGTTTCAAATATTTCCTCCTCTGACTCCAGCAAACATTTCTGTCACAGCGTGGAGGCAAGTAAACCATGTCAGAAGTCATTATAGAGCTTGAAAGCAGATCTGTCCCTCAAGGTCACCCTCAAGTGGGATGGCCATTTTCATAGAGTGCATAAGGGACAGCTCATCTAGTGCATGAATTCCACGTAAAAAAAAAAAAGAAAGAAAGAAAGAAACAATCCTATGCATTGAAGAAACAAAGTACTGTATATGCATATTATGGTATAATATAAGCAAAGAATGAAATTGAAATGCATATTTTTACAGTAAATGCAAAAATATCCATTTGTTTGTTTGTTCTGCCATAAATATATGAAATGTATGTGCTTAAGTTAAAGAGGACCTTTTTAATGGATTTGTCTTTATTTATCTTTACCATGAAAAACTGGCACTTCTGCAAAGCAAGCACTATGTAAAATCTAGCTGTGTGACATGTGATGTCCTGTAGGAGAATGAAAGATCTTTTGAAAGATGGTCTGAATCAGGCTGAACAGAATTACATGTGTGCATTTTTCCAGGATTGGACGCATTTGAAACTTTGTAGTAGTCTTCTAAATCCATCACAGAGATTGTTTTTACATGAATATTTTCCTGTTTAGTGTTCATGATCATGTTCTTATTCGGTATTCATACTGACTCAACTGAAAAAGAGTGTTTAGGATTGTATTCTGGTAGGAGTAAAAATCATTATGCATTTTTAAATTTCAATAGTATAAATGATTTACGGCTTATAATAAAAGAATTGAATATAACAAAGGTACATGTCATTCCCACACACACAACTATTTAATGCTATAGCAGGTCCCTGCTTTAAACGATTTCTAACTCTAATTTTATATTGAGTCACTGTATATGTTAAACTGAAGTGCATCAAGTTTTTCACATCTTAACGAAATGACCAGTTTTTCCTCCACTCCTTAAACCAGAACATACTAGACTGTGGAGAGTCAAACCGGCAGAGGTCGGGCATCATAAATACTTAACTATCTCGAAAGGGAAACTGCTTTAGCAAGATGGCTTAAGGTTTACATCCATGTGCATAAGGTTTCCTTGGGAGTTTTTTTTTTACTGAGCCCTGAGGGGGCACTTAAAGTAGAGGCCTCGGGTGACACGGATAAGTAGAAAGTATGTTGACCTTTTATTTGACATAACAAGAGCTTGACCTGACCTAATCATTTTAGGCTAACGTGGCCCAACATGGCCCCAGTCCTAGAGTCCCTTGACTTTCGCTTAAAAAAGACATTGCCTGCTTTAGCTCAATTGCCATGCTCTTGTTTTTGAACAATTATAAGGGTAAGCTACCCAAGAACTGCTGAGCTATCCTGCTGGGAAATTTAACCTACCACAAAGCTTTTTCCATCTTTTCATTTTATTGGCCAATCTGTATTAGATGCTGCATCAGTTTACATGGTCCCAAAAAATAAATAAATAAATAAATCAGAGTCAGTATAATATTTATACATGATTAAGTAGATGGAACATTAGTTTTTAAGCTGTGTTATTTATCCAACATGCCAACTTCTCTGTTTAAACATAAAAATGTAGAATGCATTTTACAGATAGCTCTGAAGGTATACCACAGAGTTAACACCAGCAGTTGAGGTCATTTTCTGGGCTCTGATTGTAGGCTTGAACCAGGATTTTTGAGTGAAGGCCAGATACAATGAGAGTGGTCACATGGCTTTCGCTGTAGGGACAAGAACTAATTGTGGCATCTTTGTGGTTTTAGTGAGCGACCAAAACTCTGACCACACATTCAAATACTCTCTCCCCTCCCAACCTCTCACCAGTGGTCAGGCGTACAATGAGTTAGTTTTCACAAAAGCTTCTGCCGTAGCGTCAGTATTCCCCTTCACATGAGTCCAAGTTTGACTGAGGCCAAATTGCAGAGCACAGAAATGTTTTCAGGGCAAATTCAGTACAGCCGAGCTGACTGTTTTATCAAAGCATGTCTTCTGTGCAATCTCAGTGAGCAATCTCGCTGGCTAATTCACTGACAAACTGAAACTAGAAAGCTTTTTTGTGTGTGGAAAAATGTTCAAAGGGCTCTCATATTATGAAGCTAAATTAGCATCCTTAAACTATAATTGCCCTTATTGTGTCCTAAATCCCACTTTTACATCTACACTTCCAAGGTCTTACATTTCTAGCAATTATTTTATTTGCTTAAAGTTAAATCCGTCCCTGGATAGTACTGCTATAGCAGATTCTCTGTGGAAACATGAAAGCATTCATCGCTCAGCTTTCATGTTTTATCACTGAACTGGCATAATGCACAGGCAGAGAGAAGAATGCCTGAGGATTAAACTGATTCCTGACTGATTTTTGAGCATTAAAAAAAAAAAAGAACCTGAGTGTAATTCCATCCAATATGTTAGTAGTTCTTGATCCTAGTCCTGGAGGTTGTTCTAACACATGCAATCTAACTAATCATCCAATTAACTAAGTCATTTCCTGACTCAGTGTGGGTGTACTAAAGCACGTAATACACTAAAATAGAGTACTCTAGGGCTATGCTATGTCAGCACTACATTATGCGAGCTCAACTGGACGACTAATTTTTTTATTAACCCCATAGGAGCTTATTTTTAGCAGTAGGGTTTGTGAGACTGGGCAACTGAGGCACAGCGGAGCTGCTTGACAGGTACTCGCGTGATTTAAAGGTTTTCTTGCGATTACAAGTGAGACAGGAGCTGAACAAATAAGTCAGCCTGATTGTCCTGAGATTACAATTTCCAAGTCCTCCCATGAAACACAGAACAAAGAAGAGGGAGGAGAGTGAAGAGGCCCTCTGAATAAACAAGCCTTAAATTCTCACTGAAACTTGGTCAATCTGAGTTTATGAATACTTTAAACTTCAGCCCTCTTATCCTGGCCTTATGTGTTGACAAATTTCTCTCTAGGCATTCACCAAAAAACTGTTTAAAAAAGAGAGAGAGAGAGAGTAAAATGTTTATTTTACACTTTACAGAGGTTTGTGTTTTCATGATGCTTCTTTTGAAATGCAGACTGTGGGATGGAGGGCTGGAATGGGAGGGGGGCAGCGGGAGGATGAAAGCTTTGTTGTGCTTGGGTTTAATGAGCTGGAAAATACAATTGCACTTTTCTGACTGTGAAAATTGCTTTGAGGGCATCATAAATTAGCTGCTGGGAGATGGTTGAATTGACGAGGCTTTGTGTGATCCCTGCGCATTGCTCTCAGTGTGTCAGGCGGCGCCTTCTGAGAGACACAGCCAAAAAGGCGCAGCGGAATTCAGTCTCTCAGTGTCCGAACAGTCAAGTGCTTTTCATCCTTTTTGGGCCCTTTGCTGTTTGTGACGGCTTTCAGGCGGGGAATCTGTATTCTGTAACGCATGGCTCTGTTACGCCTTTGCTGTTGTCCTGAGATGCCTCTAGTGCTGTTTGGATTTGCTTATGATTCATCTGCATGTTGATTTTTTTTTCAAGGTTTTTTTTTTTTTTTTTTTTTTTAATTTATTTATTTTTTTGATAAATTGGATTCTGCATAAAGATGTTATTCTGGATAAAGGCAGTATATTTACCCAGCACCAATCAAATTTCATGCACATGGTTTTCAGCTGCAATTTTTACACAATTATCCAATTCATATCTTTCCAATCAGTGGGAGAAAATGAGACAAGCTGTGGTAAAACATTTTCACTCATGATTCATACTCCTCACTTTCATTTTGTGGGCTTCTGTTAGCCTGGCCACCGTTCAGGCTTCCACAGCCTGCAGGCCTGCATATCTCTGCATTCTAATGCATGGGCCCTGCTGGGTTTTTAACTTTTGCTCTATGTAATTGATGGCTTCCACACTCCGGCGGAGTTCCTTAGCCCTTTCCCTGGCGATTGTTGGTATATTTCTGTGGTTAGGGCTCCTTAGGTCTGCCATTGTCCTTGTGATAGAAGTGTGAGTGGGGGCTGAGGAGCGGGGACTGGGAGAAAGTGAAAAAAAATGGCCCCTGATATTTAGTCAACTCCGAAGGGCACTTTTTATTCTGGCTTTGCAAGCTTGGCACATGCCTTCTGTTACTAAGTGGCTTTGTATTGAAAGACTCTGCAGCCTCCATTCTTTGGCCCACTAGGTGCCCAGACTTACAGCTCTGGCAGCTGCTGGGTTCTCCAAAAGAGGCTATAGACTACTCTCTGCAGGTGAGCTCTCCTGCCAAAGCAATTTCCAATCAAAGGCTCTTTTCAGTACACTCAATGGGAATCTGACTTCGTATGTGCCACTGCCCGAGAGAAGCATTCACAATGAGCGCCTTCTCTAAACACCATTGCTCATATGGAGTTTAGCCATTCCGCCTGTTTAGCTATTCATATTTTTCTCTTCATGATCAGAACCAATGATTGCAGTAAGTTCGTTTTTTTGGATGGTGCATAGGCAACTTTTTTCCCCCGTCTAGTAATTATCATGCGAGTTGTTACGCATTACTCATAAGGTGTGGCTCTGCCCTCCTCTCTCTTTCTCAAAGGCCTCCTCTGTTTTGCTCAAGAAACTGCTGGCAAGCTGATACATCTATTCATTTGGCTACTTGAGTGTAATTGCCCTGCTCTTTGAAGCCTGTGAGAAGCGAGTGATTTTGCCCCTGCCCTCAAGCAATGCTGGTGACATCTCCAGCGACCTCTCCGAGCCCCTGCCATTGGCAGAACACCTCCGCTGGGGCAGCCACCATACAGAGCAGGGATAATGCAGCCCTGGCTGCTCAATTTCTCCTCCTTTTCATCCCTTTCTTTGAAACTTTTATTAGCAACAGCTTTCACGCTCACATCAAGCTCGCAGTGGACAAGGGAGGAGGGCTCCCTGACGCCAATGGCCGAAAGTCATTGGAGTGCTTCCTCAACATCAATGGACTTTAGAGCAGAGGCCATATTGAAAAAACACTGCTTGTTGAATTCACACCAGTAGGCCTATTGCCCGTCCCCTTTCATGTTTCATATCTCTTTGGCAGTATTTGAGGAAAATCTCCTATGGATTGAGCCAAAACATGGCATATATATCTTGATCAGAAGCACTTCACATCTTCAGGGCCTTGTAATTTGGTTATGTTGAAGATGTGTTTAGCAATGATGTGGCATGTGAAAAAATATATAAAATAACTTTCTTTCCCAGGCACTTTTTAAAATGTGTAATATCCTTTGTTAATACACCAAAAGATAGGTGTGCTGCCAGAAAACTTGTGCACTGAGACAAAGCTTTACCACACATATAGAAGTGAGTGCCTGAAATAATTAAGTTTGGTAAGTAGATGTTATCAGGACTGGTCTAATTTCGAGTAATGTAGAAGGCTTTTCTTCAATCAGCTTCACGTTTTGTTATTGTCTGCCCCAGGGTATTTACTTTGGTCTTAATTACATTCAGAAGTTGATAAGGTGAATTACAGCATGGTGTATTGAGTGGTTCCACAGGGATTTTACACATTACTTTTGGCAGTGAGTCTAAACATTCATTTTCACTGTCAGCAAGAAATCATTATTCATGCTTATTTAATCCTATTAGTTTTACAAAAAAATAGATATAAGGGTTTTAGCGGGGGGTGTCTAAGTCTAATTTTTCAATTATCAATTTCAGTGACCGCTTTACCTGACTTATTTAGTCTGTTGGGAAAACAATTCTGGCATGTACCCCAGTCCATCACAGGGCATTTCACCTTCATGTATGGACTTTCTCACATTTAGGAGCAGAGAATAAAATTATTATTTAGTGAATATCACAGAATAATATGGTGAAGAATATTTTTAAAATTGCTTTTTTAAACTTGCAGCAAAATTATCAGTTTCTTGATTTTTACTATTTATAGGTACGTGTCTGAGGTGCATGAACACACTTGTTTGATTCCATAAACATTTAAGCATTTAACTGCAGAAAATGACTAGTGTAACACATGAATAACACATAGACAAGATCACATTCAATATTAAACAGTAAAATACTAATGTTTGAACTTCATTTCAATTCAATTCTTTTTTATCTGTACAATTGACATTGACATTTTTTATAACTGACATTGCATTACACAGCAAAAACAAATTTGATAAAGAATTCAAACATTTCTTCTACAAACCCTACACATCCCCAATGAGCAAGCCTGTGGCAACAGTGGCAAACAAAAAAAAATGGCAAAGGACAGCTGGGGATAAGTGTACTGCAAGCATGGTTCGAAACAGGTTCAAAATAGGCAAGGTTGAAGTCATGCAAAGCTAGAAAAAAAATCCAGGCTAAGGTTTGCTTAAGACCATAAGAATTGTACCTTCTCTGATGAGTCCAACTTTCAGCCTGTTCCATCATTAGTCATCTAATGGCTAAATGAAGTCCTAGAGAAGCACCCAAGCCACAGTGTCTCACATGCATTGTGAAGTCTGAGGGAGAATGGGTGATGGGTAATGCAGATTTTTGTTTGTAAAAACATATAAATCAAGCCATGAACAAGGTTATTCTGGAAGAAAGCTTGCTTCCTTCTGGTCTGAGTGTGTTCCATAAGAGGATTGGGTTTTTCAGCTGGATGCCACATAACTAGGTCAATTAAGGCGTCTATGGAGAACCACAAGATCAAGGCTCTGTCATGGCCAGCCCAAGCTCCAAACCTGAACCCCATTTAGAACTCATGAACCGTTTAGATCAAGAGGCAGAGGGATGGCAATGAACCATCTAACAAAGCTGAGTTGGTCAGGGGTTCAAGCCCCACTGTCACCTGGTTGTCACTACTGTCCCCCCTGTGCAGCTAACTGGGTTATCAAATGCCGGCCATGTCTCTCACTGTCTGTGGTGAGAGGCATGTAAAAGAA
>JAQMYF010000027.1:30904551-30921375 GCA_030014195.1 Neosilurus mollespiculum
TAACTGGGTTATCAAAGGCCAGCCATGTCTCTCATTGTCTGTGGTGAGAGGCATGTAAAAGAACCATTGCTGACTTTCGAAAAGAGTAGGCTGCATTGCCGTCAGCGTGTTTCTGCCCTCCGATGGCCTGGTGAGCTGTCCAGGGTGTACTCGCCCCTCGCCCAGAGTCGGCTGAGATGGGCAGCAGCCTCCCTGCGACCCTAATTAGGATTAAGTGGTTCAGAAAATTAATGGATAAATAAATGAAAACACTGCGTCTGTTTGGTATTTTTTGACCAGTTGTCATTTTCTACAATTAAATCCTTTAACTGAAAATATTTTTATAAGGATTTTGGGGGAAATGTTGTCAGTAGTTTATGGACTAAAACGATTGTCTTCATGTTCATTAAAGACATTCCTATAAACTTTAAAACCTGAGGAACTGATCAAATTGATCTGAGATCTCTTTATTATTTATTTCTGCAGCTGTATGTTTGATTAATAGTTCTTTTTTCCTATTCACAATATCACTGCTTGACCATGGTTTCTATAAGATGATGAACTCAAATACTTTCCATGACCTTCTCAGTTGCCAGAAAAGCGAATCCTTTATGTTATAGAGCACAAATTTCCACCAGCGTATTTTCTCAAATAACTAGAAAATTTGTCCAATCTTCCACTGCATTCTATTTAAAACTCATAAGATGACATTAGTTGTTTATTATTTTACGCATTTGCTGATTATTTTCCTGTTGGTTTTTCGTAATGAATGTCATTTTTAATTCAGTTCTTGTTACCAAATTGTTTTAAATTACATGTAGGCCTATTACATCTAAAAGCAGTGTTTAACAAAGCAATCACTCATGCTGATGTTTCACGTGACTATAAAGTATTTAAGCTCTGGATATATCTTAGAAGCCCCTGCAGCATTACTCTCAGAGCAACTCTTGTCTCCTTTGAAGAACAAGATTGAAACCAGGTAGACTGTAGACAGACAGACGCTATTCCCTGGTCCCTTTAAATTCCTCAACCTTCATGATGTCACCGCTTTAGCATACTGTGCTTTACTTTCTGAAAACAGAAAGCATGAAACTGTTCCCACAGTTCAGAACCAATATAGGGAAAGATGAATTTCTGATAATGGTTAACGTCTACGCATCAATCAGCCCTCAATAAGGTGGCTATAAAAAAAGTTTGAACATTAAAATTCTCCAGAACTTTTCCCCATGTTTTGTGACAGTAAGTTTGTGATTTGTGAATAACTTATAATATTTACTTATATATTTAATAATAATATTTACGCTCTTAGCTATGTTGGCACTGAGAAATTTCAAATACAACCTGAATAGACTGTGTTGTGTCCCGATCAGTACACATGGTTAATATTGGTTTGATCTTGCTTCATTCTGATGCTAGACTCAGGAGGGTTAGAAGGTCAAGGGATGCTTTCATAGGAGAACGAGGAAAGTAAGCCTCAGGAGATGACAGACTGATGAGATTGGATGATATCACTGACTATATGCAAGGCATTATACAATAATACATGTAATGAAATACAGAGAGGTCAGATCTACATGTCACTATTGGATGGAAGGCAATAAAACAAAAAAGGGTTAGTGAATGTTGCATGCTACTTGTTTTTTTGTTTCTTTGAGGTTTTTAAGAGAGAGGAGCATTTCCTCTAGCCAAACCAGCTGGTAACAATTTTGAGACATATTAAAGCAAATCTTTGCCAAAGAGCTTTCCTTTGGGAGATTATGTAAACCAATAATGTAATTATGATTCAGTTTAACAAGAATCACTAAGTTCTGCATTATTTATATAAGAAAGGGTTTATAAAGAAGCCAAGCTTCTCTGATGGCTTTTAGTAGCTTGTGTTATTTTAAAACTTCTCAGTAAAACTTCTTCTTTTTTTTAGTTTGGCCTGGCTTGGTGGAATGCACCATCCTTTGGCAGACCTTATTTCGGTCATGTTGCGATTAAATATGCCAACATGTCAACATGAAACCATAATGGTTTGAGTGTTTAAATGTTTCTTGAATGTCTGTATGACTGGGCAAGGGATCATATCCATTATCTAAACGTTGGTTCTGTTACTGAAATTGCATGTGGTAACCATTTTAACACAAGCTAAACGCTTTAGTAAATGAAGTGTGCTTATAGAGATTGTTGGGAAATTGAATTGTCTCAGTGAACAGCCAGTGGTAGAGACATTTTAATAAATATAATATCTGAGGTCACGTGTTTATTTTAATGCAGATGTGATTATTATTTTGCCGTAGTTTCACGTAAAGGGCCATGTGAGAACAGTGTATGCTAGTGTTCTCATGGGGTGTTCGTTATCCTAATGAAGACCACATTTGACCTTGGTTGTATGTTTTCCTTTGTGTGTCATGTCTTATTATAGACTGAAAGACTTTAATAGTCTAGTGGTACAGCAGTGGAGGAAGTAGATGCAAGAGAGGGTAATCTATAGGTCCAACTTCACTGCTCTGTTGTGACCTCTTCCTTGTACCACAAACAGATTATTCAAGATGGAAATCTGTATCTCATTCGTACAAAAAGCATGTATGTGATCCTAAGTGTATTCCCCTTTAAATAAACTGTAGAACAAGACACTCAAAAATTCTCAAAAAAACATCTGTATAGTCTGTAAAATGCCTGTAAACTCATGTAAGGTATGTTCAATTTAGCAGGAATTATGCTTTCAGATTTTAGTGATGCGGTGAAACCCTTAATCTGCTCCATTTAAACCAAAGGAAACATTTCTGACATTCTGTGTCTCAGTGTTAGCTTTTTATTTGCTACAGTAAATAAAGCTATGGTATGTTTCCATTTACATAAGAAATAAAATATACTGAGAGGTGCAAAACAAACACAATGTCTGCAGGACAGTCATGAGTGATAAGCTGCCTTATTACTCTGGTATTGTATGTGGTTTTTGCAGACATGTAATTACAGATTCTGAGGTCTGGAGCCAGGCAATCCGGAGGACAATAGCTCTGAACAATATACAGGATGGATATGTGAACCCTCTCTTCTCTCTTCTCCATCTCACAAAACGATGTCCAATGTGAAGCATAAAGGAAATGGCACACAATTAGAGAATAGATAGTTTGGGTCAGGCATTTGTTTTGACCGCTGCCTGTTTAATCTGGCATAAAGGCAATATCTTGCTGTAGAAATGGCCCCACGGTAATCCTCGTTGAACTGGGGGGTGTTTATCAAAGGCCTTATTGTTATGTCACTCTGCACCATATATTGTGCAAACAGAGGCCTAGTTATCGTTTTCCTTTTTCAGGCTTGAAAGATGAGAGAGAGAGAATATGAGGCATTTAGGCACGCCAGATTTAGATGGTCTTTATAAGGTTTTTGTTTGCAACTATATTTGAAAACAAGAAATTAATTCTACGGTCCTTTGCTGATTTTTAATAAAGATGCACAACACAGCAATATTCTTTGGCTTCTTTATATGGACTGATTTGCACGTGGTCTATCACTGGAACATCATATCCCTTTTCTGTGTCCTGTTCGTCTGACCCTGAGGCATGCTCAGACTTCTCTAATCATCTAAAAAGTTTTTTTTAAATATACCGAGGACACCTACTTGGCCCTAAACAACCCTGCTTTGCATTAAGGGATGTTAATAAAAATGTCATCTTTTGAGCACAGGCTCTATTGCCTTTAAATCAATTGGTTTTGTCGCGTCCTTCAGGGCTCCCTTTTGGTGCAGGGCAGACTGCTTCAATTACCCTGATGGAACCCATGTGGCCACTATCAGCGCTGCCATCTTCCCCCCATGGCCTCTGAGAAGACTGGCTCCTCTCCATAATAAGCAGAGAGCAAACACACTCACTCTCTCAGGCTGTAATATCATCCCACACCTCTGCGCTACACCTCTATACAGACCCACATTAAAGCCCAGAGTTCAAAATCAGACAGCGTGGGCACCTTCGACTCAGCATTATGTAGATACAGATATTTGCCTATTTCTATAATGGGATTATAACCTATAAAGTATTATAACGATTCAGAATCTCAATATGCCATAATATCGTATTTAAATATTCCCCAGTGCCCCTGTACATGGCATACACTAAACACAGTGATGTGCGCTGATATGAAGAATCCATCGTGCCAGAAAAAAAAAGATGTCTTTAACACAGGATGTCAAAATTGTGATAGTGAATCAGATCACAGCTAAGTTTTGCTTATTGACCCTGGCTCCGCTAGCGCCTGTCTGACTGGACTGAGTGGTCTCTTAGAATCCCCCATGCAGTCCATGGTAGGGGTGTGAAGCAGAGCACGAGAGACAGATGCTCAGGGAGATTCCAGCTCTACGGGTCATTGCCACTGCACTACCCATGCAGTCCATTGATCTCCAGCCACTCAGGGACCATGGCACCGGTCCAATTAAAGTGTGAAGTCCTCAGGAAGCATGCAGCAATGCTGTTATGCCATCATGAGCAAGTTAGGCTCATTCACCCTGAGGCACATTTCTTTATCCAAATAATAAACCTGAGTTTATGCCTTCCACTCTCTAATGACACTGAAATATTTCATATATAGTGTATAAGTCATACACTGAATAAAGCCATAAAATCTCGGAACTAAGAAGGTGAAGGGAACATGTCTGTTTTGGATATATATCAGACAGGATAATAAATACTCATTTCAATGATACATTTTATTACTTTAAGTTATTGCTTTGAAAAAATTATCCTACATGACGTTAGTACAATTGTTGAGTAAAATTGTTAGCCATTTGTATTCATCTGAACAAGATGAAAAATAATATTTATTTTGTAAACTTAAAATGAGAGAAATGTGCCCCAGTTAACAACTTGGGAAGAGGGCGCACATATTTATTTCATAAGGATGAAAGAGCAAAATTCATGAAATCTGATCTTTCTGTAGCAGGCACCATTTCATACTGGAACAGCATGATCTCCACTATAATTCAGAGCCATTGGAATGGATGGGACTTTGACACGCAAACAACAAAAAAAAATTCTAAAGTAAATGTTTCTGTTCAAAGCCAAATGTGATTTGGAATAGCATTATCAAAGCCAACTGTTCTCCGCGGTCACAAATGTTTGGTGATTCATATTTTGTCGAGTACCCAGAGCAGTCCTGTGAATGCATGGCTGTTACAGAAGTCAGTGCTGTTAAAGCTCTATCCAAACTAGCCATGAATCTAATCAGAGTGCACAGTTTTGTAGAAATGTTACATTGCTAGTGCTCTAGATCAAAGGCGGCATTACATTTAGTAATAAAGATCTAAGACAGTTTGATTGGACATAATCAAAGCCAAAGGCTCTGAGCATACAGGAGTTACTCTTTAGATTACAGTCTGTCAAGAGGTTTACCATATGTTTGATGCGCCTGTATCTCCGTGATCAGCAGTGAGGGGGGGAAATCGCTGTGTCTTATTGGATTTGTTTCATATTGCTAAGACAACAGAGATGCAAGGCCCAATTCACTGAGTCTCCACATCTTTGGCTCTGTGAATTGTTTTCATTCCTTCTGAATAAGGTTAAGAGGGTCCATAAAAATAAGGATTATGCTTTCTTATTTTGTCTTGCTTGTAATCTGGAGCTCCACAGTGTGAAAAAACAACAGTGTATAATTCTTTCAGAAGGTTAGATCATACTTAACTAATCTCTCTTAAGGGCATGATATAAACCATTACATTTGGCCTGATTTACAAAAAGAAGCTTTAATTTGCAAAACATATTTTAGTTTTTATAATATGAACCAAACGTTTAAGAAGTGAGGTGGGTTAATAAAATACCGAGTTTACATTTACAGCATTTGGCAGACACCCTTATCCGGAGTGACTTACATTTTTTATACAACTGATGGTTAAGGGCCTTGCTCAAAGGCCCAACAGTGCTGTCCAGTTGGTGATACTGGGGCTTAAACCACCAACCTTCATATTAGCAACCCAGAGCTTTAACCACTGAGTCACCACTGCCCTGTTTATTATCCAACCTACTGTAGTGACATACTTGTTCATATTATAAATACAGGCATTTATGGAGATGAAACTTTACTGTGCTTTTATTATCTAAATTAATATAAATGTCTTATTTCAGTTTCCCTATCCATATAATTCATTGGTGAAATTTGGTGACCGATCCAAAAAAAAAAAAAAAAAAAAAGCTTGCAGTCACATTCTGACCTTTTGAAATGTTTTATCCACATCTTTCGTCACTACATAGTGCAGTTACTTTCGTGGCCAGAAATGCTACTGTAATACTCAGCGGGCTTATCTGTCACTGCCCTCCCTCCCTTCTGCAAATGCTGACTGTCTTTAACCCAGCTGATAACACTTTAGCCTTCTCGTAAAGAATAGGCCTCTTTTAAGCGATCCATTAACATCCTGTCCCCAAGAGTCTGACTCTGCCTTCTGAAACAAACCAGGAAACCTTGAAGGAAAACAGGATGGCAGACAAGCACCAAGATCAAAGACCCCCTTCGATTCCCTGTGCTCGTTCCCCAGACATCTCCAGTCTTCCTCCCTAATGGTTTCAATTAGAGCTTTAGAGAATGCTTCAAATCGTAACCTTATCAATTAGTAGGTAAACCCTGGGTTTGGTTCTAATGGCCCTAACTTAGCTGTAAAGATTTAGTACCTGAGAGGGGGATATCAGTACAGAAAAGAAGGGTCTTCATGTAGAAGAGATTTACTGCTGTCTGCTCCTACAGGCCTGTGCCCGAGAAATGAATTCTCTATAGTACATTTGCCCTGCTGTATCCAATTGATTTTGCCTCCCTCCTTCTTTTTTTTTTTAATTTATGTATTTTTTTGGAAGTCTTTGTGCAAAGATTTATGACAAAATGAGGTATAATTAGACTTAGTTCCAAGAAAGCACAGGTATTATTCTTTTGAAATACAATTAAAAATCTTTGAAGTCTTGCTTTAATTACAGTCATCATGCCAGTATCTGAAACATATGGACTGAGGGGTATGCAGGATTCAAGACACATAAGACCAAGATATCACTAAAAAAATAAAACAATTACTAAACCTGATGAAAAATCACATCAAAGTGTCTGTGATAAAGATTTAACTGCAAATTAATCTGAAGATCCAACCATGTTACCATGCATACTAGAGTCGATGCCATTCCCTGTGTCTGATTACACCGTCTCCAAATGTGTGCCTTTACCATTAATATAGGAAATTAAAAACCACACTGCAAGATGCATCATACCAAGTATATTACTATAATACTACAACTTTTATACTTTTTCCACCTTGATTATATTAAAGATGTAAATGTAATATTTCTGTCTCAATTGTTTAAAATACCAGACTCACCTGCAAACAATAAAAACATTTGGTATTATATAAAAATGTATTTCGAAGGAGCACAGTATGTGACACGGGTGGGCATTATTCCTCAAATCCCTTCTTGGGTACAGTGTTAAGCCTCATATTCAATATGAAGTTGTCTTAGTGCATGCCATATGAATTACACAAGTGGTTTGTAATTTACTGAAGTTACTGAAGCAGCAGGAGTGACAGCATTTTGTTATGTACAAATGTCAAACAGCTTATTAAAATATCCTGTTACAGTATCAGGATTAAGTAACAAATTTAAAGATTTTTGTAAAGCTGTTATTATTCAATTATAAACTAACTTCAAGCACAACAAGAAAAAAAAGTAGGAGATAATATTATTGTTCCTGCACTATGTTTAGATCAAATTTTACAAAGCGTATCATATTTCTTGGTCACCTGGATGTATGGACACAATGAGTTCATTGACCCCCAGAAAGCAATATATCCTACAGTGCATATAAAAGTCATGCATTATTAGACTAGTGCATTAAGAGTCCAGCCATACTCTCACAGGCAGTTCAGTGACCCTGAAGAGGTGTCCCTGCTGGCATTGCTGTGCTCACTGACTGGACTGGAGGGGTCAGGGGGCTCCAGCTGGCAGGCAGGGACACAGTGGGACCTGGAGACGGGCCTTTGAGACGCCAGTGTGGGGGAGACACTTTCACCTGACTAAGCGCTGGCCATGTGTCCCACCCCACGCTGCCTCCGGCCTCAGCTGAAAGAGCCGAGAGATCAGTCGCAAGAAAAAAAAAATAGAGTGGGCGTACACTTTGACTTATTGCTCCGCTCTTAGTGGTATCATACTTTCTTTCTTTTATGACGTACAAACTGTGAACTCCATTATTAGCTCTAGGTCAAAAATTCAAAGGCTAAGCCATTCTTTACTGTGATGGATGTTATAATAATTAAATGCATAGTAAGACTCTTATAACGACATGGTACTCAATCATGAAATTATTCCCAACCAGCAATTCTCCTAGCACATAACATCAGTACAAATATTGACTAGAATTACCTGGAATCTGGAAAGAGCTTTGTGAATATTTTTTTTCTGGCCCAATGAAGTGCAATAAAATTCAGGAACGCAGCCAGAGCTGTAGCAGTTTAAACCCTTGTGTAAAAGTGAGTCGAATCCTGGAAAATATCTGTTCATCATCTGTCAACAAGATGAAAAATAGTGCCCTCAAATGTTGCATATTTTTGCTAGCCAAAAGAACATAACTTGTATTTATCATTGATGGATTACAGCCATTGAGAACAATTCACATTCCACTGCTTAATGCAGCACTGTGAGGTTTGTCCTCTTATTTGTTAAGGAAATGGTATAAGGAAATAGAGAAATGCAGACAGCGTGCATATGTTAAGATCTTGTACTGATTAAAATGTCTTACTATCTGAACCCTGCAAACATGAATCTATTGCTATTATTAAAGCAACTGGACATTGTATATTATTTTAGACAAGATTCAGAATTTTTTATGATGCAACAACAAAATACAATAAATAATTTCCCTACTAGCTTCTCATTGTGTTTTGACTGAATTATTATTTTCTGGAATATCAAGAGCCATTAGACCTTGTTCAGTTTACCATTAAATAACAAAGGGAATTTAAGATAAGTAACTTTTACTTTCTTTCTCTTCATACTTGGCATAAAGTCAACCAAAACCAATTAACAATGAGTCACTCATTTCATATCAATTATGTACTTGTCAAACCTCTGAATGGAGTAATTATCTTAAAAAGAAGTGTGTTCATCTCACTCTGACAACCGAACGAGGGACGTCCAGCTTGCCAGCTGTTGCTCTGCTGCCAAAACACAAAGCAGAAAATCCATAACAGACAAAGGCTTTCCCTTATGAGATGCAGTTTGCTAAAGAGCAAAGTGCTTTGGTGTGGACTTGGTGTGAGTTGTGTGGACAAGCAATCAGATTAGATAATAATCTAGTTGCACAGGTTTGAAGTTCCCCTTCTTAATTATTATTTATTTATTAATTTATTTATTAACACTATACATGTTTTTAAAGTGCTAGCAAACAGTCTGGGCAAAACTCTCATAGAAATTCTTTTTATGATTTTCTCAATCTCCCACAGGTGAACCCGAATTTGTTATAATAAAATAATGATAAAAATGTATTTATTTATGTAAATTCAGTAAATGTGTTATACATCTGTTGGCCACTACCAAAGCAACAGACTCATATACCATGTTATATTATGCTTTAAAATTAATAAACATTTATTCACTAAAGGAATGTGATTATATTAGACATCTGTGGTGCCTGTATAGCTATTGGGACATTTATACACAGATAAATACCTTTATTACAATCTTATTACAGCCTTTTCATACTCTACCTGATGCATCTTAATTACCAAGATAATGCTCATGTGACTGAACGCTCATACAGTCTGCATAAGTTTATTAACAGACCTCTATATATGTAGATAGTTTTTAGAGCATATTTTAGAACTGTTCTCTCTCTTTATTTTCTATGCTTCCTGATCAAACTGGAAGACTGCTTTACCTCTGTAACCCAGCTTAGTGTGTCCTATTAGAGGTTATAGGGCTCTGTTAGTGTGTAAAACCATAAAACAGGTCACAGTTGAATGTTTGAGTGTCCATTTTCACATTAGAGTAAGAGCGAACACATGTCCTGTTGTGCCGGTGTAGTGTCAGGTTTCGGAACAGAGGGGCTTTCAGTGCAATCGCTTCAGCCTCGATGGAGATGACAGAACCAAAGCTGACCTCACAACTGTAGCCTGGAAGGCTCTCATGACTGTTTATTAAAACTGCATGATTCATGCATATTCTCTCACTGGGATAGCTGCGTTTGTCATTAAGGCTGGCCCAGGGCTGTTATGAAGAGGAAGGGCTGATAGCCTCACATCACAAATAATTGTTGTTGGAATGTTGTTTCCAAGCCACAAGTGCATCACTATACATGCATGTGAAACACATAATGCTCTAACTGCTGGCACAACAATAATCTAATTAAAAATGGGGGTTTTATGAAACATTTGCATTAGCAGAGTGGAAAATGTGTTTCAATAAAATATAAAAAGTACAGATCACAGTAAATAGCTATTAAAACCAATTTAAGTGTCTAAGTGTTACCAGATGGTTATGCATGTGTTTGTGGAAGAGAAAGTATAGGTGTGTGTGTGTGTGTGTGTGTGTGTGCGTGTGCGTGTGTGTGTGCGTATATAAGAAGCTGAGTGTATTCCTATTTTTAATATCAACATAATATCATACCTCTGGACGCAGGGGAACATTACCTGAAGATGTGCAGGACTTTGCTAGGCCACAACTTCAGGCATGGAGTGACCTTGCTTATGTCTTTTTTAACAAGACAGAGCCCCTCCCCACTTTGCCAGGTTAGTGAAAGATTTCCTGAACATCAAGCTTCTTGACTGATGGATCGGTCAAAGTGGTGTCCTGAAATGGGCTCCGTGCTCCCCTGACCTCACACCTTATGACTTTTTTTTGTAGGGCTATATCAAAAGCAAGGTGTATGCCACTAAGCCCCTTGACCTGTCACAGCATGAGGAAAGAATCCGCACGTCATGCAGCGAGGACAGGGAAGTGATACTGCAAAATGTCGGAAAGGCCTGGGTCTGAAGGTGGCTAAAGGTTGTTGAAAATGGTCAGGTTATGTGGAGGTATACAGCTATATATATAAGGCATTGGAACATGTTGGCAAGTCTAGCAAGTAAAACTGCAATGACTCCTTTCTTGATAATTAAAATATGAATACACTCAGCTTCTTGTGTAAATTTAGGAATTTATTAAAAGTGTACAGTGTGTGTGTGTGTGTGTGTGTGTGTGTGTGTGTGTGTGTGTGTGTGAGAGAGAGAGAGAGAGAGAGAGATGTCTAATATATATAAGTAGTATTAATAGAATCCATTTACAGTAAATGTAGAACACCTTTTAAACATATTTGTGTAAAGCAGCTTGTGTTGAAGTGTTGAAGCCTAAAGCTCTTTGTTAAAATAATTCTAGTTCTTAAAGTCTATTATTATCTTGTGTTTATACTCACATGCTGCTTGTCAGTGGGAGTTTTTTATCTTGCATGTTGGCCTGCAGTATGGGAGTTATTTTGAAACACAGCTATACTGTAAAAAGAGTTCATATACACATTTCGGTAACTGTCATCAGTTGCTATTGCTGCATGCAAATATGTATTGACAGGTTACTGGGTGTCCCCTGAGCTTCCGGTGATTGAAATGGGTGCGGAAGTCTTATTTGGCAGAGTCACGGACACGCACACAAAAAAAAAGGGACTAGTGAAGAAAGTTTTATGATAATGTTATAAACATATCATCGAGTGCACTTCTCATGAAAGTACAACCACTTTTACACTACACTTTATGACCCACAGCAGAATTACTTCCCAAAGTCAATAGTTTCTGTCACATTAACATTTGCAGTAAAACGCAGCAAAGTGATCGTAAATCAAGTGTCTGTCAGCAGACCGGCTGCCTCAGAGTGAATATGAGTGCTGGAGTGTAGTTGGAAGTGTGTTGTCTGCGAGGGAAAGCCACAGTCTGCTGAAAGCTGTGCCAAGGGTTTCCAGCAACCCACTTTCTCACACACACACACACACACACACACACACACACACACACACACACACACACACACACACACACACAAGTGTATGTATTAGACACATCTGTATTGGGTAAGGATAAAAACGATCAAACCCAACTGCATCTGTATGGGGTAACAGCTTATAAAGACATTGCTGAAGTGTTGAGAACTAAAATATCTCAACCTGGAACCCAGTTCAGAGCAAAAGAATGACCAATCCAATTAGCATTTCATCAATGTGGCCTGATGGACCTCTTATATGAAGCTGGGAGTAATTTAGACTGCTATAGAGAAATCTGACACACAGGAGTCCCAACTCCAAAATGTGTGACCAAGCAGAGAAAATATTTGGCATAGAGTTTAGTGTTCAGGCCTGAAACTCGTATGTGAATACAGAAAATAGGCCTGTTATAAGTTCCCCGTGGAAGTAAGCCATTGTTGCTAAGTCACTCATCACATTAACAACAGGAATAGTCTCAGTCACTTCCCTTTTTACTTTAACTGCTATCATATTCAGTTCTTAAGCAGCTTAATGGCCATCAAGTGCACAAATGGGCATTATCTATTGGCGTTATTAATGCCCATTACTCTGAGGGGGGTTTGTGCCATGGCTTTGACCACAAACTAAGCTGTTAAGTGACAAGGCAGATTATCTCAACCCACAATAGGGCCAATAATATTCCCCAAAGTATAAAGTCTAAACCTTCCTGAAGAGCATAAAGAGCCTCACATTTATAGGACAAGCAGAGAGAGTGTTCTATTCATGAGTTAATAGTCAAATGAACTTTCCTAATTCAGCAGTTAGAGCAGTGCAGAGTGCTTGGCCTCATGATGTCTGCATTAGACAGTAGGACTGAGCCAGCATTGTTGACCAGTATCATTAATAGGTGAGCTGAACGAAGGCTGGTAATAACTTCCCCTTTCCATGATCAGAAAGCTGTTCCCATGAAAGTGAGCACCGACAGACAATAGTCCCAACATACACACATGCATAGAGAGAGAGAGAGAGAGAGAGAGAGAGAGAGAGAGAGAGAGTCTTCACTCTCCACTGGCACCGAGCTCAGGGCAAAGTTAGAGTGCTTATTTAGTTCCACGACGATGGAGCGTATAACAAGGCTCTATACAGCAGTCAGCTGATGGCTGTCATCAGTGCTGGTTTGCGTGCGTCTCGGACTGTCCTCTCTCACTTTAATTACCCATCTTTTCTCTCACAGCAGGGCCCTCTCACAAATTATACAGCATTGTTGTGCGAAGATTGGCCTGTCATCGCATGAGGAGGGGAGTGTTTCAGCGTCGCCATTGTGGCCCCTGGTGCCCGGCTGCGACTGTACATAGCACGCCCTTGCCTTCTATTAAGCCTGGTGCCAGGTGACTCACTGACCCAGACAGCATTCTGCCATGTCAGCTTGGCGCCACAGAGTGGGGTTCATTCCTACATTCAGACAATGAACAAACTCGAGCTCCTTTAAAGATGAGTTGGGGCTCTTGATAATCCACCCCCCTCTGTTTTCCTCTTCTTCACTACACCCTTGGAGCTCAAAGCAATAAGACACATGTGGGTTTGTTGTCCTGTTTAATCACCTGTTATTACAGGTCTGTTCAGTGGAATGCCTGCTCATCAGGTATCATGTGGCTCTGACATTTAGGCTCTAAGTATACTGTATATTCATGCTATTTAAACAAGTACATCATTTAGTGTGGCTTTGTGTGTGTGTGTGTGTGTGTGTGTGTGTGTGTGTGTGTGTGTGTGTGTGTGTGTGTGTGTGTGCATGCAGGGGGCCGGAATGCTTAAAGGCTTATAAATCAGTTGTAAATTGTAGGTTATGGAGATATGTTGGGTAGAAGGTGGGCCGCTCAGACTTTCCTTTGAGAAATAATTAAGACTACAAGCACGACAGCAGTGACATCCTGAAACACAGATGGTCTTCATTTGTTCCTTGTGTACTGCTTATGTTACTGTCAATAAACACGAGCCGATCACTTTATACACAGTACATTTCTTGGATCTACTCTGAATCCAGCTTTGCTCAATTTGCTGAGCAGAGTTCTCCTTATATGTTTCCAAGGGGGTAAAAAATGTGAATTTATTACAGATTTGCCAATGGCCTGGTTATAGTAAAATCTCAAGTTCTGAAGGAGGTCCCACTGAACAGCTTTACTGAATGTAATTAATGCATTTTAAATGCAATTAAAAACTGCCTCATGTCTTTATTTTCATGCTGGCAAAAGTTCTGATTATGGTAATTAATGGCCATTGATATAATTGTCGAGTGCAATATAATAATCTCTGGGCATAGTGGAGTTGTGGGACTTGGAGATATACAGGGATGGAAGATAATTAAGTAATAACTTAATTAAGTTTTTACTTAAGTTTTACAGCTTCAGGAATTCAACTCACAACACCTCCCAGCATGCACCTCACTGCTCAGCATCACCTGACATCTGACACGCACATCACATGACTCCCAGCACACCTGTCAGCACTCACACCTGATTAACATATACAGTATATAAGGACTCTCAGTATACACACTCATGGTGAAGTATTGCCTCCTTGTTTATTGCCAGTGCACAGCAAGTCACTGTTTATTGTGTTTAGTTTTATAATTCTCTTCCTCTGAGATTGAACTTCTGTGTATGACCCTCGCTTACTTGACGTTGTTCATTTCAGTGCTGCCTCAGAAGTCTTGTCTGTCTGATCCTCTGAACTGTGTTTGCTTAAGTTCTCTGATATAAGACTGTTTGCAACTAAATCATTAAAGCTCTGTTGAACTGCAATTTGTATCTGCATTCAGCTCTGCCGAGAAGTGACCTAACAACTAGTTTGTATGCATTAATTGAGTGTTTAATAAAAAAAAAGTGTACTTTTACCCCTTATAATTTTATTTAGTACTTCAGGATACTCCTTACAAATAATGAAGGTCCCTTTTTCTCTCATCTAGCCAATGACTGTATGCTAGATATCAGTTGAATGGTCTTAGATTAGCATACAATCATTTTAG
Organism: Neosilurus mollespiculum; assembly: GCA_030014195.1. Classification (NCBI taxonomy): domain Eukaryota; kingdom Metazoa; phylum Chordata; class Actinopteri; order Siluriformes; family Plotosidae; genus Neosilurus; species Neosilurus mollespiculum. The sequence continues at coordinate 30,919,478 of JAQMYF010000027.1, forward strand.
TTTAACATCAAGTCAGCAATATAGAACAAATTATCAAGGTTCATGCCAATTTGCTGTTTAAATTAATATTCCCAGCCTATACTGTACAGTGTGCATCTGAGTTATAAATAAACCACCAGGCTGCACCACTGACTTGATGCATCCACAGTATTACATACCTGACCAAAATCTATACTTATATAAATCACCCATATAAATTCAGCTGTAATCTTTGCCTGCCTAAAACGAATTAACCCCGTCTAATCTGAAAAAGCATGTTTAACATAACACCTTTGCAACATCTTTGAGCCTACACACTGTCACCAATCTCAGTCACCTGACCTTTAGCCACATGGCCTGGCACACACCTATCTCCTATCATCTGCAATCCCAGCCCTAGTATAAAAGGACTTGTTACAGCATACACCCCTTGCACAGTATTGCTCCTGTGTTGATGTTTTGGGTGCATTACTCAGCCATTTGATTTTTGTTTTTCACTATTTCTCTGTGTATGACCTGTCTGACCACCTTGACCTTGAACTTAGCCTTGCCTCTGACATTGCTGTTAATGTGAATGAACTCTGCCTGTCGATTGTTTTACGTCTTTGCCTTATCTTTGATTAACTTGTCTCTTGTGACAATGTCTAGGTCTTTGCTAAGCTCAGGTTAGACAAGAATTGATTCCAGAAGCTAAAATAACTGGCAGGTAAGATTCTAGGTAATAGTAAATAATGGTTGTTTACTAGACATTTTACTCTGAATTGATGAACTAGTTTATGTATTTAGTTATGAGATGTAACCAGCAAACCTGCAGAGATTTAATTATTTGCTTTTTTTAAATGTAGTTATTTTAAAAGAAAAAAAAGCAAGTCATTTCAATTTATTTTATTTAGATTTTAAATTATTTACACTTTCATTAAAATGTTTTTTCTTTTTCATCACTGGAGGTATGTTTCACTAGCAGACACATGGAAACCTTGACATAGCTATTTTTTATCGAAAAACCAGCTAAAATCTAAAAGTACAGAACTTTAGCCCTGTAGAATGAATGCCCCAGCAGAATATATATGAAAATAGCTTCTTTAAATATCCATGTAAACAATATAAATTTCCATATCACACACACACACACACACCTGCAGTACATCCAGTAAGCCTGAGGGGAATAACTGTTTTACATTTGGTTGGTACCATCCATGACTCTCTTTCCAGTTTACTGGTTGTCCTTCCTTGAAATACATTTGAAGTTTGGAGTTTTTCCTGTTTTGGAGAGGAACAGATCATGAAATTGACAATGTGACCTTTGTCAATGTCACTCAGATATTCACGCTTGCTCATGCTCATTTTTACTTTCAGCCTAATACATCCCACTCCATAGCAAGTGCCACTGTAACGACAATATTACAATTATACACTGAAGGTGAACTGATGTCACTGAATAGTTTCTGAGATGGGAACAGGAGTATTCGTTTTCAGCAAAATCTACTGAGCATGATGTGCTCCAATAGACTGTTTTAGTATATACTACATAGGCATCTAAACAAAAAAGCACAATAAAATGAGATTTTTATGGTATGTTTTTATCTACTTATTTTTTAATCAGGACGGAAGTAGGTGAGCTCCCAGGGCAGGCAGGTGCAGAGCCAAGTTGTGTACTGGTGCCTCCTTAAACCATTTAAACAGTTTTTGTAGTACTATGTGGAAACATAATGAAAAGCATACTGATTATCATTTTTATAGTTTAAATTTATAGATTTTAACCATGACTGATCAGTGCTTTGAGCTGAGTTAATAAGCACTTGATTCTGTATAATATACTGTATGAATTTCATTCATCTTCTGAACCACTTAATCCTAATTAGGGTTGCGGGGACGCTGGTACCCATCTCAGCCAACTCTGGGCAAGGGCATGGTACACC
>JAQMYF010000027.1:30925715-30941889 GCA_030014195.1 Neosilurus mollespiculum
GTGTGTGTGTGTGTGTGTGTGTGTGTGTGTGTGTGTGTGTGTGTGTGTGTGTGTGTGTGTGTGTGTGTATACACACAGTGAGTGCAGTTTATGTGATGCAAGTGCACAATAGATTTTAACTGTGGCAAAATGTGCCTAGAGCATGATTACCCACAAACAATATTCCTAATGTATTCAAATGTATGCATAGTCCATAGAAACGAGTTCAGGGAATGTTTAGTATTGCACATACTGTAAAATTTGTGAGATATTTTTTGCACAGACCCCATGTCCCCAGATAGAGCTAAAATTTTAAAACTGCTCATTTGAGCCAAATTAATCCATATAAATAAATCCATTTCAATATGGGAACACAGTCAAATATTTGTTTTGGTGGTTTTCCCCCCATATAAATTAAATTGCTGCAAGCTGCTACACTTGGAAAAAGTTCTGGCTCAAAATATCAGTTTTCTGTGCACAAATCACACCATAATGCTGCCTTTAAATAGTTACAGACAGACAATTTATTCTTGGCATATTTTTTAACGCGAAGCCTATGCCAGCATGAGTATGTCATGCTTTGTTGCCAACAGTCATTATTTGCTGACAGCTCTAAGTCACTTTCTCCCTTATTGCTGCTTTTTTAAAGTTTTGAAATGCTAGACTAACACGCTTCAGGACATTGTAATTAGCCAAGGGCATGCTGTAGATTGTTGTGGAAAAAAACATAACACTTAACGCATTGGAAAGCATTAGAAATTGGAATGCATTGGAAATGGTTTTGTTTTTGCAAACAATGCAAATATAAACCAGGACTCTATCTTTTGGATGATCATGTGTGTATTTTAGTACAGGAACATGCCTTTAGCTCTTTCCTTAAACGTGTTAGGGAAATTGGCACCCACTGATTCATCATGTCTTGATTTTAGGGCTCTATATGCTGCATTGCATGACTGCAGTTTTTTTTAAAATCCAAAATAACATATTTGTACTATACTCCACTCTAGAGCCATGGCTCCATGTGTAACAGATTTCTTACACTCCCATCAAAAGCTCAAGTTGATCTGGTCAGTCAGGTACGTGAGGACCGACCCACATCAGCTGATTTTGTACCATGGCATGGTTTTGACAGAAATGTCAAGTCACAAATCACGACTATTTGTTTGAACTGCACTCTGTGTGGAACTGATCCTGTGCTGAGGCTGGTTCAGAGTGCCCTGATAATTGCTCAATCATAACAGAAATCAAAATCCAACAGCGATCCCCCTCTCAGTACCTCCTCCCTCCACCTGAGATTCAACAGGCACAGCCTTATCCAAATGGAGCTAGCAGTGATTTTCTCATCGTCTGGGACGGAACAAGACCTTGCAAGCTCTAAATTAAAGCAGCGTGTACCAATTATTCACTCCAAGCCTGACGTTAATGAAAACCAACTCTGCTCTTTTATAATTCATTTGTACCATTAGTATATTAGCTTTAGCTTAATGACAGGATGTCATTAAAAGATTTGGTCTACAACTAATGACAATATTTGTGCTCAAGACTGGGTCAAACAAAGGGAACGTTTACGTTGTCCTTTATTGGCATGATGAAAGCTGGGCATACTAGCATTTGGGTAAACTGTTTACTAATAAATGTCATGGCTTTTGAGTCCGTCTCCAAAACAATGTAAATGAATGAAAGATATGGTGAATTCAGGGATGCTTTTTAAATCTATGATGAGGGTACAGTTTTAAACTGGGCTGTGAAAAAGTGTCTCACGCAACTCAGACCTTTAAAACCTTTACTTTCATAATGTGTTTTGTGAGCATGGAATGAAGTATACATTATTTTTATTTCTTCATATATTCCGTTGAGTCTTGATGGAATCATAAGAGAATATAACAGCTGTCAGAAACCACATATTTAATTATTAAAAATTTAAATTAATACTAAGAAAAAGAATAATAATTAACAACTTCCTTAGTTTTCATTTAAATTGTTGGATGATGACAAACAAAATATTAACACTGAAAGAATGAATATCTTAGTTCTATTTATGAATATATAAATAAGCAAAGATTGTATTGGAAACTTTAGTCACATATAAGTTATCTAGTAAAAGGTATTTGCTATAAGTACATCTCTTTTTTTTGTTGTTGTTGTTTTTTTTTTCTGTAATTAACAGTATTAAGTTGTTTTAGGGTGTTTATAATAAAAACTCACTGCTTGTGTGAGAAGATTTTGCATGCTGTGGATTCTCCTTCATTTTTAACATTCCATGGAGCCGATGTCCTCTGGGGGGCAGCATGTATGGGAAGTGCAGCCTCCTCCGGAGGAATGGCTAAGAGCCGCCACACATGGATTCAATATTGGATCCAATGTAGATACAGTAGATGCAGACGACATGGAGCCATCCTTAGTTCAGTGGAGGAAGTTAGTGGTGTACGTGTCTGCCACTGGTTCTCATTTGCAGTCGCTGAGCTTCTGGGAAAAGTTCAAACAGTTGTTTTCACACACAGCTATGTGCTGCTCGCCCAAGCGATTTGTCTGAGATGTTGACGTTATTGACTGATGGCTGAGCATATTGAATAGTCGGACTTGATGAAACGCTCCATTAGCAACAATATCTCAGATGCTGCACATGTGTTTGTACATTTTGAAATGAATATTTTCAGTATGTTTATGTTCTATGTTTAAAAAAGCACACACATGTACTCCTTCATGGAGATAGATGAGAGATCAGGGAGTTTTTAAAATGCTAGACTAACATAGCATAACTGTCAACACTTTGAAGACAATTTTAAACAGTGTGCAAAACAATTAGTTTACAGTCTGCAAAAAATACAAAAGTAAATCTGTGATCTATTCTGAACGTCAAATAATGTCTAAACGTTAAACTAAGGAGCTGGCAGGATCCTGAGCTATCACCATTTACACAGTATGGCTAATTTGAAAAACATACTCAACTGAATACCCATAAACCTGTAAAAATCGAACTCACACACATTAAAGGTTTCAGTCATGATGTTAGAATAATTATACACTGTATCCTTTTTAAGACAAGAACACACGTACCAGTTAATATCGTTTACTGCCACTTAGCTGTTAATGTAGGCTTTGTATATTTAGATAGGTCAACTATACACAAATGGTGGTTTTGCAGATTTAAAGCAATGTGTCAAGATTCTTGTCTAAATTAATTGGTACGGTGCCGAGAAGGAGCAGAACCAACGATTGGGCGATATGCATGATTCAAAAGACAGGCCTGCAATTTTTTCAGGGGTTTGATCTATGAAGGAATGTAGACATAGGTAGCATACTTGTCTGTTTCCAATGCCACAGACTGCTCTGTGACCAACTAAAACAAATAAGGTCAGGCTGCAACGGTGGGGTAGGAAAATAAACAAATCAAGCTCTTTTTTTTTTTTTTAACTGTGCTCATTTCGCATGATTCAGTGGAAATTAAAAATGTTCTCCCATAAATTTTATGCCAACCACGCTTAAAATCAGCACTGACTTAAAATTGCACTGACTGTGAAACACAAGTGCCGAGCAATTCAATGTTCTCCAGGTCTTTTAAATTTAAAAAGTGTCTCCAAACAGCACAGATGGCTCATGAAACTATGTAGTTAATTTTATTATTGACATAAATTACAGCTACCCAAATGTAAAAAAAAAAAAAAAAAAAAGCAACCATTCAACATTATTTGGAAAACTCCAACAGCCACAGTTTAGTCTAACAAAATACTAGCGGTTTGCAGGCTAGCATGAAACATCAGCAGTTTATTTTGCTGAAGCGGTGAGAGATCTGCTGTCTAATAAACACAGTGCAGCATTATAATGTACTACAGTATACATTATGACTGTGAGCTGGTCAAGTTTGTTTACCACGTAGCCCTGCAGCATCAGTGTCCTCAGGCAAGCGTTCACACAAAGCTCGTCTTTCGCTGTGAGCCATGAAGTCTGAATACCGCGTACCTCTGGAACATTCCTGGAGAGGCTCAAAAGAGAACATACACAGTAGGAGATTGGAACCAGGCCAAGGAAAATGCAGTCAGGTTTGTGTTTTATGAGTAAATCTGATCAAATCAAACCGACCCCCATCTTTTATGAAAAAGGAAAGATTTAATCCTTGAGCAAATCATAATATTTAATTAAGATTAGTAATCAATACTGTATGTGAGCATTAACATTTGTGTCGGTATTTTGGGATATTGCAGCTGCAGATACATAAAATTCCAACCAAATCTAAACACAAGGTTGGCAAATTAAATTATGACCGTATGTAATAATCTGGCCATACTGGTAGATAAAAGGGGTGAGTGTTTTTGAAAAAAGAAAGAGACTGAATTATACCCTCTGTATGTCTAATATGTTAGAATGATATGTAGAGGGATATGTGATTGTTATTTTAACAGTTGGAATAACTTAATTTTACTTTTTTCAAAGAATTATGGCGCCATCATCATGGCTAACAAAATAAAAATTGGTATGGTAAAATTTTTTGGGGATTTGCATCACTATTGGAGAATTATTTTCTGTTAGTAAATTGGGTATATATTTATTACCCATTTGCTGTCATATTATGTATTTTACAGGGAATCAGTATAATACTAATAAAATTATTAACGCTTTTACATAACATTTTATAATAATAAACACTAATAAAGGGCTAATGCTAAAGCACTATACACCAGAGATGTAGACATTCTGTCTGGGAATAACATGTATTAAACAAAATAGTTGATGCATGTTAGGTTAAAAACAAACATTAAAACTTCTAACCAGGAAAATTCCAGGGTTCCGTAACCACCCACTTCTCTTAATTAGAGACATTTGTAATATACTGCCTGCAATCAATTAGCGTATTATTTTGCTTAAATTCCCTTCACTCATGCACTCAGTTAAACACCCTAAGTAAACCCCCTCTACTGATGGTCTTTGGCAACAGGCAGAGGGAAGCGGAGGGGCTCAATCAAGCATGAGGTCTGTATTACTGGCACCAATAAATACTTTGTAGCACTTTATTTAGTTCCATGCCGTGGGCCATTTGTTCCCACAGTCCGTCACTCAGCAACTGCGTGGCTGATGGCGAGGAGAGTTATGCCAGGGCTGTAATAATTAAAAACAGTCCAGCCGGGTGTAGGTACACTTTGTGCAGGGCGCTCAAAGATCTGTACCTCATTCAATGAAAAGCTAAGGTGTCTGACGCAACCAGAGATCAACCTGGGGGGAAACATCCCTCTTGTTTTATTTCTTACCTTTGCACAAGAAGACAAAGGCCAAATAGAGAGAGAGAGAAAGACCAGGATTGTATTACTGTAAGAAATATCTGAGCTTAAATGAAATGCTTACTCTATAAAGATTTAAACAGATTCCAGTAGGGCTTTTGTGGGTTTTTTGTTTGTTTGGTGTGTGTGTGTGTGTGTGTGTGTGTGTGTGTGTGTGTGTGTGTGTGTGTGTGTGTGTGTGTGTGTGTGTGTGTGTGTTAATTGCTTTATATAAAATTACATATTCATTACAAAATGCACAAAATGCAACTTTAATATTAAAATGAACATCTTCCCCACTGCATACTTATAAATTCATTTGAACTTTATTTTAGCTGAAATTTTCAAAGGAAACTATTTACATTTAAAAGTAAGCTACATAAAGTAACATCATTAAAAACACTGGACATTTTTATTCCATTTATTTTTACACAACTGTTGTTATTTACTAAAAACACTAATATGAGTATGATGATCAGTGTAATACTTCTATTTAGAATTAGTGCATATATACTGGATATAGATATATATCAATATCCCCTTATACGGATTATAAATGTGCTTTCCCCTCTAAAATGAACATATGAAAAACAAAGTTAAGAATGTAAGTTTTGACAAGATCATACTATACTCCCATATACTAATGGCTGCAGTTTACTAAAAGTAAACATCAAGGGTACGACTGGAGTTTCAATAAATTCCCTACATTAAATAACAATCTTTCTAATCACAAGCACGTGTTAGTTGCATGTCAGGAAGAAACAATAAAAACTCGTATGGAGAGATGCCCCAGAGCCTGTGGTAGCGGACTGGATTTAGTGCCCAGATGGCTGATTGAACTAATATAATCCCTTTGAAAATAGAGTTATTAGTTAACTGACTTCTTTATATTGGAAACTTTTTCAATGAAGACATGTGTTAAAATTACCAACAAGATGATAATTTGCAAAGGAGGACAAGTGGGCATTTGTTAGCATTTATAATTTATATCTTTAATGAGCTCCCTATTATAAACTAAAAACATGTTATCAGACTCTCTTTATCATACTTTTTTTTTTTTTTACTGCTTCCACAGAGTCATTTCTGACGTGCAGCTCAGTGCCCTGAAGAGTTCTTCCGTTTAGCCTGTAAACAAGGCCTGGCAGGTGAGTGTGAGTCAGTCTCAATTCCTTCATTTCTAACCAGCATACTGAGTAAACATTGTCCTGTTACTGAGGCTGCTTGGGTTAATGAGGGCAAGTACTTGGCACTGAGATCACAACACACTTTTCTGTCTTCACTCTCCCCCACACAGCTCTGTAGGAGGTGGGTGTGGATTGTGTGGGTGCCCTTAAGTCTCTGTAGTTTAGCAAATCCTAGTATTAGAAGACTGACTACTTCTAAACAAAACTGTCATTTAGTTAAATATGTGATCAATTTTTAGATTTCCTAACTACAGAAATAGAGAGAGAATAGAGCCTGTATATTCATTACATAATAAAAGTATATGAGGTGGCTGTATAATCTGAATTCAGTGTAATGTCTCCTTTACTGCTATTTTATATACAATAATCTTTATAGTAAATAGAGAGATTTAATAGTGAAACAGTGATTTCAAGATGATGTGACCGTTTACTGCCTCATTATGATTGACACATTATGTCACGGTAAGATCTTGTAATGGGATAAATCTATCTGACTATTTGCATGAATGCATAAGTAGTGTTATCTTACAGCAACAAACCTTTGTTTGTTTGTTTGTTTGTCTAAATCTGTTCACGTTGTTTCTTAGGTCATAAACACTGTTGTTTTCTGTTGAAATGAAATGACCGAAATTATGTAAGATATTCAAATAAGACATTATCTGATCCTCTCCATTAATTAATAGTAGAAGTAGTAGTTGTTATTAATAACTTCTGTATTGACTGTTCTCCTCATACATATTCAGATAAGGAAACTCTTTTTGGTGTGTGTGTGTGTGTGTGTGTGTGTGTGTGTTGTTATATAGTAAGGTAAATAAGAAAAAGTAAACGGAATAATACTTCTGTGTACTACTATGGACCAAAGTCTGTAAACACTTGCTTAACTACTGACCTTTACTCTTTTTATGACAATTCTGATATACACCATGGTGAAGCGTTAATCCATTTCTTTACTTACTGTGTTGAGACAGCAGGAGCAACAATGTTCAGGTAAGTGGAAATAAACTCTTTCATATCATAGCAATTGCAAAGGATTGTGTATAAAGACCAAACATTGCAATACCGTCTCCTTTTGCCTCATTTTAAAAGGTGCTCTGTTCTGCTTTGCTTGTCCGTGGTGCTGTACAACACCACAGCAAGTCCGTATAAATCCTGGGTATGTGTCTATACAGTATTTTCTTTGGTTTTATCATTTTCACTTGTATGGCTAGTATTGTGTATAAATGTGTCCTTTACTTACTAAACTTTTACCTAATTATATACTGATTTTTATACACTACATTCTTTTCTTAAGCACAACTCAAACAACAGTAAGGTCTAGCAAGGGAGTTACATGGCAGCCTCAGCTTGAGTCTTCGAAATAATTAAGATGTGTATGCAACCACAGAATGCAATGTTACAGCCAAATGTTAAAGACCTACAACTAAATAATTGATTGCATCTGTGTGTGTAAACCACTGGGCCTAAAACTATGCTATATTCATTAAACATTCATCAGACTGCTTTCCTTTGATCTAAAATGAATTATTCTTAAATATATATATTGGAAATATATATCAACATTTAATGTAAAAAGAAAAAAAAAATAACCTTAGGTTTTAGTGAAATGGCCTGGATCAGAGAATAGATCGTTCATAAATCCTTCTGCCACTCTGGTCTCAGTGATCAGTAAAATCCAGAACATAAATCTGTATGCTGTTTAAGTGTGTATAAGACAAGCCTCCAAACAGCATTAAGCCTGTTAATATCCTGAACTATTAATCATTGATATGATATTCTTCTTATACAGGGCAAGGAAATGGATACAGCAGCTCAAGATACAAGGTCATCTGTGTTTTCATTTTGCTCCTCATCTTAAAATTATAAATAGAAATAAATAAAAAATTTAAAAAACTAGATATTGTTTTTTGATGAATCACCATACTGACAGACTGGCTTCTTTTTTTTAAACATCATGTAGGTCTCATGATTTTAATGAGAAGATTATGCTGGGATTTAAGGAAGTGGAACCTGTAGAGGAGGAGGATCTGAAAGAGGTTGATATTGATCCCCACATGGCCATATGGAAAGCTCTGAAGCAATACCGCCAGCAGAAATACAATATTCCTGAAGAAAGCAAAGACAAACTCTACATTCCATCTGATGTTGAGCAGTTAGTTGGAAATGAGCAGGTGGAAGCCTACAATGAACCACAAGGCCATCTCTATCAAGAAGCTGAGGAAGACCTGGATGATGTTTACCACAACATAGAGGGACTAGAGAACCATGCTGACCTCACAGAGAGGGCGGTCCAGTCTGACATATTAGCGCCCAACGAGGATGAAGAGGTGGAACTACATGAGATAAGTGTGTACATGACCCCAGAGGAAGACAATGATGGCCTGTATCATGAAGATTTAAGTGCAAGTGTTTCAGATCAAGTGTTCCAGGTTCCAGTCATGGAAGATCTTCCCAAGGAGGTTTATACAGAACCTGAAGAGGACCAAGATCACCTCTTCCATAGCTAAACAATAATAACACACTTAAAATGAAGAAATCATGAAACCAGAATGTGTTAAATTGCATGAGTTTATTAAATAATTCATACAGCCTGATGAAAACAAAAGCCAGTGTAAGTCGCATGCTAACCATCTTCAAATAGTAGTTAAAGCTCTGGTAATGATCAGAAGATTGTGAGTTTTATTCTCAGGGCTACAAGACACACCTTAATTAAGGCCCATAAACATCAGCTGCTCAGCTATAGGCTTGGATTGTGTGCTGTCTCAATTCTGCATTGCTGTGAATAGAAGTGCCAGCTAAATTAATAAATGTAATCTAATTATAAGCATAATAATGTTGTGGTTTATTAAAGATTAATTTACATAATATAAAAAAGGAATATTTACATTTGGCAGACACTCTTATCCAGAGCAACTTACAATTATTATTTTGATATAACTGAACAATTAAGGGTTAAGGGCCTTGCTCAAGGGCCCATCAGTGGTGATAGTGGGGATTGAACCGCTGACCTTCAGATCAGTAACCCATTGCCTTAACCACTAAGCCACCACCGCCTGAATATTCATTGTAAGTGTTACTTTTTTGTGGATGGTTTGCAATTCTGCAAAAGCAAAACTTTAATAACTTCAGTAGAAACTTTTTTTAAAAATCCATGAAATGGACAAGGTAAACTGAACAACACTGGCTTTTAGTTTAAGAAACTAAGTCTCCATGTCTTTGTCGATCTAGCTGATACCTGTAGAACCATGCCAGTGGTTTCTACCAATTCAATGCCATAAAAGCAAAGCCTCAATCATAACATTTATTCCAGCTTACAAATTCAAAGTCTGAAGATTTCCTACACTGTAATGAATACGCTACAACACCTAGGCTGCTCTCCAATTCCAACTTGTTGAAGTATTTTTTCAAAGGTCAGTAGGTGACTCGTGTAATCGCAAGAATATTTCAGCAGCTTTCAGCATAGCTCTTCAGGACAAATGACTCCTTTCGTGATAATGAGGTTTCCATACAGAGCAGTCTCCCTGTTAAAGAGATAAGAAAGGTTTATGATACACAGGTAAAATCAAACATGACCCTGTAGATTCATAGCAGCTGAGAATTATACTGTACCCTGTTGCTACAACAGCAAATGCTTTCTTAGCACGTTCATAGAAAGCTAATCTTTCAACTGCTTCAAAATTTCCCTACAAAAACAAATAAATATACATTTCAGTTACATTTTTTATAATAACAATGAAGTCTGTATAAAGCACAAGCTATCATATGCCCTTGATGTATCTAATACATGAAGTATTATTTACTCATGTATTAAGTGTTTTAATTGCTTACTCCTCTTCAAGGCAGAATCACACCCACATTCACACACTCGTTCAAATTGTTCAAAATCCACCTAATGATACTGCCTGCGCCACACAATTATATATATATATATATATAGGAAAGATTAAAGCAACCAACATCTGATCCTGCTTTTTTCAGAAGTTCAGAGTAACAGGGCCACACTGGCACTACCAGACCCCGCTGCCTGTCACTTTCCACTAGGTCCATTACAGCTGCCTGGAAAGATAGAAATTATGAATGATGTACTGACAATCCTTTTAAAAACTTTTAACTTATAATATGTGTCCTGGATACAAAGAATACATTTGTCATATAACAAAACATTGGAATTTCAAATATCTGTCACATTTTTGTCATTAAACTATATAACCCACCGGACATTCAACATAGGTATCAAGAGGAAAGAGCTTCAATATTGCTTCCAATAGCTCTGGAATATGCAGACCTAAACAGCCAACCAAACAAAATATATATTTGACTGATATGACGATGAAAACAATTTGATAATGTTCATTGTTTAACAAATGAAGTGATGCCTACCATCAGCTCGTATCTCCATGGGACCACATTTACAAATAGAAGAAACAGGAAAATTTACATCTGCTAGAACTAAGAAAAGAAAAAAAAAAAAAAAAGAATTTTTTCCATCTTTCATTCCTGGGACGGTGTAAACAGTATACTGTAATGCTAAGCAAAGTTAAATATTCAGATGTTTGTAATGTCTCAATTCAATTAGTAAATACAAATTATGTGGGTATATTTGCATTGAATATACCTTTATATACTAACATTCAGTTTGTTCTCCTTTCTGTACACCTTCTAGAGTGGACCACCACTAACCAGGTGCTCTTTGAACAGAGGATCAATCAGTGTCAGCGCAGCAGGTACTAAGCAGTTGCATGTTAATGAATGTTCCACTCTTACAAGAGTACCAGGTGGACAGTACTGCTTAATTATTTATTGACACCTCAAATGACAAAAATCTAATATTAAAAAGTATTGCAACTTTTACCGGGATTACAGCCATTTTTACATAGCGCTTATACATTTTAAAAGGCTTGGATTAATTGGCTAAGCTAACATAATTATAAATATAAGCATTATTTTATACATACATACATACATACATATATATATATATATATATATTCCTTTGTCTTTCTTCCTTCAGTTTTGTCTTTAAATGAAAAGTATGTTCAGTTGAGTTCACTGATTCATCTATTTAATATTTCATTTCTTTAAGAAAGCTCTTGGGTTGCTTTAGTTTTATGTTTTGATTCATTATCCATCTACATTTTCACTTACATTTACATTATTTGAGAGACTCCCTTATCCGGAGTGACTTACAGAAATGCTTTAAAGTCAGAATCAGTGAATACATTCTGATACTAGTCCACTAGGACACAGGCTGAATATACCTTCAGTCAAAACTCAGTGGGTAGGTGTTGTGGGTTTTGTATTTGTGTGTATGTGTGTAAGTAACATAGTGCTAATCCAAGTACTTCTGGAAAAAGGTAAGATTTCAGCCATCGTTTTAAGACACCCAGTGACTCAGGCCCAGGACCTTCTTGCTGTGAAATGGGTGTGCTAAAAACTACCCCACTGTGCTGCCCTGCCACCAAAAAAAATATCTTTTTTTTTATTAAATCAATTGAACAAATGGATATTTTTCCAGATTAATTGAGGGTAAAAAATGGAATCATTCAATGTTAAGGAAAGAAATCATGGAAATAAATTTGTAAATAATTGAGTAATTTCATCATTAATTACAATAACTAAAGTTGTTTAAGTTGTTTTTACGAAGTCAAAATGCTCAGCGATTATACAAAAACTGTTTTCTGTCATTAAAAAAAATTGTATTATTCAATAATTTCTGCCAGGGGTTGTAGACTTAATGATAAACCCACCTCTTCAGTAGTGTTCCTGACTTGGATAAATGTAAAAAGGGATGTTCTTCACCAAGGAAGATCTATATTTTTAGAGAAAATTTTTTAGATTCCTCCCTAATTTAATTTTACTATGTAAAGCTGCTTTGTGACAATGTCAATTGTAAAAAGCGCTATACAAATAAAACTGACTTGACTTGACTATATATCATGTCTTTTGGTATTGCAGATCTCACCAGTGTATTCCTTCTTTCTAAGAATGCAGCAAATTGTTGATTTGGTTACTCCTAAAGTTTCTGCAATCTCTCAGATAGGTCTGGTTTTGTTTTTTTTGTTTTTTTTTCTCAGCCTAATGATGGCCTTCACTTGCAGTGACATGTCTTTGGAACACATATTAAGTGTTCTCATGAACAGCTGCCAAATGCAAATTCAACAATTGGAATCAATTCCAGACTTTTTATTGCCTTAATTTTTAATTAAATAACAAGGTAACTGGTAATAACTGGCTATGACACTGCTTATCAGGCAACTGTCCAATTCCTTTTGAGTCTGTAAGCTGTGAAAGGACTATGAAAAATTACCTTAATGCAATTTGCAGTTATTTTCTTTTAAGATTTTAAATTTTACATTTTAATCACATCTACTGTGGTGCCGTACAGTTACAAAAATTGTCAATGCTTAAATACTTACACACCTAACTGTGTCTACTTATACACACACATTATATATATATATATACACACACACACACACACACACACACACACACACACACACACACACACACAGTATTATAAGTTATGTGCTTAAGACTTGGCAAGCAAAATATGAAAGCATAAAGTGCTCATAGCATGTAGCTCTTTTATTCTGATGAGTGATATGTATAATAATAGAGAGCACCGCTCTCAGGGGCAAACTTATTGATAGGAATATCTGAATGTTCGACAGTACGATGAATACTAAATCTGTCTGACTTCCGTTACTGCACACAAGAGGTGTGTGGTTATATGAAAGGAGCACTGATTACATTTATAATTGGTGTACTTATTTTGCTATTATTTCTTAGGTGATGGTGGTGCTGTCCTATAGGCTTGGCCTAGGTTAATACAAATAGAAAACACTGCTCTTGTGGGCCAAAGGCCTGTGAGCAAAGAAAACTTGATAGAAACATGTGAAATCTGATGGTATAGTGAATCTAAAACCGTTCTGACTTCCAGTGTTGCAAACGAGGTGTGCAGTCCTAACAAGGGCAGTCATTACAAAAACTTCTGATTCCGGTGTTGCGCACAAAAGGTGTGAAGGTCTTAACAGAAACATCTAAAAATTGACAGGACAGTGAACACAAAATGTATCCGCCTTCCAGTGTTGCTTACAAGATGTTTGCAGTTCTTCTAATGGTGTTAGTCATTATGAAAACTTTTTTATTCTATTATATCCTGTCCAATATGGGTGTACTTAATGAAATTTTATTATTATTTGGAAGATGGCAGCACTCTCCAATCAGCTTGGTCTAGGTCATTTAATAAGTGCGTATTATTATATGACAAAGACTATACACGCAATCTGATCGATGTGTGGGACATAAATCATGTGTGGACCAAGGTGTGTCCTTAGCCAACTTGGCCGCTAGCTTTCTGCACTGCACACTATGATCTTAGGCAGATTCCAGAGAAGCATTCATTGTTTTCCTAAAAAAAAAAGGTTTACAGGAAATATCTTAAGGGATAAAGAGTTTACAAAGTTCGGCAAAGTATTTGCTGCTCGTCGTAACGCAGGGGAAACAAGCTGAAAGGTACCGTACCCTTACAGCCACGGATGAAGATGCCTTTTTCAGAAGCACACAGTATGGAGATAGCACCCGGAAAAAAAAAGAAATAACACCGCCCAAAGTACATTTAAAAAGGCCGCCATTTTAAAATGCCATATAATAACTACTAATAATAAACTACTTTTATCTTGTTTGCTTGGTCTGTACAGAAAAAATTCAGCCCTTTATCCTTTTGCACAGACCTCACCTTTGGTAGACACTTAAAACATTTTTAAACTGAATCATTTTTTTAAACTGAAATGTATTTTGCTTTAATATCATTAGAATGAGGCTGGAAAAGCAGTATTTTGGTACCTCATTTGTCAAAATTGGATCACTAAGGGTTATTGGTAAATGTTAATTGTATTATATTTTACTTGATTTATGTTGATAACTTGACCACTTTGCCCTCAAGGTCAGGTTCAATTAAGGTCAGACATGTGAAATAGATAATCTAGAAGTTGTACTTGCATAAAGTGAGCCAGGGATACATGGAATTTATGTCAGCATCTCACTTATGTGCCGAACTGCATCATCCTACTAAGGTCACGGAGAGACTGGAGCTTATCTCAGCCGACATTGGGTAAAGTCGGGGTACACTCTTCGCAGGGACAACTGGAATTTATATAAATTCTGTAATTATTTTTTGTGGGTATAATTACACAGGAAATGTGTTAAAGACAGTAATTTGTATAACAAATCAAATCCAAATTTTATTTGTCACACACAAATATGTATATTGGGGTTACATTGACGCATACACTATATGGACAAAGGTTAATGGACCATAACACTCATGTGTTTCTAGATCATTGGACTTCATTCTGTGCGTTTCTTGATTGTTGGATTCCATTCCTATGTGCTGTTGTATTAAATTTCTCTTCTGGGAAGGCCGTCCACTAGATTTTGGAGTGGTCTTTGGGGATTTGTGATCATTGATCAACAAGAGAATTATTAATGTCAGGCACTGATGTCGGCATTCTAGGTCAAACGCGTTCAGTGGGGTATCTCACTGTGTGTTCAGAGGGTCCGTCAGGCTAAAACAGGTCTGAGCCGCTCAGTTCTACTGAAGGGAAATAGTAACCCAGCAGACAAAGATGTTCTGCACAATTGTAAGCTTCCGACTTTGTGGCACCAACTTTGCGAAGAAGCTACATATGGATCTGATGGTCAAGTGTCTGTATAACCTTTTGTCCATGGAGTGTATTCCAAGCTCCTGCCTTTGGTTTGGTCTGTACTACCGACCCCGTGCTTGGTTAGTAAGTTAGGAGAAATGTATCTTGGGCATTTGGGAAACAGAGAACACAAACATTTCAACAGTACAAAACCTTTCCACATCTACTTATACAGTCACAATTAGCCAACCAGTCAACATGTAGCATTATCCTGCATATCCGCCTGGACAAAAGGTTTCTTTTTTATTTGCATCACACAAGTATAAGAAGTACAAGGTCTATAGGAGGAGTAAAAAAAAGCTATAAATACATAAATGAGAGAAATCGGCCGTCTAATAACACCATTCGCTTAGATGTGTAGGTAAATTGTAAGGAAAAGATTCTCTATGATTATAATTACACTTAATATCGACTGTCTGATCAAAGGCTTCCGCAATATCGAGAAACGTCGACGTTACGTCACGACTCGTGAGTTCACGGAAGTTTCGACTTCCGAGGTTGCGGCTGTGTCCGAATGGGCTGTTTCTGTTTATTTTTTCTAGCAGGCAAAGGTGAACACGACGCCATTTAAATGTCGAAACAGAGAGACCTCCCCAGCCTGTGAAGCTTAACACCCCGACGTGGGGTTTATATCTATTATTCAATCTAATGGCTGTGAGCACACAGCGCTTACCCAGTTCGTCTCCATGCCCCATTTTGGCCATGGCATACAGCAACTCAGGTGTGAGTACTGACGGTATCCCTTTCAGTACAACCATTTTCAGAGCAGGTGACAGCAGACTTGCAGAAGTGAAAGATGATGTCACATGATCCCAGAGCGTCACCCGATTGGTCAGAGAACGGGCGCGTTGGAGGCACGCGCTGCGCTGCAGTCTGTGCGGCTTCGTTCAAACCCCGTAAAAGAAACGAGTCGTACAATAGAAGTTCACGATTCTTTAGATTTTGTCGTTTTCAATGCTACCGAACTTATTAGCTCATTCCCAAGCTCCATGTGCTGAATTTGAAAAATAAAAATTCCTGAAGACTTGAGTCGGACACCTTCAGCAAGTATATA
>JAQMYF010000027.1:30952678-30974600 GCA_030014195.1 Neosilurus mollespiculum
GTGTGTGTGTGTGTGTGTGTGTGTGTGTGTAAATTTGAATAAAATGTACAGTCTTACAGTTATTTCAGAGTAAAATCAGTTGAAGCTTGAGAATACTCAAAAACCTTACAATAGCATGTCAGTGGGATTTAAACTTCACAGACTTTACACCTTAATTCAGTTTGGATGATCACCACTTCAGGCACCATGCCGGAATCCTCACTTACACTTATAGTGGCTCCCTCTGGTGACAGCATGTACTTAATTAGAACAGACTTGAGTGAAGGTGTACACATACTTACAGGCATACTGTTAGGGATTTTTAAGCCAGGACACCGTTTAATTCCACTAATATTAGTATACTGCAATGTGTCAGTTTTTTTGTAGTAAAACACTGTTACTTACATACTTATATTATCTAAGTATGTTATTTTTAGGCTGTCCAGTAGTACTATTTAAAATTATGGTTACATTATTAGCATGCTAACAAGCACAAATTATTTAATTTAAATTTTTATTTAAAACTACTTCTTGGAATAGCAAAAATATTAGTCTAATATTCTTTGTCTATTTGTCTTTTGGCCATTAGTTTCTGTGTTCTTGGTAGAGCTCAGTTCGTCAGTGTGTGAGGTGTGACAAAGCACTTTGCTAAAACAGTGTGGGAAATATCTGCATAAAACTACAATGAACAACAGCACGACAATCAGAGTAAACAATGTTGCTTTACAAAGACTGAACAAAGAGCCTTTTGTTTAGCAAATAAGTTGAAAAGCAGATTTTCAACCAAGTGCTTTCAGTGAGTGTAACCAGCTACAAAACAGAATTTAAGGGGATCAGCCCTATGTTCCCCAGTCCCGATGTTCCCCAATTCCAATGTTCCCCAATTCCAATGTTCCCCAGTCCTGATGTTCCCCAGTCATGATTAAATTAAAGGATCTTCAAAGTTACAATTTATGGAATATTCGTGATTTCACATTTTCAGTGTTAATAGGGTTAGGGAACATAGGTACTGGGGAGCACAGACATGGATCCAATTTAAGGACTTATTAAATTATTTAAATTTCTTCTTGGAAATGCTTTTGTTGCTGCTACTTTTTTGGTCGCTCAGGTACACATTATATCCAAATAAGCAGTGGTGTAAAGGCATACATAAAGCTATAACAAGGCCAAACGGAAATCAAAACAATACTTTTTACAACAGTTGATTACTTTCTAAAGAAAAAACAATTTTTTTTTTTAAACAGATATGGACAGCCTTAAAGTATTCCCAGTTTTCAGAAGCAAAGGCTTCATAATAATAATAAATAAGTAAATGAATGAATGAATAGCCATCAGGTGGCATTTTTTTTCAAAGTTGGAGGATACTGGAGAATCCAGAAGAAGACAGAATTTCACCCAATATCAGGATCAAACCTAGGACCCTGGGACATATACAACTGAGGACCCTGGATAATAACTAAAATAATGTTTTAGGCCAATATTGGCCAAATAGAGGTATGGGATCATATTTGTGCATGCCCACATCCTGTTTTACATATACATATTTTGATATGAGAAGAAACTGATATTGTACAGTTATCATACAATTCATTTTTCAAACTGTCCTGCCTCCAAACCAGCAATCAGTGAGTAATCCGGGAGTAAACTCTGCAATTTGATCCTGATTATCAATAAACATGACAAAATAAATAAAATCGATCAGACAAAGTAACATTTGAATCACTGAAATGTTTATTTTGTAGTGAATATCAGGACAAGGCAAATATGTATTGCTTAGTCGGGTGTTTTGTGTGGATTATTTGATATTCTAAGAACAGGTTACATTATTCATATCTTATAAAAATGCTTTCACATTAGAGAAGTTCAGAGAAATCTCTCACACATTCTAAGCTTAGTTTGGAAAGTGCTGAAGAAATTCAAAGTCAATCAGTGAAAGATTTTGGTCAAATGTTAAATTTCAAATGCCAAACTCATTATTTCATAGGCACAGCTTTAAATAAAAATGCAACTACAGAAACAGAAAAGAGCCAATGTATACATTTCACAACCTTTTTAATTGCTTACACAACCACAATTAACACCCCACAAGCTGTATGTAATATAGGTGACTTCCTAAATATATGTGAAATAAATGCCAAATCAAATAACAGATATTTTAGAATGTCACAGTA
Source organism: Neosilurus mollespiculum (assembly GCA_030014195.1). Taxonomy (NCBI): domain Eukaryota; kingdom Metazoa; phylum Chordata; class Actinopteri; order Siluriformes; family Plotosidae; genus Neosilurus; species Neosilurus mollespiculum. The sequence continues at coordinate 30,954,829 of JAQMYF010000027.1, forward strand.
GTGAAATACCAAACTATAATAAAAAAAAAATCTATGTAATGTTAAATAAAACTATGGAAACAGTTAGAAGTATTATGGCTTAAGCCAGGAGCAGTTGGATAAGATAACTCACACAAAAATCACATGTTTAATGACATTACATAGACAATAAACCCTGATCAAAATAATATACATCCAGAGTCATGGAAATAATAGTGTACAACCCGTCACAATGCCATCATATCGAAATCCACCTGAATCTGGTTTAAGAGGTTTTACATAGTAGTTAAACAATGTAACTTTATGCACAAAGTATATCCATCTATAGACCCTAGAGACTAATTAGGATCATAAGGAGCCTTTAGCATTAGATCCAAATTTTGATAAATAAAGGGAGGGTAGTTACAGTGACTGTACAGTAAACGTTTGTAAATCTGGGTTCTCGGGTTAGATTGCTCCCTCCTCTACGCTCTAGGAGTTCTTCAAGCAGCAAAATAAAACAGCACCAAATGGAAACACACAACATATTAAGATATTTATGACCATATTACCTTAAGCACATAGTGTTGGCTTTAGAAATGTGATATTATTCTTCCCCCCGCCCTCGCCCAAAGTCGGCTGAGAAGGGCGCCAGCCTCCCCGCAACCCTAATTAGGATTAAGCGGCTTAGAAAATTAGTGAATATTCATCACTTCATTACTAAAAAAAGTTTCCTGACCATAAGTTGTTCCATACATTTTCCCTTACATCGGATTCATAAATCAAATGTTTATATTACATTTATATATTTATTATAAATGTATTCATTCATTCTTTCATTTAATTACCGAACTGTTTTCTCCTACTAGGGTCACAGAGAGGCTGGAGCCTATCTCAGCCAACTCTGGGCCAAGGCGAAGTACACCCTGAACAGCTTCCCAGTCCATCTCGGTTATAACACACAAACCAGTAATACTCCAACTCACACCTGGGGCAATCTGGAGCAGCCAATTAGTCTAATGAGCATGTCTTTAGAAGTGGTAGGAAACCAGAGTACATGGAGGAAACCCATGCAAACATTGGGAGACACACACGCAAGCTCCACAGAGGAATGCCCTTGCCAAGCCAGGGACTCGAACCCAGGACCTTCTTGCTGTTAGGCGGGCGTGCTGACCACTATGCCACCGCACGTCCCTATTATTATTTAACTATATGTACGTAAATGTCTTCTGTCAGAAACTGACAGGATTTAAAATGCATCCATTCTTGTGGACAAAAGAATATATACTGGGCTCTGGCAACATAAACATCTTTAAGAGCAGTCTAGAAAACAATGTGGAACAACACAGGCCATTACTATACTGTCAGAGAGGAGGTTTCCGAATAAAATAGAAAATATGTTGATCTTCAGTGTTGTAGTTTCGTATCAGAAACTGCTTCTGGAAGAACAATTTTGAAATGCTTAGTAAAAAGATCATTAAAAGTTTGGCCTGTACAATGACCTTATTCCCATATTGCTAAATGACTGGTAGCTCTGCAAAATGTTTTCTTTAAGGTGTCTAAAACACAATCAGCGCAACAATTAAACTAATGCTACATTACTTTTAAAACAGCATCTTTGATTTAATATGTTAGCACCTGCAGGATAAAACCTGCGAATAAACCAAAAATACAATATTCTAAGTAGATAGACTCAAAAATGTAAATGTAGTCGGATGATGGTTGTATCGTGTTCTCAGACCTGTGAGATCTCAGAGTTTGGTGCTTTTTCTGTTAAAATTAATTTTGTTCAGAGTGCCAGTCAGTTTGAGTAATGTGAAGAAAGTTTCATCAGAACTTAATGAGCTTAAATATTTTATCTTTTACTCCAGTCATGCAGGTTTTTCACATTCTTGTAGCCCCTTAAATAGACGTAACAGAGTCTAGTGAAAATACGGAATGAAAGACTTCAATAAAATTCCATTACAGAAAGTAGAATTAAGACATCAAGACAGCGCCCAGACCTCCAAAGGTAAAAAAGAAAAGAAAAAAACAACCAAAACTGTCTTTTTGCGGTTTGCATAGCAAGACAAAAGCCCCAAAGAGGGCTCGGGGGTATGAGATGTAATTAATGACACACAAATGGTGCTAATAATAATCACCATAATGTTCATGTCCCTACTATATGCAAGCAAGTGCAAGTTAATAAGGAAACAGCTGTGTGAACATATGCCCTTCCATCTGGGGGGAAACCAACATCGTACTAAAAGTTCTAGAGTGCCGGAGGAAATCACAAAGACATCTTGAATACACAGTATGACTGAAATGTAATGTTGACGATAGAAGGCCATCCTTTGGCCACAAAGTCCAGGAAAGAGTTTGTTTATGTCATAAGAGTTTAGGTGAACAGCATATGTTAGTCAAGATAATTGATTAAGAAGCCTGCGTCTTCTTCAGCTTCCTCTTCCTCCTTATTAGCCAAGTTATCAGCATGGATCATGTTACATTCCAAGAAGAATTTATTTGCCTACAATCAATCATTATTATCACTAAGTTCAAATAAGAGAATTGTAAACATCATGTAATTTTTTTTCCAAAGATAAATATTCAATGTACAATACATGTCTAAAAAAACAGTGAAAAAATCCTGTTCTAGGATTTTTAATTAGGAGGTCATTTGCTGCTCGTTAAGATTTGCAACAGCTTGATGTAAACCAATTACTTCTACCATCAATACCAATGCTAGTAATAAAACACCTAATTATTTTACAATGTACTACATTCTACATTAAGTCAGTGCAAGATATTTATCCCAGAAATAGGAATGGTTGCAATAAACAGCAGTTATTTACATTGTCAATTGTGAATGTTTCTATAATCATTGTTTGTCTTGACTTTTATTAAAACGGTAATCACTGAGATAGGTAACACAAGAAATTCTTAGCTTTTGTAAGCCTTTGGCTGCAGTTATTTAAAAATGGTATTTGCAACAAAAATTCATTTCTACAGGGTGACCCAAAAAAACGCCCATATTTCAAAGGTAAATGAAAAATATGGTTAAAGATGATCAGATTATTTGCACACATGAAATGCCATTTAATACAGTTTTTATTCATCATTATTTGCACATGTGAAATAATTTGTTTATCTTTTAAACTTTTTTCCCCTTTTTAAACCTTTGAAATGTGGGAGGATTTTTCACCCTGTATTATTTCCATTAATGGCATATTTTTTTTCAGATCAACTATGCAGAAATATTATGAAAACACTCAATCATTAGGAAAAAATTATGGAATCATCACCAAAAATAAATAAATCACAATTTGTACTTTGTTGTTCGTCCTCAGACATGAATTCTTTGAGTCATGGACTTCGCTAATAAAAAAAAAATGATATTCACTTCAAATTGGCTTCATATTAAATAAGGTTTAACAGATCAGCATTTCTGTATAAATCCTTGTCATAGAACCCCCAACCCCCCCTACCATCCACCCCCCACCCCACCCCACCATAAATGTTATGGGGTCCCCCATAGCATACATATAGTTTGACATCTACATCAGTCTATCATATGTTTCTTTTATAACCTTCGCGTTTTGTTTATACTTGCACCATTTTTAGACACAGCATCTTTTGGCACATTTCAAGTTGGATTTCCGACATGAAGTTTTTTAATACTTCTCATCACATCAGTTCACAAATCTCTTGCTGGGGCCAAGTTTCTTTTTAATTAGCCAGCAGCAGTCCAGCAGATTTAAAGGGTCTGCAATTTAAAATGCAAATTACAAGGTGATTCCATAAGTTTCCCCCATACTTGTATATACATATTGTATATGCAAGAACACCTAAAGAGACACATAGCTGAAAAAGCAAAGTGAAGTGTTAAATCTGAACCTATAAAGATGTGCAGCTAGAAGATGGAATGTGGGAGGAAAAGAGAGAACAGAAACAAGAAATGTAGGTAGGTCATGATGTGTTTGATGGAGCAGAACCTCTCAGGCCTTCAAAAACATCACCAGACAAAGGTGAGTTTAGTCACCTGTCAGAAGGACTCTCTGGGGTGTGCGCCGGTGTGCATTTCTAACCTAGCTTGGTGATCTGCAGGCTTCCATCTATCCTGATCGTATCAATGGTCAGCAAAGACTTCACTTTGTGATAAAAGTCAAACAGCTGATGTCCATCAACAAAGATCCTAAACCGCTGGTGTTCACAATGGATTTCAATCTGCATGGACAGGAGTAAAAATACAGAAAGAGGTTCTTAGAGTGAAGGGGGGTGTAATGGAAAAGTTAAGAGCAAAAGTCACTGAATTACTTACACTTTGTGGGTTTAGTATGCTTATATGAAACACGTATACAGTTTTGCATGCTTATCTCTGCTTTGTATTGGATCACTGATTGATCTGAAACCAGAGTGACCTGTTTCCTCCAGCCCCTTTCACCAACCTCATTATCTCAACCATCTTTGCATCCATCTGCTGTACAGCACACTGCTATGCACAGTAGCACAAACTACAGTTTGGACTTCTCAGCTACTGAAACCATTTTCATTCAGACTGGCTATACAGGTGAAACTCGAAAAATTAGTCTATCGTTTAAAAGTTCATTAATTTCAGTAATTCAACTTAAAATGTGAAACTAATATATTATATAGACTCATTACATGCAAAGTGAAATAATTCAAGCCTTTATTTGTTATAATTTTGATGATTATAGCTTACAGCTTATGAAAACCCCAAATTCAAAATCTCAGAAAATAAGATTACATGAAATCAATAAAAAAATATTTTAAATACAGAAATGTCAGCCCTCTGATATAATAAGTATAATCATGCATATGCACTCAGTACTTGGTTTGGGTCCCTTTTGCATGAATTACTGCCTCATTGCGGCGTGGCATGAATGCTATCATCAGCCTGTGGAACTGCTGGGGTGTTATGGAAGACCAGGATGCTTCAATAGCGGCCTTCAGCTCTACTGCATTGTCCAGTCTCATGTCTCTCATCTTTCTCTTGGCAATGCTCCATAGATTCTCTATGGGGTTCAGGTCAGGCGAGTTTCCTGGCCAATCCAGCACAGTAATCCCATGGTCATTGAACCAGGTTTTGGTACTTTTGGCAGTGTGGTCAGGTGCCAAGTCCTGCTGGAAAATGAAGTCAGCATCTCCATAAAGCTTGTCTGCTGAAAGAAGCATGAAGTGCTTTAAAATGTCCTAGTAGATGGCTACGTTGACTCTGGACTTAATAAAGCACAGTGGACCAACACCAGCAGATGACATGGCTCCCCAAATCAATACAGACTGTGGAAACTTCATACTGGACTTCAAATATCTTGGATTGTATGCCTCTCCATTCTTCCTCCAGACTCTGGGACCTTGTTTTCCAAATGAGATGCAAAATTTGCTCTCATCAGAAAAAAAGGACTTGGACCACTGAGCAATAGCCCAGTTCTTTTCTTCTTTAGCCCAGGTAAGGTGCTTCTGACGTTGTTTGATGTTCAGGAGCGGCTTGACAAGAGGAATATGACATTTGAAGCCCATGTCCAGGATCCATCTGTGTGCGGTGGCTCTTGATGCACGATCTCCAGCCTCAGTCCACTTCTTGTGAAGCTTCCCCACACTTTTGAATGGCCTTTTCCTGACAATCCTCTCCAGGCTGCGGTCATCCCTGCTGCTTGTGCACCTTTTTCTTCCACACTTTCCCTTCCACTTAACTTTCTATTGATGTGCTTTGATACAGCACTTTGAGAAAATCCAACTTCTTTTGCAATTAAAACTTTTGAGGCTTTCCCTCCTTGTGGAGGGTGTCAGTGATGGTTTGTGACAGATAATGACTGTCAGGTCAGCAGTCTTCCCCATGATTGTGAATTCTACTGAACCAGACTGAGAGATGATGTAAAGGCTCAGGAACCCTTTGCAGGTGTTTTGGATTAATTAGCTGATTACAGTGTGACACTTTGAGCCTACAGTATTGAACCTTTTCACAACATTAAAATTTTCTAAGATTTTGGATTTGGTGTTTTCATAAGCTGTAAGCCATAATCATCAAAATTATAACAAGAAGGCTTGAAATATTTCACTTTGCATGTAATGAGCTTATATAATATATTAGTTTTACCTTTAAAGTTGAATTACCAAAATAAATGAACTTTTGCACCATATTCAAAATTTTCGAGTTTCACCTGTGGTTTGTCCATCCAAAAATTCCAATTAGGGCAAACCTAATGTCTGTTGTCTACAGAAAAATGCACTTGATATAGACTGGCAGAATCTCAAAAAAGACACCTAGGACACTTAACTGAGAATAATGATTTTCCACAGGGTATTCTGCTTCATTAAATGTATCAGTATTATTGCCTAGAGACACTACAGATTAAATACTGATAATTACCCTGAATGGCTGGTCCTGGATGAAGGGGAAGTATGGAATGGCTGCTTCCTCTTCACTCCATTTCCCAGAAACCCGTGCATTCCGCAAGAACTGCCGTTCAGCAAATCTGACACTAAGTTTCAGGGCCACATCTCTGACCTCCTCCTCATCCTTGTCTGTGTTGCAGCTACAGGTTAGACTGACATCAAAGCTGAACATAAAACAGCCATTTAGTAAGGAGAAACTTAATGAATGACCTATAGGACATCGATTTTAACATGCAGTTGTGACATATCCTGTGTAATTAGTACCATAATTACCTCCATAATGTCTAAGAAACCCCTATTGCAAAATACTTTGTGATTTCCATTCTCAAAAATGACTATTAATAAGTCAAGAGCCATGTATATTAATTTAAGAAGCAGCAAATCATTCAGCTTTTGCTGCCCTGAACAAATTGCTGTAGACTTACTACAATAACTGTACAATACAGATAAATTATTATCCCTCAGATGTAAATTACTGACCAATGTGGTTGGTTAGCCAATAACATTCATTCATTCATTTGCTGAACTACTTAATCCTACTAGAGTTGCGGAGAGGCTAGACCCTATTTCAGCTGGCTCTCAGAGAAGGTAGGGTACACCCTGAACAGCTCTCCAGTCCACTGCAGGGCCAACACAAGCACAACCATACACATGCACACCTAGGGGATATTTGGAACAGTCAATTTGCCTAATATGCATGTCACTGGAGTGTGGGAAGAAACCAGAGTATCCAGAGGAAACGCAGACCAGAACAGGGAGATCATACAAAATCCACACAGAAACTCCCTCACCAAGCACGGGACTCGAACCCAAGACCTGTTTGCTGTAAGCTGGATGTGCTAACCACTCCTCCATTATGCTGCCAAGCCAATAACTATATAAGCATAACACAGTATTTACTGTCCAGCTGTGGAAATTCACACCATCATTCCTACACAAGTCTAATCACTAACTATCATCATCATACTGACAAGGATGGAAATTAACACTAGTCCGCTGGCTCATTCTCGAGTCAAAAATCTGAAGGGCGAGTGAAATTAGCTAGCAAGTCATCCTGCTGGCGACCTGACAAATCCTGTAGGCAAAGAAGATACCATGTTCCTGACCAGTTAATATGAAGGAGGACTAGTAGTTTCATAATTGGCTTAGCATGGCTCGTGCAATTGCCAGTTTTCTGAAATTTTGCATAGGCACTCCCTATGACCTAAACCTGTGCGTGGGGTAGCTAATTTGCAGATGTGACCTTTGACCTTGTCACAGCTACCTTGAACATATAAAGCTTGTCTGGGCCATTGCTCTAGTCATATGCATGATAGCTTTCTGAACTTTTGCATAGGCACTCCCTATGAACTAAACCTGTGCGTAGGGTGGCTAATAAAATGTATAAACTGTTTGTATGGGGGGGGTGGCTTTTGTCCTCCGTGCGCTTGAAGCATCCTGGCTGAGGGGTTATGACGTTCTATAGAATGGTTATTTTTAAATCTGGTATAGTATCCTGTTTCATATTTTTATATTTTAAAAGTGACATCTTGTTGCTCACTTGTTTTCATCAGTGATTATAATACCATCCCAACACTGCAGTCGAACCCTTCCACTGACTGCTCTCCCTTTCTTCTTTTTTACCCTTTCACTTTCACTGTCATGCAGTTCACATTTACATGTGCAAAATACTTCCAAATAGGCAATGCTTATTAATTTTGAAGTAAACATGTTCCAAATATGCCCTGCGATGGCCTGGCGAGCTGTCCAGGGTGTATCCCAACCTCACCCAGAGTAGGCTGAGATGGGCGCCAGCCTCCCCGCAACCCTAATTAGGGTAAGCGGCTTAGAAAATGAATATCATGGAGATAGGCCATTAAAAGGGCCAGTCGGCGGCCTAATGGATCTAAAGTCAGTGAGTGTCTGTCTTAAGCGGTTTAGAAAATGAATGAATGGATGAATGAACGTTCCAAATATTATTAGTCTTACAAAGTGAGCTGCACAAATGATTGAAGACTTGTACTAAACTACAGCAATATTTTACTGAATGTGTAGTGTCTTGGTTTTTTCATTTTAATTTGAGGGAGTTTAAAGGAATTAAATGCAAGAATAGCAGATTTTTAGATAAACTGTAACATGCCGGCATATACTGTAAAATTACTGTTAAAACAATTTATACATATACTGTAATCCAATACATTATACTCTTAAAATAAATGACAGGAGATTCACTGTAAGATAACAGTAAAATACTGGGGTATTTGATGGCAATGTTTTTACTATTATGTTTACAGTGATATTCTTTAGGTAGAGAATAAATCCAAAATACTTTTGATGTGTTTAATGTCTGGTAACCAACTATGTCTATACAGTCTATGTAAGGACGAAGGCATTTTTCAGTTACTAGCAATTTTCAAGAAGATGCATACTTCAGTTTGGTCAGTCTTTGCACCCACTTATTGGTACAAAAAAGCCAGAGTGAAAGTGGAGCTTATCAGTGTGAAAGCGAAATGAAAATAAATTTGCACAAGGTGACTTTCACTGACACACCCACATGCACTAACTGCTGTAATATCCCTCTCCATCAGAGCAGGTAAACGCTGTAATCACTGACAAGCTTATACACAAGACATTACTCTATGAACATCCAACAACACGCCCATGCACAGGCTCCAGAATAGGACCATAACTCTATATGAACAATTTATATAACAGTTTGTCCAAGCAATTTTTTGCATGTGGTTAATTGACATTATATTGATGACACATAATTTTAAAAAAATCAATAATCAAAACACCCTCAGAAGCACATCTGCAGGGAATAAGTTTAGGATGCTCCCAATGCATGCTAAAACTTCAGTGACTAATCAGCAGGTCATTTGCATACTTAGGCTGTGATAACTCCGTATCAGTATTTGCAAAGGTCAGTATTGGATTCATGATAAATGATATAGTTCAATTCACAAACTAAGCAGGCATTCATAGACTAACTTGACAATGTGGTTCTAATAATAATAGTATTGATCCCGCAGTAAATGTGGGAAGGTGAGAATAAATTGAAAATATCATTCATGACAGCAAGCTTCTAGTGAAAGCTCTTTCTGAACAATACTAATCCTATAACCAAATGGAAATGACAATGACACAATGACAGTGAGCATATTATAATCACTACCTGACTGGCTCTGCATCCACGATGCCCATGACTATGATTTTCTTACCAGGCCTCATTCCTCCTCTGATCCGGCCTTTGAACGGTACAGTCTGCAAGATTAAAATGAAGGGGATTAGTCAAAGGCTGGCCTAGGCATGAGCAGTAGCCTATTACATGGCTTTTATCTTTTACCATGATACAGTATATGAAGCTACTCAACCAGGATTCGTGAGATATCCTCTTTGTCAGGGGAGATTAAGCCGGCGTCTCCTAATGAATTGTTAAGATGATCATCCTCGGTTGTCTCCAGTTTTATCCAAGGTGGAAAAAAGAGCAAAGAGGAAAAAAAGGCAGATTATTTGTGCAATTTATGATTTTTCTATTATATATATATAACATGCAGACAAGGACAAAGCACACACCTGCAGACATATAGGCTTATTTATCAAAACCTAGCGTTTATAGGCATGACTATGGATGTAATCAGGATATCAGTACCAGGTGCAGATCATGTTTTATGTTCCTGCATTGAGGAATTTAATGATCACCGCCCTTATTCAATTAGCCCATGATTACAGCTTCCTGGTGCTCGAATGAGCATCACACTGTTATTACACACTTATAACGCTTCGCATTCTATAGAATGCATGCTGTACATGAAACCTTCATATCATGTTCATGCATTTAGACTAATATAACGCAGTAAGGTTTTATTAGGCTTCGGTATACTCACTATCGCGTCCTTTTCCGTGCTCGGCTCCGCCATCTTGTGCAGAAGACCATAGGATGCTTATAGGAGCGCAGGAATCTGACAGAGGCGCGCGCCTTTCTTACACCCGAGTGTTGCGGCAGGCACGCGATCCCAGCGGCACATCTGAAGGGAGACGCAGAACACGAGACACAACGCTCGAGTCCCGAGTCGAGGTCCGTGCGCCGCTGTGGGAAATTATGCTGACGTGTATCAGAGCAGGGACGGAGCTTAAATCCTCTGACTGTATTCTATCTTCCCTACGTCCAGTAGGCTGGTGGATGTCAAAATAGCAGTCTATGCTCCAAATGCTTAAATTACTCCTGAGTGTGGTGGTATAAATCTTAATGATGGCAATGATCTGTATAGCTCTCTGTGCAATTTACCTTAATGTCCCAAAGTGGCTCTTCCAGAGTGTGGAGTGAAAAATGCACTGATTTATATGCACTTGTTTTAACATAGATCACTAAGGTGTTAGTAAAATCTCTGTGCTACTGTAGGTGTGGTTAAATCAGTCCTAAATCAAATACCATGGGCGTGCACTGAGAGAGAGAGAGAGAGAGAGAGAGAGAGAGACTAAAGATTAATGGACTGACCACATTTACTCCCTACCAAACCCCATGCATCTCAGTGTAGTGTTTGCGAAGCACAACCTTCATTATTTATTACACTATTTTATTTCACAACTCTCTATTATTATAATTATGCTGATAAGCAATGTGTCTGCCTCACAGAAAGAAGGTCTCGCCAGGCTCGGCGAGGGCGTATTTGTTTGAAGTTTGCATGTCCTCCCTGTGCATGTGTGGGTTTCCTCCCACAGTCCAAAGACATGCTGATTGTCTGTCCTTAATTGCCCCTAGGTATGCTTGAGAGTGTGAAAGGTTAATTTGATCCTGAGTTCAAGGTGACTGTGCAGTGATGCATGTTCGACATGTGTTGACATGGGCTTCCCTGGACTCCTTCAATTTCCTGCAACTGCCTGAAAATGTGCATATAAGTATTGATTGTAAATTAATTTAATTTGTTTCTGTAAGATTATTTTAAAGTGTCGCTGGCCCTGTGATGGCCTGGCGAGCTGTCCAGGGTGTACCCTGCCCTCGCCCAGAGTCGGTCCTAATTAGGACTAAGCGTTGCCTGTCACCTGACTTCCTTACTGCAAAGGGTTTGAGAATGCTTGTTACAAACAGTGCTTAGCACAAACCATCCTTCCATCCACCCATCCACCGATCCATCCATCCATTATCTTAACTTCTATTTGTTAGGGTCATGGGGGAAGCTGGAAACAATCCCAGTTGACTCTGGGTGAGAGATGGAGTACACGCTGACCACGTGGCCAATCTATTGCGGGGGGGGTACAGAAGCAAAAAACTATTCACATGCACGTTAATGGATAATTTAGAGTAGCCACTCAACCTAATATGCATGTTTTTTACTGTTGGAGAAAACTGAAGCACCCACCGGAAACCCATGTAACCACAGGGGGAACTTACAAACCCTGCATAGAAAGTTAGACATGATATTCAAACCTAGCACCTCCATGATGTGATGCAACAGTGATAACCACGTCACCATATCTCAAACCAAGAATTCAAAAAGTATATATTTTCTAGTATAAGAGTGTCACATCTTCTGCTCATACATGTTCACAGGACTCATGCTACACTTCCCATCATTCAGTGCAACATTCATAGTCAGGTGACTTCTGACTCAGTCACACCTGATCACTCATTCACTATATAATGAACACCCATCACAAGGCATTGTTCTGTGTCACTAGTTGCCACTATCACCAAGCCTTGTTTATTCTGCCTGCTTTTACAGTATATGAACCAGTTTGCCTTACCATTACCAATTACCTCTCTAGGCCCAAGCATAAACAAATGCCCTCAAACGTCACTGAACTGAAGCAACATTGTAAAGTAGAGTGGGCCAAAATTCTTCCACAACGATGTTGAGAGACTGATAAAATTATACAGAAAACAGTTACTTCAAGTTATTGCTTCCAGAATTAACAGAGAACACAGAGCCCAGACCAGTATGGCTCCCCCCTTCCCCAATATAACCACTAAACCAATCATAACGCTTAGTCCAAACAAATATCCAGAACACTTGTAACATAAAACTTCAAGTCAGATTAAATTAGATTGTTATGGAGCCCAGATCCTGACCAGGCACAGGCTCAGTGCCCACAATGCCACCATCAATAAGATCAAGCTGAGAAACAGCTGGCTGCTAAAAGAGAAAACATGGTGTGCTCACTGTATTATGTCTAAGTTCAAGAAAAAAATGGATCTTATCCTCTAATGTAAAAAAACACAAAATTATCATTCATCCATTCATCCTTCAGTAACTAGCCTGCACTGGTTAGGGGCACAGGAGCCTATCCCAGGAACACCAAGCACTATAAACACGCATTCTCAACACAACACATTCACACATGGTGCAACTTCTTATCCTGTCGACGTACCAGTGTGTCTAAGAGGTCGGGGAAAAACACAGGTAACCCAGAGGAAATCTGCTGTAAAAGCCTGCAAAAACACAAAACTCCTTAGATGTTCAGGACCCCATTGTTCTTTTCTCATGAAAAATATCTCAATCACTGATTTGCAAAAGAAATAAAGATTAAACTTAAATATATATTATATGAATAGTGACCCTATTAGGTATAAAGCACAACATTTCACATTTGTTTTCAGAAGTTTATAGGTTTTTTTATTCTTACTTTAGATTTTATCTCAATTTTAATTTTATGTGGAATATTTGACTAATTATTTGGTCGAAGGGTTGTTTCGCAAGGCGGATAACACCCTCTGAGGCCAGATAACTCTACATATCATCCATAGCTGTATTCTATTATTGTTTTGTTATTTATTAAAAATATTTTCAGAGAAGACAGTGTGGGATGGTGCTGTGGTGGCCCAGTGGTAGGGTGCTGGATTACTGATCCCAAGGTCGTGGGGTTCAAGCCCCACTGTCACCACGTGGGTTGTCCCTGCTGTCCATCCAGTGCAGCTAACTGGGTTATCAAAGGCAAGCCATGCCTCTCACTGTCTACGGTGAGAGGCATGTAAAAGAACCATTGCTGACTTTCGTCAAGAGTAGGCTGCATTGCCGCCAGCGTGTATCTGCCCTGCGATGGCCTGGCAAGCTGTCCAGGGTGTACACTGCCCTCACCCAGACTTGAACCCGTGACCCTCATTAGGATGAAGCAGTTCAGAAAATGAACTATGATGAACAATGTGGGATATGTGATAATTATTCTTGCCACTAGGTGGAACTAAATACTTGGAAGAGAGGAGGTTACCTATTGTAGAGAGTCATAAGGAGACCTCATGCTCGCAGAATGAAAAATATACAAATGTGTCCCTTTCTTCAAAAACAGACAACAGACAGTGACGATATTATGTTCCTGGAATGCAGTTGTAAGTACCTTCCAATGGTGGTCCAAGGAACAACAACCAGTGGGCAAGAATGTCATGGGTGCCCAAGGTTGACTAATGTGTATGGGAAGCAAAGGCTAGTACATCTGGTCTGATCCCACAGGAGAGCTACTGTAGCACAAACTGCTGAAAGTGTCTGTGACAGAAAGGAGACAGAACACAGTGCATTGCTAGTTGCTGTGTAAGATGCTGTCTAGCCAGAGACCAGTCATGTGGTGTTAATGTTATGGCTGATCGGGGTATTTAATGCAATTGCATGCAAGGTATTGAGATGTCTGGGTTGGGACCTAAAAATATCTACTGGTTGTAAGTAAAGCATATTTTACACACTAGAGGGAAGACTTGTGCAATAAACCCGCAGAGTAATGAGTCGGGTCATCTGTAGGGACTCGATCATTAGCTCCTTGGTAATGGCTGATCATTTAGACACATAAACCTAATGCTTAATTCCTTATTACTTGCCAACTGAAAACTGTATTAAAGGTAATCATCAGTAATTTATATTTTATACAAGGTGCAAAGATTCAGTTTGTGCTCTTTAGATTGTTGCACACACTGTGTAGTTCAAGTGCCTTCCAATAGACAAATTTCAGAAAGCATCACCCTTTACTGCATAAAGCAGAGATGACAGTGAGCTGTCGTGCAGTGAACTACACCTAAACTAATGTTCAGAGGGGGATGCCTTCACAAAGAGCTGCAAATATTATGGAGATAAGCAGCACGGTGGCACAGTGGTTAGCACATCCGCCTCACAGCATGAAGGTCCCTGGGTTCGGTTCCTGGGCTCAGGTGTTTCTGTGTGAAGTTTGTGTGTTCTCCCTGTGCTTGCATGGGTTTCCTCCGGGTACTCCGGTTTTCTCCCTAAAGGCTAAATGTCTTTTCCAAATCCCCCTAGGTGTGAGTGTGAATGGTTGTGTGTGTGTTGGCCCTGTAATGGTCTGGTGAGCTGTTCAGGGGTATCCCGCCCTCACCCAGAGTCGGCTGAGATGGGCAACAGCCTCCCCGCGACCCTAATTAGGATAAGCGGCTTAGAAAATTAATGAATGAATATCATGGAGGTAGGACATTAAAAGGGCCAGTCGGCGGCCTAATGGATCTAAAGGCAGTGAGAGTCTGTGCAGCATCTTCTTTGTCTCTGGTATGTTTCTGTTAGCTAACATGAAATAGCTAGCTAATAGGTAAGGTAGCACTGTGTGTGATTCCTATCAGTGATGGCCAAATTAAATAATATTGGTATGATTCAGTAGATCATAATGTAATTAAATGTTCTCTCTGCTTTGAAAAACTTATGATAGCCTAGGTTTGAAATAGCTGTGTTGCTAAGTGCTAGGTTCATGCTGGGATGGCTACTGAAACCTGGTTTTAAATGGACCCAATTGCTAAATTATTCAAGATTGTAGTATTGATCAGCTCAGACGTTATCGATTCTGCTTTCAGTACAAGGTAATAGATTTCCTATCTATTATTGATACATAAATGTTATGTTGCATGTTTTATCTCACCAGCTTTGTTTCTGATTAAGACGTTTGTACATGATGCATTTTTTTGGTATTCTCAAGCTAGAAGAGACATCCACTCCAATGAGCTTGTGTGAAAAGGCCAAGGCACAAGGCAGCTCTTTCTCTCTCTCACACACACACACACACACACACACACACACACACACACACACACACATACCCTGTTTTTAGTGACAATGATGGAGAAAACGAAATGCTCAAAACTGTGGTTGCACTTCACTAGAGTCGATGCTGACAGTGCTTATTGTTACAAATGCAACAAGTCTTTTGCATGTAATGGTGGAAACGCATGGAACCTGTCTAAAAGTTTAGCAAAAGAAAAACACAAGCAGACTGCCTAGCTTGTACTTCATCTGTTTTTGCTCCAGGTTTGCATGTTTTGCAGAATGCAAGTGGATTACAACAGGTGACCACGCTGTGACCAGCTACTAAAATGCTTTTGCCCCCTGGATGCCCACGCACCCAGAAAAGTTGGTAAGCAGAAAACCTTTCTATTATACTGCCACGTGTAACATCAGATTACCTGGCTTTAACATAAATAAATATTGTACACCCATATATTCAGTGAAACCTGTATGGATTCTTGATTACCTGAGTGAGGTTGAAAAGCACCTCGCATTCTGAGCCTGTCCATTCATAAGAGTATTTGAGCATGCAAATTTAATAAGCATTTATTTAGCACGGCCTGGCTGTAATTAGGTTAATGCTGCAGTAGCACAGTGCTCCTCTCCCACTGCTCTATTCTCCTCACCTTCTCATGCGGAAAGGCCTGCAGAAGGACTTCACACTGGACACAGCGATCAGACTTGCTGGGCTTGCTGAACACCTCTTCTGTCTATACCCATCTTTCTACTACTCACACCATCAATTCATTTAACTGTCACCAACCGTCAACCACCAAAGTATTGTGAGTGTTTCTGAGTATAGAAAACAAAGCAGCTCATGCGGTCTAATCTGATACTGTCTAATAAAGAATGAAATAAACTCTCAAATCTCATATTTAGTAATTCATTTTGTAAAAATACTCACAATACAAAATTTATAGATTCATCATCTATTAGACACACACGCTATCTCTGTCCCTTGTTTGTCTGTTTTTTAATGTCACACTCCCACACACTTCCTCACACCCACTGCTTCCATGCTGCAGCTGTGTGTGGTCTGCCTTTTACTTCCTGTTCTGGCTCCTCACTCTGGGTCTTCCCCCTCCACACTTGCACACTGGAAATCACATGAACCTGTTCATGCACACATGCAATCACATCACATGAATTCACTCCCATAAACGAAATGCAAATGCAAAAACTAAGTATTTGTTCACAATGCTCATGAATATCTGATTTCGTTACTTTATAAGCATGGACATGATAAATAAATTTAATTTGTACTTTGTGAGGGAAGG
Organism: Neosilurus mollespiculum; assembly: GCA_030014195.1. Lineage (NCBI taxonomy): Eukaryota > Metazoa > Chordata > Actinopteri > Siluriformes > Plotosidae > Neosilurus > Neosilurus mollespiculum. The sequence continues at coordinate 30,971,423 of JAQMYF010000027.1, forward strand.
AACTAACACGAGTCAGTCCTTAATATCTTTAGACGTATGTGACCTTTTTCTGTTTTGCAAGTGTTAGGCAAAAAACTCCAAAACTCTGAGAAATTGTGCCTATGTGCTAAATGAGGTTACTAGATTCTTCTACAGCCTGTATAGTGAATAAAAATGTACTGCATATTCACAGAGATTCTGTCCTAGTAAAACCATAAGTAAACAAGTTTTTAGCAGCCTGTTGAGCCTTTTTCATCATTTTCTCAACACTTGAATGACTTACTAGGGTTTTGCTAAACACTCAATATATGGTATTAGGTGTATATATGCATGACATAATATGGGCAGTTTTATAGTAAGGGAACATATTTATGTGTCACAGGGACTAAAAAATCCACTTCAAATTCTTACTTATTAGATGAGCATATTTGTTAGGACAAGGCCATCTAGATTATCATTTAATATTTCAGCGCTTAACATTTCTCTCTTGTGAAAATACAGGTATGTGTGCTGGACTTCTCATTTTATGGAGAAATATGAATGTTTAGGAGGGGAACATCTTTTGACAGACACCAAACCTTCTGTCACTTGCCTACTTTTACAGTACCACGCTTTGCAGGAAATTCCAATAACTACTGATAACAATGTTTAGTACATATGTACCTTTACAAGTAATATGGTATTTGGTTTCAAACCGAAATTTATAACCCAAGTCAGAGCCCTTGTTTAGGAGGGACAGTTTTTGATGGACAAAGCATAGCATTTATGATAGTTCACAGAAATTCTTGTAAACAATGCCAATGGCAAAATCAGTATCTTAAATATAGCATTGCAAAGTGAAAAACAACAAATTCATGTCACAATATCCACTTTATTTTTTCCATACAACATGTTTAATATAACAAAAAAACAATCTGACACGACATATATGCATTATTATGTCTGTAAAAATCACTATATTTAAGAAACCCTTAGTCAGAGACCTGTAAAATTTATACAGGAGAAAGTGCAATTTATACAGGAGAAAGTTTATAAGGGTGTATAAAATGGTAAGTAAATAACATACTATTATTAGTTCTATAAAAATATATAGGTGCTAATGGTCAAAAATGACTTTTGTTCCCTGTCTGTAAAACTGCCCATATGAATATCATTGTAGTCATTAGTGCCACATTAGTTTAAAGGTATTACAAGACAACTTCTAACACAGATTATGGATCTTGTAGCTTTAGGTCAGACTATTTAGATTTACCCCCAACTCAGCTGGTCTTTGGAATCTCTGTTCTCTCCTTCATAATCATTAACTCTCAGTGACCTTTGGCTCTGACATCCAGCACTGAAATTGAAGGGGAAATGGCCGTCTCTGTTATGCAGTGAGGAGCATTTATTGCAGGCTTAGGTGGTCAGCTTGTCTACTTAGAGGTCATGGTCATTGCAAATCAATACAAACTTACTCTCATTGTTCTCTTTTCAAACATTTCTATCCTGATGGAAACATTATCTTGTGGGATAATAATACCCCAGTCCAAAGGGCATGAGGACTCATGAGGAGCTTTGATAAGTATAGAAATGCTGCAAACCAAATAGTCACCTACAGGGGATTTTGGCTGAATTTTGTTAGACAGCGTCTCTATTCACAGAGCATCAAAATATTAACTGAGAAAAGATCTTTTGAAAGAATGCAGTTCATTGTGCCAGTACAGTTCCACAGAATTCACGCAATCTGTGTCCATGGTGAAACCTTTTTTATTCTAGACAAATGGTTAAGCCTGATTTTTTAAATTAAGAGGGTAGAACTAGCTTGTGTCTCTGAAGGTCTCTGTATATCTGTTACATCTACTGTGATGACAAATGACCTTGGTAATGTGACTTTAGTTGAGCAAATTGCTGTTTATCCATGGTGTTTATGGTGTAACAAAACACACTTGTATCCAAACTCTGCTCTTAACATTTTTACAGCTTCACATTTTTCATTAGTGAGCATGTGAGCCTTTGGAATGTGCTTCATTTGCAGGTGTTCATACGAAAACGTTTTGTTCCTAATGTACAAGAAGTGACAACAATGCAGAAATGTGTCATCACTAGTTAAGCATGTTCCCTTGAGGGTGGAGTGCAGAGAGATGTAGGGGCCTCCACACAATGCACTCTACATTCCAGCCAGTGGGGGCAATGCTGTGCTGACATAGGCATTATATAAACATGTCTGTGTGTGTGTGTGTGTGTGTGTGTGTGTGTGTGTGAGTGTGTGTGAGTGTGTGTGTGTGTCTTGTGGTTGGCAGAGAGCAGGCGTGGCTTCATTCTCTCTCCAGGCCGAGCGGAACAGGATCATTCAGATACCCGCACAAAGCCAACCTGACAGGGAGAGGTGGAGGGAGGGCGGGAAGGAGGGCAGAACACAGTGCAAGTCTACTGCAGTGTGTATGCCTCTCTCTCTCTCTCTCTCTCTCTCTCTCTCTCTCTCTGCACTTTCACAGAAACAAGAAAGGCTGTAGATGCCCTCTGTGAACTGAGCAGAATCTAATTATAAATGCAGCTGCTTAGGCAGTGTGTTTCTGCGACTATGACCACTGTTTCTAATAGTTGAACAGCTCTGTATGTTGGTCTGTCTTATTAGTCATAACATTTAAGGAGTGATCGAATAACCATGTCGTTGTTAAAAAATTACAAGTTCCCTTTTCTATAATGTCATGCACTTGACACTACACATGGAAAGTAGAGAACGAGAGGGAAGTTATGTAAGAAATAGATTGAACCATCAGCACAATCAGTCAGAAATGTGTGGGAGCTCAGTCATACTAAACCCGAAACAGAAATTATTGTAGATTTGTACTGCAATTGTACAGTACTGTCAGAATTATGGTTATAGATAGGGCGGCACGGTGGTGCAGTGGTTATCATGTTCGCCTCAAAGCAAGAAGGTCCCGGGTTTGATTCCCGAGCGCGGGGCACTTCTATGTGGAGTTTGCATGTTCTCCCCATGCATGTGTACCCCGCCTTCGCCCAAAATTGGCTGAGATGGGCGCCAGCCTACCCACAACCCTAATTAGGATTAAGTGGCTTAGAAAATGAATGAATGAATGAATAAATGTATATATATATATATATTGAAATATATTGTATATATATATATATATATATAGAGAGAGAGAGAGAGAGAGAGAGAGAGAGAGACAGAGAGAGAGATATTGTACAGCATTGC
>JAQMYF010000027.1:30985861-31000144 GCA_030014195.1 Neosilurus mollespiculum
ATTATAGAAACCATCAGTAATATACAAAAACACAATATAACAAGGCCTGCCATTATTGAGAGAGAGGCATTTTGCATATTGAGGGCGAATACCATTATTACTAAGGCAAGAAACCCAGTTAACCCAGTTAACCCTGATTCTGAACACCCTGGGCTGCTTAGATTGAAATGGCAGCACATAGAGGCTAAATCTGATTGGACAAAAAAAATTTAACACAGACACACTACGAAATGAGAATAAACTGTTGGTAATAAATTAATACAATTTCATGGAACAAATACGAGAATTTAAGTTGTAAATGTAGGTCAGTACTTCTGATAATGTTTGGGCCAGCAGAGAAGGCCTTGCTGGCCCTAACAGCCCGCCTCTGTGTATATGTATATGTTTATGTATATATGTATATAAATGTATATATATGTATGTATGTAGTTCCCTTAGAGCAACAGTGGGCTAAGTCCATTTTTGTGAATTTTCAGGAGAGCGCTTTAAAGTTTTAAGACTATAAAAAAAAATGATATGATTCACATTTCAATGCCTTCAGTCTCACTGAATACTTTTCCTAGATTCTTTTTTTTTTCATAAATTGCTGTGTTTCTGGAAATTTTTTTTTTTGTCAAAAATGGGGATTTTTGACTTGGACTTTTGGACAATTGCAGAAAACTCGGGTTGAAATTGTATTTTCAGTGCAACAGTGGTCTTAGTCCAAAAGTCCAGAAAATGTAGTAATATTACGAAAAATAATGAATAACATTTCACTTAAATACTAACAAGCTGAAGCAGCGTTGTCTTAGCTAAAGTAATACTTACTTTCTGAGTCATCCATTAACTGAAGAACCCCTTTTTCAGGCATGTTTTTCCTAGCTGTGGAGGCTTCACACATGGGTGCCGCCATCTTGGAATTTGGACTTGGCCAACTGTTGCATTGGTAAATCAGTGAAATAGCTAAGAGCAATAGTGAAGTGCCCCCATTATGTCAAAATTGGAACTCTACCTGAATTTTTACCAGTATTCATCTGAAATATTTTCTCTATTCATTTCTGTACTTAACTCAGATTTGACAAAAATGGATTTAGTCCACTGTTGCTCTAAGGAGCTGCTGTACATACAGCAATCGACACCGTCTTTTTCCATAAAGCAGAGCGATAACACTTTGATTTTCAGCATGCAGAAATTAATTGACGAGAACATGAACCACTAACTAACCATATTCAGATCACCACCGGAGATTGGCTTGCGGGTCATTTTCGAAGGGCTTGAGTTCATTTATTGTGTCCACATGTGCACATAAATTGCTGTGTCATCAATCTGACACCTCTTAAACCATTGAAATGGAAACAGAGGTGTGAAAACACCATGTAGGCAAGATCAATAAATTAATCAGTGAAAATTAACTAATAATTTGCTCACTAATTATGAAATACTTATAAAGATTTAATTAGACATTCGGGTAAGTTTTGCATTGCAACAAGTGCATCAAGTATTTTATAATACACGACTGACTTTTAAAGTGCAAAATAAATTTGCTCATTTAACTATGACACAGTTGTAGCACACAACATATTCCAAAATATCACTACAATACCCAAATGTGACAAATACTCAACCTGCAAACAAACAGACTAAGGGTGTTGAACATGGTACATAACTGATTGATGCCGTGGTTGCTGCATGAGTGACCCACTCCTTCACATAATGACAGTGCTGTATGTATGGGGAAAATCATCCTCACTGTAGATGACTAGGCAATGCTCCTCCTGGCTTTTCTTCCTACTTCACGCAAACGAGACATAGCCATGTGCTATGAACTAAAAGTGGCTCTGCTCTCTGCAGCTGTGCGGCCCCAATGCTTGAAATAGGCTCAGAGTAACAGCTCATGAGTCACAGTTACAAAATGGTGGCAACTGTTGATGCAGAAATTCTTGATAGGAGCTTTGAGATACAGAGAAGATAAAGAGAAGTGATGCAAACTACTGAAAGGATCCTATAACCTGTAGATTATTCTAGAGTGTACAGTTTATATACATTGTGCTATTAATTATTAGTTATATGTATTTTATTAATGCTTCTAGTGAATCTTGTAGGTAGGTGATAAAGACAAAAAACAAAAAAGCAAATATCAAATTCATCTTAATTTTAATAGTTTATTGTATGATATAAAACTACAAAAGTAAGACTGTTTCAAATTCATAGACACCTGTCCATATTTTATATATATTCTACAGTCCACACCTTGTTTTAAATACAGTGATCATCAGTTGGTGGGTAAGGTTTTTCAAAATGAATATGTTGGTAATTGCATAGAAAAGGCACAGCTCCCAAGGTCTGTGAAAAATACAGACTCTCTTACTGAGCAGAAAAGGGACCCTCCACCCCACCCCCAAATCACATAACATACCCCTGTCAGCTCCTGGTGGTCTCTCTCAAAAACCACTGAACTCGTTACATTTCCCCACACAGGCGTTCTGGGGTATAGGCAGAAGACAGGGAAACACCGTGTCATACTAACAGTAACCGGCATCACAAAATACTCCTTTCTGCTCTTCATATGTTTTGGCATTGAGGGTTATAGATAGACTTTCCTAAAAAATAAGCTTTGGAGTCTGAACCTCAGAAGTTTTTGAAAAGAATAAAGTATTGCTTCACAATTTTTTCCCCTTTGTACACCATGGTGTACATCAACATTAAATACTCATAATTAAACAGGGGTAGGGAGTGTAGACCTAAACACTGCCACTAACGCCACCCCAAAATTATAATACAGGAAACAAAATATAAACAAAAATAATACATTTTCAAAACAGAAAACAAAACAAAACAAACAAAATGATGGCTTCCAACCCAATTCATTGTATAATACATTCCTATAAGCAGAATACATTCCTACCATACATTCTGTACACATTACAATCCAGATGGTAGATTCACATCAAAATAAATATATTTACACAGGAAATAAAAAATAAATAATTTAAATCAAAAATCACTCCAAATCCAAACAACTTAAAATAATCAGTAATTATAATTATGAATGAATAGCATTGCCTGCTTGGCTTTATACTACTCCTGATCATCTTTTTCAAATTCTTATATAATCTCTTGAGCACTATAGGATGTGATCCGTTACTCTCGCCGAAGGCTTCTCTGCAAATAGAACATTTCAAACCCCATATCTAAAATGGTCACACTAGTAAAGAACCAGTATTATATTTCACTGTCTGATAATGCCTGTGTGAATCTATGCTAAGAAGCCAAGACGCTCTTGAAATCTGTGACGGGAAATTATATTTGTTACAAAGTCATCAATGATTAACAGCACTCTCCAGTAAACAGGTCTATAATACTAAGCAGCTGATATGAGAAATGGTCCCTTTGCACATGTATGATGTGATTAGTCAGAAATGAACTGAAAACACTAAGTCTAAATCCCCTCCATCCAGTTTGATTGCATTGAGTGGTTTGCAGTGGGTTTCAAAGCTGAAGTCATATGTTGTCTATTGTTGTGTACACAGGCTTTTTAACCATGGAATCAAGGCTGGTAATGCAAGCATTTAATGATATAAATGGAAAAAAAAAAAACACCTCCTCTGGTAATCCTTTCCCCAACAGTAGACAAGCATCACTTATACATGTTTTAAATTCACAATCTATAATGTTCAACAAGGGGCCAAGACAGGACATGGTGACCATCAACAAAACTTATCCAACGGTACCCATAAGGTCAAATGTAGCCCACTTGCCTAAAATCCTACACCTTGCTTTTGTACAGTAATGATGCAATCATGCATGTAATATGAAAAATATACTGCTAGCAAATAGAGGGTGAGGGAAACACTCCTAAAACTAACAAACATGATGGCAGAAGTTCATGTTAAAAGTAGATGATGTTATGCTTTGTTTTTGATATATGTTTAAATCACTGTTAGTTTGAGGCTGCTTATATGACAAATTGTGAATTTAATGAAGTTGCATTATCAGGCACATTCAGGCCCTCTTCATAAGTTAGTGTCTTTTTTCCTTTTTTTTTTTTTAACAGGAAGTGACATTTAAAAAAATAATATAAATGTAAAAAAAATGCTTGGAAACCTGAAAATAAAAAGGCAGCGCTTGTGGGCATTTGCATCGCATAAAGGGACTCAACACTGACTTTTTTCTGATGAGGAAAAAAAACTCCTTGTCATGTTATAAGAAATGCACAGTTTGCACATATTGCCTGAAACCAAATCACCACTGGAAAATGTTCAGAAATGTCTTTAAAGGTAAATCTCATACCAAAGCTCATATATAAATACATCAATTAGGGTAAAGCATGTCTATTTCATACTAAACAGTAAAAGTAGATTTCACAAGATTAAATTTCAAGAGAATTCACTTAAATAGTTCTTTATAATATTATCATATGAACAATAACACTAAAGAAGCGCATAAACCAAGTTCCTCTTTTAAATTTGTTGTGCTTTATGAAAATGAGAGTTATACGAAAATAGACTTGGTTAAGCACATTCTTGCACCTGTACGCTGAGGAGGGGGAAAAAGAGCTGCTACTCCTTCTCTGCTTGTTTAACAAATTAAATACAGACAATAGTTTTTTGTTTTGTTGTTTAAAAAAAAAAAGAAAGAAAGACAGGAATTTACCAAGTGGTCATTTTTGATGAAGGCACTCGAATCTGAGAGAAGCCGTGTGTTCCTTCATGTTTATATTTGGAAAGGCGAGCACAGTGCATGCACAGTGTTGTAAAGTAGTACTGGGTGACATCACCACTCATTATAATAATTGCCTTGCCTTAAAAATACAAACTGTACAAAACACCCACATAGATAAGTCTTTTTTTTCAGTTTATATCTAAAAAGAAGAAGAAGAAAAAAAAAGTATTTTTGCATTCCCAGCCAAATGTGGTCATGATCCTACCAGCACCTCCATAATGTGGTCCAGCTCATTGAGGTCCATTTTGAAAGGCTGGTTGGGAGTTAAAGTTTTGATGAGGTCATCGGCCGTCACCACAGGTGATAGTTTGGATGGGGAGGCCCCTGCTGCCGACGTGCATGGGTCAAAGTCATACATGGAGGTGTCGATGTCGGCAAAGAGAATATCGTCCAGGGCCAGATCGGTGAGGAAGCCTGAGGAAGAGGAAGAGGAGGATGGCAAAGTGCTCATGTCAAAGCCACTTGTAGGGAGAGTGTCCATCCCTCTGGGCTCAGTAGCTGCTGTACCTGTTGCTGACCTCTCCACAGCTAGTGGGCTCGGCCCCTCCGGCTTTGAGCTGCAGGATTTGGTGTAGATTTTAGAGTCTGGGGCTGTTGTGGGCTGGCTAGAAGGCTGGAGGGGAATGGGGAGGGGCACAGTCAGTGAGGAGGTAGTGATAGACCCTGCAGCTGTGGATGAAGGACAGAGCTCCTCGATTTCATCCAGGGCCGAGGAAAAGCTGTCAGTGGCCATGGGGGTGCGGAGTCTGGATGGAGAGTGATGGAGTGAAGAGGGAGAAGTGCAAAACACAGCGCTATCCTCTTCCAGCAAAGAAGCAGGGGTGAGGCAAGCATCCAGCGGCGTGGGGTTGGCTAGAGCTGGGGACGGAGGAGGAACTGGGGGCTGCTGGGATAGCATAGGGGGTGGAGCCACCAAAGAGAGTACACCAAAAGCAGGTTGCGCTTCCCTGAATCCCTCATCCATGGTGTGGTCTGGTGGAGGCGATGGAGGAAAGAAGAGTGGTCGCAGGCTGCCCTCCTGCTTTAGCTCATCTTGAATGCGTCGCAACATGTTGTTGATAAGCACACGCTTCTCCAGGCTCGGCTCGACCAGCGCTCGCTGACTGTACAGCTTCATCAGCGAGATGTTAAAGATGGTCTGCCTCTGCAGAGTGTATGAGACCTTGGAGAGGCCGTCGGCCATCGCCAGCGCTTTGCCTTCCACTCCCTCGTCATCCTCGTCTAGCTTTCGCTTTGCTCCTTTACCCAACATATATCTGGACCAGAAAAAGAAAATGAGAGAGATAGGGAGAAGGTTAAATCCAAAGTCAAAAGCTCTTTCTTTCTCGCTTAGTTCTTGATTGCTGATGACCAAAGTATGCCATTTGAAGTGTATAAACCATGTTCATTTACATGTTTCATTAAGAATCGAGTGAAGGAAAATCTAACACAATGTGTAAAATGTGTTAGATGTTTTCTCATTCAGAATAAGGATGCTAAATGAAAACAATGACATGGTTTATCAAACCAAACAAGATAAATCCACAAAAAGCCAACTCATAAAGGCGAAATACAACAGTAAATTACAAAAAAACGCTCCTTCACGAGGAAACACATGGTGTTTAGTCAATGAGATGGTATGTTAAAACTTGTTAGGTACATAAACTAAAGTAATCATAAATAAAGGCGATAAACATCATGAACAGCTATGTGGTATGTTAGACAAAATAAACAACCAATGAAACAGACACCCAACCCAAACAGCAGTTGGCTTGAGCATCGACAGGTAGACTTGGGTTAAAAATAAAAGACCATTTCTGTTACCAGGTTGTAGCTTTGTTGCCATGACATTGGCCTGCAAGCTGTCATCATATTAGCATTCTGAGCCTCCACTGGGTTGAGAGTCTACAATATCTGTACAGTGGCCGCAGAGAAGAAAGAGCACACGGCGACTCGCGTTACAACTGTGCCAAACAGATAAGGTAACACAACATGGGGAAAGGACTTTATGCAAAACCAAACTCTTCAAACTGCTATGATTCACTCAGATTATTAATCACCACACAGAACTATTCACATTTTAAAAAGAAAGGAGCAGTGCACTGAAACAGGGGCAATTACAGGAATCCTGTTCTGACTACTGCTTCCTGAGACTTGCTGCTAAGAGAGGGAGGCAAGTGTGTGTCAGACTTTCAGTAAGAGCTCATCGTGTGAGTATGTCGTATGAAAAACGCGGTGTATTACTCCAGTATGCACGTAGAGAGGGAAACGGAAAAGGCAGAACAGCATGCTGGGCAAAAAAAAGGGGCAGCGAAAAGGCTGCTCTCGTCCTGTGTTAGGAAAGAGAGCTCTAGGCTACTGCATCAGCCCAATATACACCAGATTTACAGCCCATCTCAGGGGCCGCCATGTTGTTACGGTGCAGCGCTGTGGAGAGAGCAGCAAGAGTCAAACAGAGAGTGGCACAACAGTGTGAAAAGGGGAAAAGGAAGGGTATAATTTGGACAAAAAGTTACCATTACAATATCTGGTTAAAGCATGAATGACCTCTAACATGAAACATACTTAATGACAGTTTAGGATATTTTATGAGCAACATCTATGCATTTCAGTGATTTCTCAAGCTTAAAAATGCATACCACATTCCCTTTCAGTTTTACTGTATTTACAGTAGAAATGCTTGCAAAGGTTTTGTTCAGGTTTGTTTTGTTTTTGTTTTTTTTTTCAGAAAGGATTTTGCAATAACGAAACCATAAGAACAAACTACTCATGGAATCCAGTGTGATACTTTGCTGCTTAGCTGTTAGTTAGATCACTAGTTAAATAGACGAGAGGATGAAAGACTGAGAATAATCAGCATTAGGAATTCAGCAATATGGCGCCGCCATTGATTTTGGAGAAACTTTTAAATGAAATGTGTTCAAAGAAGACATTTTGACATGCAGGTGTGTTTTGTAAGGATAAACATGGACCTCATTGGTAATAAGCCGTGTCTCACAGAACTAAAAAGATGTCTGTACCACCTTTACATCAAGCATTTGCTGCAATGCTCACTTCATAACACTAACGTTAAGTCTCATAACACATGATTAGATTTAAACACTCGAGCTTATGAATCACATGATCACGCTGTATGCCAACATTGCTTTTGTTTTAAAATGCAGACAGTTTTTAGGCTGTGACGTCTTTAGACTACCGAAAATATAGAAACTGAAAATGTCTGCACGACTTTCTTTTTATCATGTGACTGGCAAGCCTGACTGTGTTCGAAAGGAAGAAGAACATTTATGTTCATGTGGAATTTTTAAAAAGGGAAAGTGCAAACCTACTGTATATGTAAAGAAAGACCCAGGTTCTTGTGTCATCAGTGTTTACATGATGTTCTTGACCATATGCGGACCATACTGTACTAATGGCATGTATGTTCTACATGCACATTGTACCGAGAGGGTGCAGCCTCACTCACACAACTCCTGTGACAAGCTCAATTCTCTATTCTCTGTGCATTTTTACAGGCTGCTCTGAACCTTTTCCTTACAGACAACAGAGACTTGTAGTCTGGTACATATTCAATTCTGTGCAATAATGGAATTGTAAATGCTACAGAAAACCCAGTGAAGTAGTCTTCATGTTTACAGTGATATCATTTTCCTCCTTGTCAGTGTAAACACATGCAATAAAAGGCTCGGGCTGAAAAACAACCACAAGCACCGTTATCTAAGCAAAAGCCCAAAGATAAGGGGAGAGTGTGAAGGAGAGCAAGAAGCAAAACTTAAACCAGTAGAGGAAAGAGAGAAACAGAGGGGAAAAGACAGAGACAGAGAGCGAGGGGGGGGACGAGAGAGAAAAAGAAGCCTGTTCCCGAGGCCTCTCCTCATTACCATAAAGTGAAGCCCAGTAGCAGTAGGCAGCATTGCAGTGTGCTTGAACCTAATCCAGGCTGACAGCTTCGTGCACCCTGGCCCTGTCTGTGTGCTTACACACACATACACACACGCACACACACACACACACACACAAACGCAAGCAAGCAAACAGCGCGCAGGCGCACCTCTGTCAGGCATTTCCACTCAGTCAGGAAGTGCAAGTGGCTGGGCCTGTTGCCTCGCTGCCTGTTACCATGACAAACATAGTCAGCTGGGAATCCGCCCAGAGAGATGACAAAGAGGGAGAAAGAAGGGTGGGAGAAAGAGGAGAGAGGGGGGGGGGGGTTGAGGGAACTTAAAGAAAAAAAGAAAGGTTTTCTGGTGGTGTACTGCTTCTGAGACAAAGCAACTGAAACAGAAATATATGTGTTGGAGAGCAGAACAAGTTCTGTCTCCTGTCACTTTGTGAATTCCAATGCTCACAGACACAGCGCTAGCTACTCAAAAATGAATAGATAAACAGCAATTTTAAAGGTAAGAAATGAAAAAAGGCACCATTCAGTAACGATTTCCTTTCTCTGTTGATTAAATGAGGTTTTGTTACAAAGATCCAGCAGAATCTGAAAAATGAAATAGCAAACAAATCTCGTCAAATTACTGTTTGTGTTCAGGTGGTGATATTTTGATTTATTTATTTATTTTAAAGAGCAAAAGAAAAAACTGAACCAAGAGTAAAAAAGTATGTAGTCTTCTAGCCATCTGATCAGCCTGCACAGCTGTTGGCATGTCAGTGGAAACAGGGAAGGAACATGATTCAAGTTAGTGGTTTTCTTCTGATTTACTGCCTTCTTCCTTTATGTTTGGTGTTTGGTGGGAACACAGAAACAGACATTGTTGTACAAGTTTTGAACAGGGGGAAAAAAAAACATGAATCAAAGTCCCTTCCGAGAGAACTGGTGAGGGAAAAAAAAAACGTCAGGGCAGCTGAACAGGTCCCTGTGACTCACTCTGAGGAGTGGAGACGGATATGTGCAGCACTGAAACGCCATGACTACTCCACCCTGCACATTCCTTTTCTCCTTTTTCTCCTCCTCCATCCTCTTCCCTCCATCTCTGAGGTGAAAGGTCAGAGAGAGTAGAGGAGAAAAGCCGAGAGTAGGACAGTATGGTAGCAATACAAGCTGAGGGGAGGGGACGTTTGGGGTAAAAACAAAGCTGCTGCCTCTTGCCTCTGACCTAAACTAAGGAGTGAGAGAGTGCATAGTGGATAGAGCGCATAGAAAGACAGGGAATGAGTGCAGTGCACCGTGTTCCCACCTCACTCAGCACACTCTGTTCCCTAGCACACAGAGGCACTGAGAAACACACGGCACACTGCCTCTCCATCACTGCTGCACCAGCACTCGGAAATGACCCTGTTTCCATACGCCCTCTACATCAAATCTGGAACAGAAACGACGCAGCATTAAACGGGTGCTTGTTCTTTCTTCTTTACTCGTGTTGTAAAATAGTCGAAGATGACTTGGTTTTACAGTGCAGCTTTAAAAGCATGGCTCAGCTGCAGCTCACTTCCTGGATACCGCTCCTGGCAGTAGCTAAGCGTGAAACAGAGCACCGGATAAGTCCAAAATTAGTGTAAAAGCAAGGCTGGGGCCTTTGGACAGGAGAACACAGGGCTGTCAGTGCAGAAGCTGGAAACACTGCAGTGCTGCTCGGCTGGCTGCAAAATGTATACGACGCAGCACACGAGAGAAATTTCACACGAAGGACCAGACTAGATGGATAAAATGTGAGAAAGGTCTTCTCTTAGATCCGAGCATGCTCATGAAGCGAGATCTCACTGCTTCAACGCCAAGACGTCACTCTCCCAACAGTAATACTTTTAGGACAACACTTTGCATTTATGTTTGTAGAATTCTTTGTATTGTTTATGCACTTTCTCCCTGTGAGTGCAAATGACTAAATATAAATGTGTGGATGAAAAGCACAAGTGAATGAGTGAGTCAGTGCATGCATGAGCGGATGAACGATCTATGGAATGAATGAATGAGCGAGCATGTGAGTGCGCAAAGGAACGGGGTGCACGAGCAAATGACTGAGTGAGGGAGCGAGCGACTGAGCTGAATCATCAGTGATATTATGATCCTGTAACAGGATCTGCACGTTTCCATGCCTGTGCTTCTGACTTCCCCTCCCCCCTTCACCTCGGTGCTTTGCTATTTCAGGTCCTGAGGGGACGGATTCACACACCAACATGCATGTGTACATACATGCATAGCATGCAGTTCTGCTTCAAAGCTCTGTTACGGAACCATGAGGACAGAGGGTCAGGCTACAAAACACGCAGACAGCCTGGACAGTCAACTGGAACATCACTTGCTTGGTGTGTATGTAATAGCACACACATTACTGTCAAATGAGAGAGCTGGAGGGAGAATGACAGAGATAAAGAAGGAGGGAGAAGGCGCACACTCTCTGGTGTCATCTTACAGTATCATTACAGGCGCATAATGCATGTTCATCCTCCTCTCCGCCTGGCCTCGGTACTTACTAGGCGCGCTTTGTCACGGCACTTGACGGCACAAAGACGGGGTGTCATTTGTGTGGGCTCTCCTGAGGAAGGCTCAATACCGAGCACGAGCAGGAGAGGGAGAGAAAGAGAGAGCGAGTTTAAGAAAGAAAGAAAGAGACAGAGAGAGAGAGAAAGCAAGAAAGAACAGTAATATAGCAAGAGGCAGACTAAGCGACATGTTCATAGCATATATTTCACAGCAGTTCGGTATCATGCATCAAACACTCTACTGTATCTCATGACTAAAATCCAGCTGTATAAATAAAGAAGACTTGTGCTACTACAATTGCTGACTATAGCAATAACAGAAAAAACAAACAAAATCAGATGCTCGACATACAGTTAGCTTTGTGTGTTTGGAGGCATTTCAATCTTATATTTATATCTGTCATCCTCTTCAACAATAAATTAAACACCTGTGTGCCCCTTTGTTTAAAGCACTAACATGGTATATTTCAAGCTCAGTCTCTATCCATAGAATATAACAACACAATTTTATTCCAATCCTGACAGATGTGCATGAGTTCCATGAGGAGGCATATCAGCACTGTGTAACAGTGTCTTTTTAAACTTATTTAGAGTATATACTACATGTGCAAATTAAAGTAAAATAAAACAGGATTTTTAAAGATTACCTTTAGCATATTTTAACCATGATAGGCAGGTGATCTCCGTGCATGCGTTGCTGGCTCCACAGAGCATGAGTGCTGTGTACCAGAATGTTTTTTTAACTCATTCAGAGTTTTAGCATATACTAAATGGAAACATAATAAAGTAAACTAAAACAAGATTATAGTCTTTTTTAATTTTTTTTACATATTTTAAACAGGCAGGTGGATTTCACACGTGTATTATTGGCCCAGCATAGCATAAATGCTGTGTGACAGTGTGCTTATTCGTTTAAAACTTTATTGTAAACACAAGGGAAGCAAATTAAGACAACACTTTTATGGATTATCTTTCCATTTTATGGTTTATTTTTCCATTTTAAAGTGTGACAGTGATGAGGCCGCCTGCATCAATTCACTGTGTCAAACCATTAGTAAGATGTTTTGGTTCAAGCACTATCACTCAGAACGGTGCCTAATATCTTTGAGATAACCGGAGCAGCGGTGGCCCGGTGGTAGGGGGTCCAAAGGTCAGGGATTCAAGCACCACTATCAACGGGTTGTCATTGCTGTCCCCCCAATGCAGCTAACTGGGTTTTCAAAGGCCAGCCATGTCCCTTACTGTCTATGGTGAGAATTGTAAAAGAACCATTGCTGATTTTCGTCAAGAGTAGGCAGCATTGGCATCAGCGTGTAGGCCCGGCAAGCTGTCCAGGGTGTACTCTGCCCTCGCCCAGGGGCGCCATTCCTCCCCGCGACACTAATTAGGATTAAGCGGTTCAAAAAATGAATGAAGATGGCTTTTTCAGCTTGATCAAAAATATATAGCACCTTTACTTTTGGGTGTAAAAGAATTACATATGCTACAGATTCTGTTAGAGATTAGGGCAAAGTGAGAAAATGAATAAAATAAGATTTAAAGCAGCACTGATAAAACAAACAACTCTGTACAGGGAATAACCACATGAACTTTAAGGCCAAGTAAACCAGAGAAAAATGGGTTGGAATGACTCATTTTCTAACTGACATCCTGTGGTCATTATATGCTTTTTCACAGCGAGGTGTTTTATTTAACATATGCTATTTCCTGCAGAGAGGTACTGCATTATTGGTCAGCATATAGGAAGAATGGACAAGACATGGTGGCTATAGGGATCAGGCAGGCACATGTGCAGTGAGACAGCAGCATGCAGACTGCAGCGAAGCTTTACGTCATCAGCAACTAGAGAACTCACGGAACAGCCTCTCCATGCAGAACAGTGAAAAAAAATGTATGTGCCATACATCACTCTGTATAAGCTTACACTTGTGTACAGTGAGAGTGCATGCTGTGTGACCTACTTTAAAGAATACTTTCTGAGAATGTAATAATGCAAACAAACGATAAATAAATAAATCAAACAATTCTTGTAATCAAAGCAATAATCTTAAAAAATATGTTTCTTTTTCACATACAGCACTAAACACTGTGCAAAAACAATGCATTAAAATCGAAAGTAGTTCCACTGCCTTTAAATTCCCTGAACTCTAGTCTTCAGCTTGGAGAGTTAAATGCTGGCAGAGAGAAGAACGCTTTTCAAACCGGTTTGACGAAAGGGGCCAAAGGATTGGTGCGTGCGTGGGGGTGTAAGACACAAGCTTACACTCTGGTTCAGGAAAAATACAACCAAACTAGCAGCAATAAACATCACTGGCTAAGGAAGTCCAGCAAGCACACTGACTTCATTTCCAAAGGTTCTTACTCTACTGCACCAGCCTGTATCAGCCTTAATAAGAGGTTAATAAAAAGATCTCAGTATGGGTTACAGACCACTAATAAGAATATCTAACATTACTAAAGTATTTTAAGAATTTTTGGGGTTACTGGAGACCTATGTTGGACATGTGGGTCCTTTCTTTTTCTTTACAAAGAAATGTCAATGTGCTTAACAAGAGCCTGCAGTATAATTCCCAAGGCCGAAAAAACAGTACAAAAGGCGCACTTATAAACGCACAATGAACTAACGGTATACAGTTATGTTGATTTTGGGAATGCTGCAAACTGAACTAGACAAACTGAATCCAGAAAGTCAAGATATGAAAGCTGCCCACATCTTCTGCATTAACTTTAATGACCTTGCTGCATGCCAATTAGCCTTGGCAAATCATGCCTGACCCGTGCTACATTAGAATGCCTTGGTTTCGATACAGTGCTAAGCACACATGTACAGACACTCAAACACAGTAAATATTGTTAAACATCCACAAGCTGCACATAACTACATTATTACGCTACATGAGGTCAAAAGGCGTGAGGAGACAGGCATATATCTTGGTACAGTTCTACATTCTACTATGGAGCTACTGTTCAGTAGTGTATCATTAGGAACTGACAAAAAGTTGGACATGAATAAATGTAGTGGATATAATCTATTCCAGAGTGAACATTCACAAGCAGATCTAACTGGACCTTGATCTCTTCTGAATTTACTGTGTGTGTGTGTGTGTGTGTGTGTGTGTGTGTGTGTGTGTGTGTGTGTGTGTGTGTGTGAGAGAGAGCGAGAGAGAGAGAGAGAGA
>JAQMYF010000027.1:31034338-31048507 GCA_030014195.1 Neosilurus mollespiculum
GTTGATAGTGGGGCTTGAACCCCCGACCTTGGGATCAGTAATCCAGCACCTTACCACCAGGCCACCACTGCCCCTATTGTTATTATTACTATGTAATTACAACATTATTAGGATATCCATGAAGAGTAAACACTTAAATACTGCTCTAAATTCACTAAGACCAGCTGTCACACATGTAAAAGTAGCAATTTAGAAAGTGCATTATGAGCATGAATTGTGCTTGCCTGATACTTAAAGTCATTTGGAATAATTATTATAGAGTTGAATTACTATACATTGTACCATAAGTGACACATGCATTTAACAAAGTTTCAAAAACTTGTTTAGTGTCAAGGAAAAGTGCAATGCATTTCATGTTGCCACCCCGCCTGTTTCTTAAAAATGTCAGAGCTGCTTGCTCAGACACCCTTCTCTTTTCTGAGTACAACTTTCAAATAAAAAAAGAACAGCCATGTGATAATTATTTATAAGTTATATGATGCACATTCTGTGTTATTATTATAACTGATATGAATGCAACTACATTTTAGTGCTGTACAGTGTAGAAGCCCAGTAGAGACACAATGACTGATGTACTCAATCTGTAGGTTTCCGTTTGCCAAAGAGCATGTCTAATTGGGTTTTTTTGTGTGTAAGCAGGATTGTGCAAAAATTACTGACCCTGTTTCTGTGAAATATGGTGAAAGGGTGTAACCTTGGCCATGGAAGAACCCAGTTATGTAGCAAATCCAGAAAATTTATTTTACTTTTGATAATGTTGCAAGATCATGCCCAACAATGCCATACATCTTTAAAACCAGTAGATGGCAGTAAAATTCATCAAAGGGTATTCACTAACGTCACTTTTCCACTGGAACACACCTTCAGTACGACTGAGTGGCAAAACCTACTGCAAATGGCTGACTTTGGTAGGAAAAACTAAGCCAGTAAACAAACAATTGTTTGATATAACTAAAGGCAGTTGGACTTGAATGAGATCTTTACAATCGTCGAGAGAACCACTGGTGCATGGACATATTTGCACAGTTTCCTCCGGGATCAATAAAGTATTCTGATTCCAATTCCGATAAACCTGTGGCCAGGAGTAAGGGTTCAGGAATATGTCAGTACCTATATATACAGTATGGACACACCTGATTTCCACAACAGGGAAATACACAAGCCAACGCTTGAAGGAATACAGGTTACTGGCTGGTGTTTTTCTATTGCATGTGTCTAACTTACACTTAAAGGAGCCAATTGTGACACATTTCAAAAATGAATAAACTGTATTTCAGGATATAAACCTGGTCACCGCTGACTCACAGGACACAACAGTAAACAGGGGAGTTATTTATCTGCATGTGTGTGGTTAAAGTGCTGAGTTATAAAAATGCTAGGCTATGATGTGAATTATTTAATTCAACTTTAGAGATTTAAAATCTGTTTCCTCTATTAAACACAACTGTATTTCATTAAAAGTAATGCAATGGTCTACACTATAACTGTTTCCTCTTTTCACTCATCCACTCTGAAGTTGCTTGTTATATGAATATAAAGACATTTATTTTATACCATAGAACATAATGAAAATAAATGCCAGATATTTCTGCTGGGTCTGTGGGCATATATGTGTGTGATCAGGTGGCTTTCATGACCCCCCCCCCCCCCCCCAAAAAAAAGCCAACAAAAACACAGCAAAACCCTGTTTAATCAAAACTAAAGGGCTCAAGTCACACACATGATGACAATGTAAGCAGTAGTCACTGTGTGTTTAGACCAAATTAGTTTAGAGTGGCAGAGCTAGAGTCCTGCCACAAATACACAATAAATGCCATGAAAATGAAAAATAAGAAAGAAATCAAGCTATTTTTTGCAGATTACAGAAGATGAAAGAAAAGAAGAGAGACGTCACTGCAATTCACAGAAAGCACTGCAGTCCAGGCACCTAAGCATGGATTTGCAGTTACCATTTTGTTGCAGGTATGTTGGGATTCTGAAAAAGAGAAAAGAAGAAGAAAAGGGACCCTACCTAGAGAAATTGAACTACAATAACAAACAACAGTATTATTTTTTAGTTACAACTAAAGAAACGCTCACTCATTTGCTGAATCACTTAATCCTACCATTAGGGTCGCGGAGAGGGTTGAGCACATCTAAACTGACACTGGGTTAAGGCGGAATACACCCTGAACAGCTTACCGAACCATTGCAGGTCAACACAAGACACACACAACCATTCACACTCACATCCACACCTTGGGCCAATTAGCCTGATGTGCATATATTTGGACTATGGGAGGAAACCAGAGTTCCAAGAGGAAACCCACACAAGCACAGGGAGAACATGTAAACACCACACAGAAACGGCCGAGCCCAGAACTTGAAACCAGGACCTTCTTGCTAATAGTCGGATGAGCTAACCACTATGCTACTGTCCTGCCCCAATTAAACACAGCCTACTGGAAATAAATGTCATTGTTTTATATGCTGTGAATTCAAAAACGGATTACTCAGCACCAGTATCATCGGAACTGGTAAGTTCTACTAATTATTTTGATATGTGGTACGTTAGGGACTTTGTGACATTTAGCTGAGAACAGGAGCGTAAAATGGGTGAAGAAATAAAAATATTGCGTCCCAGAAGTTTGATCTGTATTCATATTGTGATTATTCTGGTACATACAAATGCGATACAAATGAGACTAGCATCAGCTTAAAGCTCCAGTTCTGCTCTGTCTTTTTGTACATCTTCCATATCTATTAAATTAGGAGTTCATGATTAACTTAGGCAGCACAGTGGTACATTGGTAAGCACAATCACCTTTCACCAGATGGTTTTGGATTTGAAACTCATTGCCGACGAAAGCCTTCCTGTGTGGAATTTTCAGGTTCTCCCTGTGCCTGCATGGATTTCCTCTGGGTGCTCTGGTTTCCTCCCACAATATTAAACACATGTGGATTAGATTGACAGGATAATCTAAATTGCTCAGAAATGTGAGTGTTATTATGAATGGTTGTTTGTGTCTGTGTTATCCCTGCCGTGAATTGATGGCCTGTTCAGGGTGTACCCTGCCCCTTGCCTAAAGTCAGCTGGGAATGGCTCGATCTTACTGAGAGACCCTGGTGGATAAGTGGCTAATGGATGGATGAATGTGGAGATCGACAAAGAGCTGTAATGTGACTGTAGGTATGCTTAAATGTGATTTAAATTTAAAATAATTTTTCTCACGAACACTTCACTACATACACAAGTTAACAGCATCATTAGAAGGTTCGAACATTTCAAACATGCCAAACTGCTTAATCCTACTATGGTCGTGGCGTGGCTGTAGGCTATCTCAGCTGACTCTTTGCGAAGGCAGGGTACACCCTGAACAGCTCACTAATCCTTCACATGGCCAACACATGCACAATCATTCACACTCACACTCACACCACAGGGCAATTTGGAACAGCCAATTAACCTAATGTGCATGTCTTTGGCTTGTGGGAGGAAACCGGAATACCCAGAAGAACATAGGTAAGTCTGTTGGGCTTTTACACCCAAGTGTAGTGTAGTGTAGTGGCTCATCAGGTTGTGGCTGCTTATCCCCGGTTTTTGTAGAGTGAAGCGAATAGGAGTTCAACTCTAACTGTAAGCATGCTGGTGGTGCATTTGGGGGTGCACTTTCCTGTTTCTTACAATAGGGTGGACACCCCATCCCTACAAAACACACCTTTAAGCATTCAGGCACCCACTGTCAGCTCTAGAGGCTAGGATTTGAACTCATGACTAAATCACCATTGAGGAACATGTCAGAGCATGTCTCACACAACAGAATTTTATTACACAGCAACGACAGTACGCACAATATGATTGGCTGTCAAATGGTCCGGAAATTCCCTGTATGGACCAGTCAATTTTTTTTTTCCCAGCCCATCGGCACTCAACCAAAACACCAACACAGAGACTTCTAATAAAGGATCACATTAGATTCATTGCTGGAAGCTTTTTAAAATGAGTGACAGAGCTCATATCAGCAGCGTTACTGGGTGCAAGTTCCAAGTTTTCAACGGTGCAGTGAAGATTGTCCAGCAGGGAAATAAGCGGTGATACATAAATAAAAATGACCATGAAGCCTTGAAAGACTGCAACTTCTCATCACTTGTTTTTACTGAAAATTGATTTAAAATAAATCCCAAAAGTTGAAAAAACAAACACAGCTGTGTCATTAATGCAAGATACACGCACACCTGGACACAGGCATCAGCTACCTTTTCCCTTTTCCCCCCAAATTGTCCTGTTTTTTTCTTTGTTTGTTTGTTTGTTTGTTTGATTTGAACTTATTCACTTCGTTAGTTCGGTCTGTACAGAAAATTCCAGACCTTGTCCATGATGCACCGACCTCACTACCTCACTGTCAATACAATTTCCCCAAACAAACCAGATGATTATTCTGACACTGCGATAATAGCATCTTTTTGAAAGATAACTTGTGCATAGTATGAGCCTACTGTGGCACAGTGGCATAGTGGTTAGCACATCCATCCTCACAGCATTAAGGACCTGGGTTTGTGTCCCGGGCTTGGTGAGAGAGTTTCTAGGTTGAGTTTGTATGTTCTCTGCTTGTGCAGGTTTCCTCCAGATACTATGTTTTCCTCTCACAGTCCAGAGACATGCTGTTCCAAATTGCCCTTTGGTGTGTATGTGGGTGTGAATGGTTGTGTGTTTGTTGGCCCTGCAATGGACTGACTAGCTGTTCAGGCTGTACTCCACCTTTGCATGGAGTGTGTTACGATAAACTCTAGCCTCCCCGTGGCCTTAGTAGAAATAATCAATTCAGTAAATAAATGAATGAATGAATAGGAAGAGACTAATTCAGCGTTTAATACCTCTTTAAAGTGTGATTTGTATGAAGGTTTAGTGCCTGACCAACATCAACCCTTAGTCTTCAATTATAAATGAGTTCGGAGTACATATGTTTCTGTTCTGCTTTTTCTCAGGAAAAGGAAAAGTCAGAAATCTTGTCTCTAGTGCAGGGTGCCCCATAGGCCTAGCATCATCTCAGAAAAACCAGCAAAACATTACAGGAACTGCTCAACATCTACAACTTTTTCTCAGCACACAAATTCCTGTGAGTAGAATAATCTGGATTCGTTTACCTTTGCTCAGATACAACATGGTCTGTAAAAACATAAATGCAAAGGATGCTGATGGATCCCTCTATACAGTTTAGTGTCTTCCCTGCTCTAACACACTTGATGGCACTTGAACAGCCTTTCCTGGGGTGCGGATCCTGGGTGTGTTCGGGTGTGTGTTAAACACTCACATGCACAGGACAGGAGGGTCACCAGGTCCAGAGATGTGCAGTAGATAAGGTTATAAATAAAAAAAAAACCCTCATTATTATTAATTATTATTATAATTATTATTATTATTATTATTATTGGTTGTATTGTTTTGAATTCTGCGCTGGGGGATTTTTATTATTTTTGTAATCGTGTCAGTTATAAGATGTCACTGCAGCAGCTCTTATCAGCTGTCACGTTGCGTAACAGTACCATGACCACGCGCTTCCAGCTGGACTGACGCGCCGCGGTCCGAGCTCACGGACACGTCACGTGACTTCAGTTAGAACGCTAACAGGGTTAAAAATAAATAAATAATTCAATAGATAAATACAACCCGTGCGCGCGCGCTCACACACACACGCCCAGACGCATCATCCCCTCTGAACCAGTTTATTCCCAGCACGCCACTGGCGGACCCAAGTTTTTCTGGGAGAGTTGCTGTGTCACTTACCCCGTCTTTAAACGATCCACTGCTCGGGAAACTACTGCACCGTGGAGTAGCTGCTGGACGCCTGCTTGATTTCACATGTCACTTTCTGCATGGAATCCGTCAGATCATTTCAGCTTCACAAAGCTTTCCTGTCCACTCGTAGGAATCAGGTTAAAGATTTTGTAACCGCATGTCTCAGCTGGAATTGCAGAACAGCGAAAATGACTGACAGATCGGGCAGTGACTCAACGGCTGAATCATGTCTCTTGTCCCCGCCCACTGTGTGTAAATCCGCCAACGGGACTGCTTGGCGAGGCGGCGCGCACCCAGCCGCGTGTGTTACGGAGGCTGCCGCAAATTGGTTTTTACACACAGAGCTTAACTTGCACCCAGCTGCACCCTTTAGACACGCGTTATGCTTGTAGTACAGTAATGATATCTCTACTGCTGTTTCCCAAAGTGCAGTGCAGTTCACCCATTCTACCTCCTATATACCCCCCCCCTCATGGGGCTCATATAAGGTATACAGGGGGATGTCTGTTAGGGCACGTAGTAAAGAAAAGGCAGCATGCACTGGCAGAAAGCTGACCAACTGCCTGGCACAGTGTTTTTTTTTTTGTTTTGTTTTGTTTTGTTTTTTTTGCTAGGTTCGGTCTAGGCTGAACAGGAAATGGAATACTCAAGATGCCGTCCAGTGCTGAAAATAGACATAAAAAACTAGATATTCATTCATTCATTCCTTTGCTGGACTCTTTTATCCTATTACTATGGCAGAAAGGCTGGAGCCTATCTCAGCCGACTCTGGGCGAAGGCGGGGTACACCCTGAATGGCTTGCCATTCCATCACAGGAACACACGCAAGCATTCACACTCACACTCACACCTAAAGGCAATTTGGAACAATCAGTTAGTCTAATGTGCATTTCTTTGGAATGTGGGAGGAAACCGTAGTACCCACGGGGAAAACATGCAAACTACATACAGCAATGGCATCACGGTGCTGCCCCAGCGACTAGATATTAAAACCAAAATTTTATCCGGTTTATGAAAGACAATGTGTTGATTTTATTGAGAGGCTCGTACCACCTACACTGATGAGCCATAAATTGAAAATTACCTAACTGGTCTGCAGTTAAGCAGCCGCATGCACAGAAAGCTGCAATGCACTGTGTTTTCTGACACCTTTTTTTCATAGCCAGCGTAAACAGTTTCAGCAGTTTGTGCTACATTAGCTCTTCTGTGGAATCAGACCAGATGTACTAGCCTCCACTCCCTATATATGTCAGTGAGCTATGGGCACCCATGACACTCCTGTCAGTTCAGTGATACCAGTACCAGTACTTACTACTCTATACCAGGAATACTCCACAAGACCTGCTTTTTTGGAGATGAATAGACCCAGTCGTTTAGTCATCACAATGTGGCTTTTGTCAAGGTCACTCAGATCCTGACACTTGCCCATATTTTCTGCTATCAACACACCAACATTGAGAACTGACTGTTAACTTTCTGCCTAATACTCCCCACTCTTTGGCAGGTGCCACTGTAACAAGACAACCAATTTTAGTGTATACTACACAGAAGCAGCACAATCTGATTGATCCTCTATCTAGGAATGAAAAAAAAACATTATCCCAAGTTCATACTGCTTAAATCAATTGATCGACACCGTTTGTCAAAGTCTATTGGAGCAGGTGTTTTATCATTGTCACACTTTTAAAATGGAAAATAACCCATAAAAATCTTGTTCTATTTTGCTTCTCTTTATGTTTCTTTATAGTATATACTGTACTGCAACAATTATTTGCCAACGGTGAGGTGGATGTTGCTTAGTTGGATGAATTGTCTCAACATGTCAAGCCTGTGACAAATAATTGTTTTATTATATATTACACAGAAGCATAAGCAAAAAAAAAAAGCACAAAAAATATTTTTTTATATTTTTTACATTTATTATTATTATTTAAATCATGACAGCCACATGAGTTCCAAGTAAAAATGCAAGCAAGTACATAAGCATTCTGTAACTTCATCTCTTTAACTCTCTTTAAGAGTTTTACTATGTAATACACAAAAACATAAAGAAAAGCAAATTAAAACAAGATGTATATAGTTTACTTTTAAATATTTTGATTACATATTAGTGGTGAACTGCTCTCTCTCTCTCTCTCTCTCTCTTTCTCTCTTTCTCTCTCTCTCTTTCATTCTCTCTCTCTCTTTCTCTCTTTCTAGCTCTCTAGTTATCTGACAACTTCACATAAGATGCAATACAAAATCCATCCATCATACAAATTAAACAGAAGAAATTCATATATTCAGTAATTCATATATTAAGCATACAGAAGATATAGGGTTACTGACAGACATTCATAGACATTTATTAAGTGGCTGCTGCTGAAATAATACGCATGGCAGTGTCTCATGCACAAAGTAAGGCTCATAAAAACGTGTCAATGTTGGTGTGGAGAAAAATGAGTCGTCTGCACTGAACCTTGACCTCAACCCCACTGAACACCTTTGCGATGAACTGGAGCACTGCCTGCAGACGAGGACTCCACATCAGCGATTGAGTTCACTAATGAGTTCACACATTCACAGGCCTTGAAGGATTACCGAATAGTTATATGAGAATTTATATAACATTACGTATGCTCTGGTCACTTAATTTCAGTCAACAGATCTGAACCCAACTGAGCATTTATGGGGAGATTATTACATAACATGCTAGACAGCACTTTCAACCACCATTGTCAAAACTTCCCCAACTCAGGATTTGTGTGTTTGTGTGTGTGTGTGTGTATCCAGGAGAGGTCTATACCAAGATACACTAAAGCTGTAATGGTGGTGCAACATCTCACAAAAACACCTTGTTTTGTTTTTCCTTAAATCTTTTTGTTTTTTATCACCTAAGGGTACACATGTACTTATAGGGGACAGCCATAGCCTAATGGTTAGAAATGTTAAGTTAGAGAAGCGGCTTTGGGACCGAAAGGTCGCTGGTTCAATTCCTAAACCAGCAGGAAAAATGTGTGGCGGTGGGGGAGTGTGCTGCACCTTTCCTTCCTCCACATTCATGGCTGAAGTGCCCTTGAGCAAGGCACCCAACCCCCAACTGCTCTCCGGGCGCCCCAATGTGTGTGGCAGCCCACTGCTCCAAGTGTGTGCGTGCGCTCACTGTTTACGTGTGTGCCTTCAGTTTGGATGGGTTAAATGCAGATGCAATAATTTCCCTTACAGGATTAATACAGTATAGCAAAATAAAAAAATGTAAAAAAAAAAAAAAAAAAAGGAAATATATTCTACTTCTATTCGCAATGGGTGTAATCACACTAGCACATCAAGGAAGCTATATTTGTCAGGATTTAGATATATTATATATATGCAAAGGCATTAATGGTAATGGTAGCATAGTGGTTATCCTCATAGCAAGAAGGTCCTGTGTTCGAGCCCCGTGCCCTACGAGGGCGTTTCTGGGTGGAATTTGCATGTTTTCCCTTTGCTTGTGTGGGTTTCTTCCAGGTGCTCTGGTTTCCTCCCATTAACCAAAGACGTGCACATTAGGTTAACTGGATAATCTTGATTGCCCCTAGGTGTGAGTGTGAATGGTTTTGTGTCTGTGTTGGCCCTGCAGTGAGTGGTCTGGCAAGCTGTTCAGGGTGTACCCCACCTTCACCCGAAGTCAGCTGGGATGGGCTCCAGCCTCTCCTTAACCCAAATAAAGAATAAAGCGGTACAGAAAATGGAATTATGAAATAGGCGTTTGACTGAATATTGTTATAGGCTTTCATAGCATCAGTCATGTTCATAATGACATAGAAAGAACTGCTTAAATGGGAGACGCTCTTCTGTACTTTTGATGTAAGCATGAAGTGTTTCCTTCAGTTCAACTCCCAATGTTCTTATTTGTATGCCACAATAAAATAATATAGACAAGATGTTTCAGTATTAGGCAAAGTTATGAAATACCTACCACACAAGAGATTAGAAGCTTGTTGCTGCTGCACCATTTCAGACAGCACTCATTTCCGTGTAGAGAAAAGAGCACCAAGGCCCGACTGCGCCATCAGATCAGGCCGTGTTGTGCCATCTAGTGGAATGGGAATGTTACTGCACATGGAGGGATAACTTTTTTGCAGCACAATTCATCTACCCACCCACCCACAGGACCACCGCCCTAACACCCCCCCCCCCCTTCTCTCTCTCTCTCTCTCTCTCTCTCTCTCTCTCTCTCTGTCACACACTTTCTGTACCTGATTTATCCTTGTGAGGACCATGATGAGCCCAAAGCTCTAGAAGATTGTAAGGGTAGAGGACAGGGCCATCTGCACACTTTGCACACATACACATTCAAACATGTTTTTGGTGGGTTGTAGGAAACCATGAACTCCAGTGGAAACCTACACAAACAAGGGGAGAATCAACTCAGATCAAGCTCAGATTGGAGACCCTGGAGCTATAAGATGCCAATGCCGTTACTGATGTATCCTAAATGTTTATTTTCATGCAATTGATGCAAATTGAAACCATATATTTTATATATTGAACATGATAATAACATATCTACTGTTGATTAACTGTTTAACTGTGTTAATTTACTGTTGATGCAACCTAGAATATGTATTTAGCCTAATGTGTCTGAACTGTTGGAAGAAACCGGAGCACCCGGAGGAAACCCAAGCAAGCATGAGGAGAATATACAGACTTCACACAGAAACGCCCTCGCTGAGCCCGGGCCTCAATTCCAGGACCGTCTTGCTGTGAGGCAGATGTGTAAACCACTTTGCGACTGTGCTGCCCTGCCATGTAATCAAGGTCTTGGTAGTATTTTTGATAGCATAGACTAACTGATCAAATGAATACTACCAATGTGCATGGATTAACACTATATTACCTCTGTTGGGTCTTAGGACATCATAACAGAATATTTTTCCTTATGGAAACGTGAAAACACGAAGGCACAGTGTGTAGTGTTGCCACATCAAAGTTCCAAGGCTCCTGGTTTGATCATGAACTCACATTACTGTCTGTGTGGTTTCACACGTTCTCACTATGATCTTGTGGGGAACTTCTGTGGTTTCCTCCACATCCTACTCTAGTCTAATTTGCCCATAGGTGTGCATAGTGCCCTGTGGTTGACTCACGTCCCATCGGCGGGTTTTTCCTGCCTCATGCCTAGTGTTCTCAGGATAGGGATTAAATCTATGGCCCTGACCAGGGCAAGCATAATTGATTTGTTAATTGGTTTGTTGTTCAGAACAGACTTTCTTATTTATTAAATATTTTTTTTTCACGTGTGCAAAAGAGTAAGAAGAATGGCCTACATTTTGCACAGTAACTACTTGCACATGGCTTGCTGATCAATACTGATAAGTTGATGAGTCCTCAGTGAAACTCACAACTTCACATTGTTCTTTCATTATATGAGGCATTGTGTGCTAAATAATCAATTCAGTTCCCACAGTCGGCTGAGATGGGCACCAGCCTCCCCGCGACCCTAATTAGGTTTAAGCGACTTAGAAAATGAATGCATGAATGAACGAATGAATGAATGAATGAATGAATGAATGAATATCGATGATATGGAATGTATGTGATTTCTACTAAATTAGCAAATTTACCTGCCAGGTCATGGTAATGAACTAGGAATCACATCAAACTATCATGTTTGGAAGCATAGAATTGTTCACTCATTCATTTATCTGCTGAACTGCTTTATTTTACTGGGGTCGATGGGAGATTGGAGCCTACCTCCATCGACTCCAGGCGATGACAGGGTACACAGCTCACCAGTCCATTATAGGACCAACACACACAACCATTCAGACTCACACCTTGGCAATCTGTAGCAGCCAATTAGTTAAATGTTCAGGTCTTTGGACTGTAAGAGGAAACCGGGTGAACCCAGAGGAAGCCCATGCAAGCACGAGGAAAACATGTAAACGTCACACAGAAACACCCTCCCTGAGCCAGAGGCTCAAACCCGGGGCCTTCTTGATCTGAGGCGAAGGTGCCAGCCTCTATGCCACTGTACCGCCCCTGGAAGCATAATCATAGCATCTTTTAATGTGGAGGAATACAGCAGCTACAATCTTATTGATGAAGAAGAGGCAGAAGAATACAAGGTGGTGGTAGAGAAAGACATAAGAGAGGAAGATGTAGAAGCCAAAATGTCCCTAATGAAATTAGAGCCACACTTGTTGACCATGTTATAATCCATGGTCTTACAATGGAAGCGGCTGGTCAGAGAGTACAGCCCAATGTAAACAGGTCCACAGTGTCATAACTTGTGCAAACTTTCCATAGGGGAAAACATGTATTGCTTTTTAATGGTGTTTTTTAATGGTGAATTTCAGCATTTCATTGACAACAATACAGCAAGTATTCTAAACAACATGCTAGTCTGAAAATTACAATCAAACATAACATTTGTATGTGGCATATACAGAATATAGAAAAATATGCATACCATAACATGATCAATTTGTGAATTCTACATGTCATATATCAACCTGAACAACAACCTCATGCTGGCAGCAGGGCAGCAGTATTTAGCCATTAGTCAGTACAAGAAATCTGCAACATGCTCATAGCCAGTACTTCCATCTGGTTTAGAGAGATACAAAGTGCAATCATAAATTACAACATCTTCACAGATATCCATTCTGTCGATGCTTCCATCATAAAAGAGTTATGAAAAGAAGTCATAATACTGTAACAACTTTAGAGGATTCCATTTAAAAGGAACAGTGATGGGGTGAAGGAGCTGAGGTACCAGTATATCCAAGTAAACCATTGGAGTACACATGGTATCCTGTACAGGGAGATTTACTGTGACACCTGTAAGAACAAAACATTTCAACTTTACTGAATTGACTAATACTAGAATATTCTATGCAAAACTACCTGCATGTTTTTTGTGTCTTACTATATAGAGAATAATGGACCTGGAAGTATAAGAAATAACCCACGATATTGTTTTTATAGATGAGGCATTAATCATTTTTGATGTTTATTGTTTAATACACACAATCGAACACTACTCTGTACTACAGTCATTTATATGAGTAAATGAGTTAATATTATTTAACAATATAATAAATTATACATAAGTAGTTATTAACTTTTGTTTAAAATTGCATGTATTAAACAACAAACATCCATACAAAATGAACATCCAGAAATCGTCCTTTTGTTACAGATTATTCTGTGAGGATTGGGTGAATCCTTTGACGCATCAGATTGTGTCTGTTACTGGCAGACAGTGTATCTGTACTACTATATTAGTAACTATAACTTGTGTATGCAGGGATGGTGCTTTGCTCATAGCATACCTTGCCTGTGGAACAAGCTACCGGTTATTAAACGAGTCCATAGTCTCAAAATGTGGCCAGCTTCAATATTTATATGTCTTGAAATATATATCCAATACAAATTAGGCTTTTCACAGCAATATATTTATTTCATTGAGACTAAAACAAGACTTTTTAAAACATGTTGCTTTTGCATGAAATAATTGAAATATGGTGTAAGTTTGCATTTTGGATGTTATTTATGAATGATAATTGCAAGTACATACTGATGAAATTTTTTATAATAAAACATGCCAGTATGGATGAAACTATACTTTATATATATTAAAACATACTGTATTATTAATTTACATGGTCTGATTAGACATTAACGGATTATTGATCCAGAAAATAAAGTTACAGGAAATTAAAATATCACCAAATTTTGGTCAAAATTGAAGGGCTATAGGGGACCACTCAAACTTATTTTACAGGCCTAAAATTTTTACTGGATTATTTTTCATCAAACCTCCTAAAATAAGAGGGTGTGCGATAGAGGAATCAGAACAAAAAATTTGGGGCCAGCCTAATGGTGCTAAATACAGGGATATTCTTGTGCAAAACCTGTTTCAGTCTGCCTGTGATTTGAGACTGGGACAGAAGTTCACCTTCCAGCAGGACAATGACCTGAAGTAATACTGCTAAAGCAACATTCAAGTGGTTTAAGGGGAAACATTTAAATGTGTTGGAATGACCTAGTCAAAGCCCAGACCTCAATCTAATTAAAAATCTGTGGTCAGACTTGAAGATTGCTGTTCACAATCGGAAACCATCTAACATGAAGGAGCTGAAGCAGCTTTGCCTTGAGGAATGGGCAAAAATCCCAGTGGCAAGATGTGGCAAGCTCCTCGAGACTTATCCAAAGAGACTTGCAGCTGTAATTGCCCCAAAAGTTGGCTCAACAAACTACTGACTTTAGGGGGGTGAATAGTTATGCACGCTGAAGTTTTCTGTTATTTTGTCGTATTTGCTATTTGCAAAGTTGTAGGCATGTTCTGTAAATTAAATGATGCAAACTTTCAAACAATCCATTTTAATTCCAGGTTGTGAGGCAACAAAACATAAAAAATGCCAAGA
>JAQMYF010000027.1:31066322-31082017 GCA_030014195.1 Neosilurus mollespiculum
TTTTGTCAGCCCCCCCCCCCCCCCCCCCCCTTATGCTTGTGTATAAGTGTTACATTTCACCAAAACATTCAGTAGACCACTGATAGGCAAAACAAAATGTGTGTTGTTTGTTTACATTTCAGTATTGATTTGCAACTAAAAGTAATTAAGTTTGAAGTAAAATTTAAATTGTGGATTTGTGGATTATGTATTAAGTATTATGACTGCTAAGTAAACTGATTTTACATAATTTCCTATAATTTTGTTACTTTTATACAAAATATGTTACAAAATATTTATTATAATCTAAATGCTAAAAGCATTGGCTGCCAACATTAGTAAGAATGTGTTACTGGCTGGTATAACACATTAATACTATTGTGTTAATGATGTACAGTGTTGAATCTTAAAACTGTGAATTATGTCTGTAACTACTACTGATTTCTCTCAGCTGTAATATGTTTGTCATTAAATCAATAGCATAGTGGCCTGTCTTTCCTGTGGTGTTGCAAATGGTTGAATATTCTCTAGCAGTAAAAAAAAATAATAATAAGTATTTACAGACTTTCAAATATGAAATATGAAAACTGTAATAATAATAATAACAACAACAACAACAACAACAATAATAATAATAATAATAATACACCTAATGTGTGTTTTGTAAGTATAAATATAATGGAAATATTTTAGGAGTGGGTGGCATGGTGGCGTAGTGGTTAGCATGTCCCCCTCCCAGCTAAAGCAGGTTTCGAATCCTGGGCTTGGGCATTTCTGTGTGGAGTTTGTAAGTTCTCCCTGTGCTTGCATAGGTTTCTTCCAAGTACCCTGGTTTCCTCTTACAGTCCAAAGACATGCACATTAGGCCAACTGGATGTACCAGTGTGTGTGAAATGGTGTGTGTGTGTGTGTGTGTGTGTGTGTGTGCGGCCCTTTGCTCCATAGGAAGTCTACAGGAATAAGTCAAGTGTGTGTGTGTGTTGCCCTGTGATGGTCTGGCGAGCTGTTCAGAGTGTACCCCGCCTTCACCTAGTGTCGGCTGAGAAAGGCGCCAGCATCCCCACGACCCTAATATGAGTAAGCGGTTTTAGAAAATGAGTGAGTGAGATGAGTGTCTCAGGAGTGTTACCATCAACCCTCAATTTACACCGTTTGTAAATAGTCTCTAGAAAGGTGTTTTTAATAAACAGTATTGTGCAGTGATGATTATACACTTAACAAAATGAAGATAAATCAGAAACCAAGTACTATTCAAGTATTAATTTCATGTAATATTGGAACATATTGATGAGAATAAGTAAACAAACAACAATATATATAGTAATAAAAATAAGTCTCTTTTTTGAGAAAAAAGTCAATATTTAGTGTGACCGCCCTTTACCTTGATTACAGCATTTAACCTTTCAGGCATAGTGTTCACATTTTTTTAGTCTCACTCTCTAAACCATTCCATATGATTTAAAGTTCATTCATGCTATGCAAAAGATAAAAAAAAAAATTGTGACACCTTTCTCACCTTTTTTGGTTCTCATTGCCTACAATAGCATTGTTCAATACATTTTCACCAAAAAATTACAGCGAAGTAATTTTTACTTTTTTTTATCAGGAGCCCTTTTAGACAAAAGTGGTGGTGTATAATCTTCAGTGCACACTACTGTACTGTTAAAGCTTGACTCTAAAAGTAATTAGGGCTAAATAAATGTACCATAGACATCTAAATACGTAGACAGGACACACCGTCGATTTTCAATGTGCTGTGCAGTGAACTTGATGCCATCTTGGACAATGATCCTTTGGCATCAACAGCATAGAAGGAGATAGAAAAAGTAAGAAAACAAAGAGTTTAGAGTCAGAATGCTTTGTGGTAAGCTGTAAAATTTACAGGAACCAACACAGCAGATATGCAGGGGTAACATTTCACAAGTACTAAGTAAGTGATAATGACAGGCATAGAAAACCATATAAATCCACGCTAGAAGAGTGTGTATTCACTTGAGTATGAATATGGTACTGGTGTTTTTCACTGTATGCATCATGTGCATGTGGCCGATTATAGTACTTAGTGTCAGTACTTACATGTACATGTATTAGGTAAATGTAAACTCATTATTCAAATGTGAGTATGAAAAGTACTCCTGCAACAATGTCTACTACATTGTACATGTGTTACTGCAGTATTACATCTACATGTACATACATGTAGATACTCGTGCATTTGTCATTTGTGTGTATATATCTATGTTATGTTATATGATATTATGTCCCAAATATACAATATGTATGCATATATTATATAGATATACATGTGTGTGCTACATCCTGAATGCTCGTGTATATGCTGCGCAGTCATGGAAGAACAGTAAGACACGTTGCAAACAAAAACATGTTATTTCAAGGTTACTGAAGTGACAGCGACAGAGAATGGCAGTATGTAAGGTGACCTGTCAGTTGAATAATAGCAGTTTTATCTGTTTTAGTACGAGAGATCAGTGTAATGTTTGATTCATTGTCAAGTTTTCTTTATTTTTTGGCCTATAGTTGTATTATTTGAGTTATTTTAATGTTATATTACATGGTATATTGGGTACATGGTATATTGGGGCAGTGGT
Organism: Neosilurus mollespiculum; assembly: GCA_030014195.1. Classification (NCBI taxonomy): domain Eukaryota; kingdom Metazoa; phylum Chordata; class Actinopteri; order Siluriformes; family Plotosidae; genus Neosilurus; species Neosilurus mollespiculum. The sequence continues at coordinate 31,068,911 of JAQMYF010000027.1, forward strand.
GGCCTGGTGGTAAGGTGCTGGATTACTGATCCCAAAGTTGGGGTTTCAAGCCCCACTATCAATGGGTTGTCACTGCTGTCTCCCCCAGTGCAGCTAACTGGGTTATCAAATGCCGGCCATGTCTCTCACCGTCTATGGTGAGAGGCATGTAAAAGAACCATTGCTGATTTTTGTCAGGAGTAGGCTGCATAACCGTCAGTGTGTTTCTGCCCTGCGGTGGCCTGGTGAGCTGTCCAGAGTGTACTCTGCCCTTGCCCAGAGTCGGCTGAGATGGGCACCAGCCTCCCTGCGACCGTAATTAGGATTAAGCGGTTCTGAGAATGAATGTTGGTATATTTTGTTCCATATTTTGGTGCTAAAATGCATTGTGATTGTAGGCGGTGAGAGAAAGAAATGAGCTAAATAAATAAAAAATATTTTTTAAAAAACAATTACTATGTTTTATGCTGATCCCAGCACCTGACTGGTAGAGACAGCTCAGTGGTTGAAGCTCTGGCTTAGTGACTGAAAGGTCAGGGGTTCAAGCCCCAGTACCACTGAGGTCCTTAACCTCCAACTGAACCAAAATGGTAAATGTAAGTCGCTCTGGGAAAAGGCTGCCGTAAATATTAATAATAAATTGTATTGTAGATAAAGTACAAAAGAGGAAAAGCAGAACCTTGGCGTTTCCTTCGTTATAACCGACCAGTGCATAATTCTGATGTTTCTATTGGCTGCCTGCTTCGAGCACTTCCGGTTTATCCGCTTGACTTTAAAAGGAAGCGTTGTACCACCGGACTGAAGTGTATTTTCACTGCTGAACGTTTCACTACACTGTATATTCGTGTGAATTAAATGCACACTGCGTTTCTTACACTCCTTCTGCGCTACACCCAGGGAAAGAGAAGGTATTTACACTGTGTTATTAACCGATATAAAATGGCTGCCTACTAACACTGAAGACTGCCTTTGTAATGATCAGAAACGCGATTATACTTCGAGTATTAATTACGCTGTAGTATATACGTATGTCCCTCGTCGGCACCAGTATCTCGATATTTTGTTGCTACTGGTGACAGTGACTGTGAGCGCTATTCTCGGTTATTTAAAATGTACAGAAGACGTTCCTTTTTAACCCTTTCTTCGGTTGTAGTCATGCCTGAATGAAAACACTTTTCAGTTTTTAGGATGTAACAGTCTCAGAAAGCTTTTTGTCCTGCAGTTGTATGTTTAAAAGTTTTTTCGGTCCTAAATGATGAGTGCAATTTATAAAACAGTTCAAAGTTTACTAATTATCTTATGCAAACTGCTGGGTTTGTAGCAGCCTAAACACTGATCAGCCATAACATTAACACCACCTGACTGCACCTCACCTAAAGCTGTAATGTTCTGACACTTTTCTGTCACACCCAACATTAACAGTGACATCTGACCAGACGTACTAGCCTTCGCTCACCCACACATACGTTGGCCTAATGGAGAAGCGGGTTGGGGGCCGAATGTTTGAAAAATTGTATGACAGGGAGAGAGTGAGCAGCACCTCCACTTTCTCCAGCTTCATGGCTGAAGTGTCCTCGAGCAAGGCACCTAACCCCAACTGCTCTCCAAGCGCTACAGTATAGCTCCCACTGCTCCAAGAGTTTCAAGATTTAAGAGTTTGCATTGTCATTATGTTCACAAATACCAGAAATTTGTATGAGACACTCAGCTTTAAAAGGTACAATCAAGGCCATAAACTGCAATTAACACCTTCAAGAGCAGAATATAAACACAAGTATTTATATACACACTTTTAAATCGAAATATAAAAAAAATGTATAAACTCTAAACACCTGTGAATAAAACCTGAGCAATGGAATATACAGTATGTACATTAGAGGCATTATGAGATAAAATAGATAAATAGCAGCAGCAGAGAGGATATAAACTAGGGTGTAAGTGTAAATGAAGTAAAGTGCGGCAGTGCAAGACAGTCACAGAGTTTGTGGACAGTCACAGAGTTTGTGGCAGGGTGGGGGGTGGCTTTCACAGCTCTGGGGAAGAAGCTGTTTTTGAGTCTGGTTGTGCTGGTCTTAATGTTTCTGTACTGCTTTCCTGAAGGAAGAGGTACAAACAGTCCTGTTCCCGGGTGGGTGGGATCTGCCGCGATGCGGCTGGCCTTCTTCTGGACAGCAGATATTGTATTCAGATCTGGTAGACGACAGCCCATGATCCCCTGAGCCGTTCTCACGACCCGGGCCAAGTCCTTTCTGTCATTTGCAGTGTAGCTGCCATACTACACCGTTGCATTGAGACAGAGTATACTTTCTATTGTAGCACTGTAGAAGTTCTTGAGCAGCCGAGAGGAGAGTCCAGTATGTTTTAACTACCTGAGGAAGAAAAGCTGTTGTTGGGCCTTCTTCACCAGGTATGAGGTGTTGACAGACTAGGACAGGTCAGATGAAATGTGGACGCCAAGGAACTTAATACTGTCCACACGCTCCACCGCCTTCCCATGAATGCAAAGAGGAGCATGCTCTGTCTTTCCAGTCCTCCTGTAGTCCACTATGACCTCCTTGGTCTTGCTGATGTTCAGAATGAGATTGTTGGTTGAACACCAGTTTATTAGGTGCTGGATCTTCTCTCTGTTGTGGGTCTCATTGTTATCCGATATGTGACCCACCACGGTGGTATCATCCTCAAACTTCTCAAGCGTGTTTGTGGAGTGGATAGCAAAACAGTCGTGTATGAAAAGGCTGAAGAGGGCCGGGCTGAGCACACAGCCCTGCAGTGTTCATGTGTTCAGGATCAGGGTGGAAGATGCAGAGTTCCTATCCTCACCACCTGGGGTTGGTTGATGAGAAAGTCTCTGATCCAGGAACACAGTGAAGCTGACAGTCCCATATTGTAGAGCTTCAGTACCAGCTTGTCTGGGAGAACAGTGTTGAAAGCTAAGCTGAAGTCTATGAATAGTATCCTAATATAAGTGTTATGTTGCTCCAGGTGGGTCATGGATATGTGGAGTGCTAGCGAGACAGCATCCTCCGTAGAGCAGTTCTCCCTGTATGCGAACTGAAGGCAGTCCAGACCAACGGGGATAACATCCTTGATGTGGTTAGGAACTTCATGATTACCAGGGTCAAGGCAGTCTCCTGACCTGTAGGCTGCTTCTCAGGCTTTAAGCAAGGGCCACACTGTGCTGTTCATCCATGGCTTCTGATTGGGAAAAGCCATGGTGGTCTTTGTGGACAGGACAGCATCAGTGCAGAAATTAACATAGGACAGAACAGCTGACGTGTATTTCTCTAGATCAGCGCCCTGTTTGAACACATCCCACATTGTTTGCTCAAAGCAGTCCTTTAGTGCTGAGGAAGCCTCCTCAGACCAGATCTGCATGGTTCTGGTTGTGGGTTTAGTCCTGCAGATCAGAGGCTTATAAGCCGGAATCAGCTTCGCTGTGATGTGATCTGACATGCCCAGGTGAGGAGCTGCAAACGCTTTGTATGCTCCCGGGATGTTGCAATAAACCTTATCTAGTGTGTAATTGTCTCTGGTCGGAAAGTCAATGAATCTGTGGAATTTGGGGAGCACTGATTTGATTTCTACATGGTTAAAGTCCCCAGCCACGATCACAGAAGCTTCTGGATTAGCGTTCATCTGTGTTTGTGTGTGTGCTCACTGTTACGTGTTTGCTCACTTTGGATGGGCTAAGTACAGAGCCAAATTTCTTTTGTGGGATTAATACAATATATCAAAATCGAAATAAAAAAATATCACTGAGCTTTAGGCACCCATGACGCTTTTGCAACTTTGAACTCCTTGAACTGCCTTTGATAGGTACTCTATATGGATAAAAGTTTATGTATACTTGACCATCAGACCTATATGTAGCTTCTTCCCAAATTTTGTGCCACAAAGTTGAAAGCACACAATTGTGCAGAATGTCTTCATCTGCTGGTGGCTTACAATTTCACTTCAAAAAAAATAAAAGGCTCAATCCTGTTCTAGCATGACAGTCCCCCTGGGCACGCAGTGAGCTCATTGAAGACATGCCTTACAAAAGGCTAGGAGAAGGTGAGTCACTTGTACAGAGCATTGACCTTAACCCCTCTGAACACATTTGGGATGAACTAGAATGTCAGTTGCCCCAGGTGTCCCCACCTGACATCAGTGCCTGACTGTAATAATGCTCATGTAGTTGATTTGGATCACAAATTCCCACATCCACACTCCAAAATCTAGTGGACAGCCATCCCAGAGGAGGGAAATGTATTATAACAGCAAAGAGGAGAGGAACCTGAAGTCCAGCGATCAAAGAACGCATATGTGTGTTATTGTCAACTGTCCATAAACCTTTGTCCATATAGTGTACTTACCACTGCATACCAGGATCACTGCACAAAACAACTGCATTGTTAAGCCATCACAATGTGGCCCTTCTCAAAGTCACTATGATCTTTACACTTGCTCATTTTTCCTACTTCCAACACATCAACTTTATTAACATATTATTCACTTTCTGTCTAATACATCTGTCTCCATGGTGAATGCCAATGTAATGAGATAATTTTGGTTCAATGCTTTTAGTCCTCAGTGGCCATGGTGGTGTCCAAACATGAGTAGACAGACAGAGTAGCTTGTAGGAGGTGTGTACACAGTAGAGAGACATCTCATAGCACTATCATTAGACTTATTACAGCTCACAAGCAGCAATTAAAGTTTCTGATTTACTTTAGCATTTCAAATGATCACTTTTTGAATTAGGCCATTTTAATGTTGACCAAATATCATTTCTTTTATTCATTCATCTTCTGCAACAATTTTACCCTTGTCTTTGTCACTTCTGCACCAGATCCTATTCCTAGAATACTAAGTGCAAAGCAGGGGATGGTACATTAATATACAGACATTTGCTCATGACACCTAAATAAATCATCAAATCTGATCCAAATCTGGGGGAATACTGAGGTTTTTGAATTGATGTTCATTGTACTTTTAGGCATTGTGTTGCACTCAGCATGTAGGCAGTATTCTAGACAAGCCATCCTCTGTCATTCACCATGGAAACCAGAAGTACCTGAAATGGCTGGGTTAAACAAGCTAGAAAATGGCAAGAGTACTTTTCCACAAGCATTTCTTCCTGCTTCAGATATTACTTAAATTCATGATGAAAATGCGCTGCAGTCGGATTTGATAGCAGTAGATACATGCAGTAATTATAGTGAATAAAAACATTGGAACGATGTTTATTATATGTATTTTCTGCATTGGTTTACTGGAAAGTTCTTGGCAGATTGTGGTAGTGCACAAAGAGCAGACGTAATCATGAATATCAGGCAGGCACGAGCATGTACTCACTATGAGTTTGCTGAGCCATATCAAGTCGTAGCCATATCGTTACGTCTAATTAAGTTCATTTTGTTTTTTGCATGCAGCCACCTGTGGTTTGCCGTGTGCTTCTGCATAAAAGTGTCTTACTGATAATGCTGACTTCTTATTTTTCCTCACCATGTTTTGACAGTTCATCTGTCCTCCTGAGAGCAAATGGGGCATACCAGGGTTGCGGTGTGTACCTATGGCTCTGGGAATTGACTGAGCTTTACCAAACACCTTGTCTCAGATGGAGCAGAGGAACTATGGGAGGCATAAAAGCAGCATCCCAGCATTTATTCGCAGTGGCTACAGGAGATACCGCACACATGAAGCCAGTGACAGATCAAGATCGCCACGTAGCCAGGACGCTAAAGACTTCGACAGAGAGAGTGGTGCTAGCAAAAAAACTGTTACCATGGCACCTACTTCTAGGTACATGACAGGCAGAACCTTGTATAGTACCCGAAAGCCACTGATCTCAACCGACCACCATATTTCAATCCTGAAGAATCCTCTCACACATGAGTATTCAGAAAGAGTAAGTTGATAATTGTTTTAAATTTGATATGGTAAGTTTCCAGTGCTTTGGATTTGCTCTTATTATCTCTGGATTTGGTTAACAAGCTGCTAAAGTTTATTGAACTGTATGTGTATGCCTAGGAATTTGCGTCTTGTTTTTTTTTTGTTTGTTTGTTTGTTATTGTAGCGAAACTCTGATGAAAACCTGATGAAAAGTGATCATATTGATCCGCAGTATTGTAGTGTATTAGTATCATAAGAATTATCTGTAAATGAGTTTCATTGCAAGATATTGCAACCTTATTTTATTTTTTTTTTATTATTTCACAGGTTCACACAAGTAGTGGGGCAAATTGTCAATCACAAGATAAAGGGATGGATTCAAACATTTTGGATAGCACAAGTGATCCCCAAGTCATTGCGTCTTCTCTTTCATCAACCAGAGAAGATCTTTATGCTCCCTTGAATTTGTCAGAGCTCAGGCTATGTTCTTCTCATGAGGAACCCAGTTTCAGCCCCGTTCCTTCAGAAAGCAAAGTTGAAAGTAGAAGCCTTTCTAGTACACACTTAGATGATTTGAGCCTTACAATACCATTAAGCCCCAAGTGGACTTCCACTCAGCGGATTTCTCCTCATTCCCATATGTCCCAAATTCGTACCTCCCAAAAGGCCAACACAGGAATATCCATTCAAGAGAGACATTCTCTTCTTAACACTGGCTTCTCACTCAGTAACAACAAGAGCAGTTCATCTGAGCCTAAACCAATGTCCCACTATCAAACCACTTACTGGGCCTGTGCTGTACCCAGTACCTTGCCACCCTCCCCAGACCGCAAGTCTCCCAGCTGGGACCCTGACAAAGATTATCAGACCCTCCTGGATTATACATATCCTTTGAGGCCCAACATGACCAACACCTGGACTCCAAGTGAACACAAGATTCAAACCGATCATCCATTACAAGACTCCGGCATTGAAGTGGACAGTTTTCTCAGCTCTTCTAGCCTTTCTTTTTTGGACAAGCCTGTTCCTCGAATGAGGCAGGATGGATCTGGCCCAGCTTCTACTCAAACATTTGTATTTCAAAGTCCGAGTCAGAGAAAATTGTTATATTCCAAGTCATCGGATATCAGAATGTCTAAAAGCCTGAATTCCTCTCTGGAGCAGGTGGGTTTATCATTGGAAAGTGTGGATTGTGAGAGGAAAGACTTTCATTATAAGAAATTTGGCATCTTTTCTACATCCAGGTCTGCTCCAACCTTTATCAGGTCCACAAATATTTTACCTCATCCGGGGTCATTTGGTGAATGGGATGAGGAGTTTCTCCAGTTGCCTGAACAGCTACAGGAGATTCAGGATCTTTCTCAGAAACTAAAAGACATCACAGCACAGATAAATCAGCCAGTCACCACTAACTGGGGGTCTCTGCAGAGTGACAGTGCCTCTATTAGGTCTTCATTAGGACAACTGGAGAAACAGGCAGTTGATGTCTCTTGTGTGCAAGGGTCTGCTGAAGATATTCCTTTCGCAGAGCAGATGAAGGGACTGGATACTAGAATGCAGCTAACCAAACACAACCTGAGGGACATGGAAGCAACAGTGGATCAGCCGAGTGAAATGTCTTTGTGTGAGTTTATGAGGAAGAGAGAAGCTGATGAGGGAGCGGAAGAGACCCCGGAGTCTCTCTTACATCACTTACAAGTGAGTTGAAACTTTTTGTTAGATTAACTGAATTAACTGTCGGTGACACAGAACCTAAAGTCATTTCAGTTGTTTCTTGTCAGACTTTCTGCTCAAATTTAGAAAAACTGATTCACTGGTTGCACATGGTGGCGGAGAAAATGGATGTCCTTTCCCCTCCATCAGTAGACATGGAGAGTGTTAAAACGTCTCTGGCCGACTATAAGGTCAGTAATATGAACAGTATATAAAATACCTGGATGTATGCCTTGTCTGATTTATTATAATCATTTCCTACAAGTAATTTTTACTATCAACAAATCAGTGACTCAACCAGTGAATTATTTCCAGAGTTTTCAGGAGGAAGTCCAAGCCCATAGGCCACTTACTGCATCTGTCCTCCAGACTGGAGAGATGCTTTTGTGCTGTATGAAGTCAACCTGTCCCTGTGAGTCTTTATAATAAATACAGTCTGTGACAGTGAGTAAATATTATATTAATGTTTATTTTTACTTGTGTGTATTAAGTGGCTGAGTAGATGTTTTATGTTCCTGCCTTATTTTATTAGTATCATTTAATTTTTAAAAACAAAATTTGCTTGGTTACCAAAATGACACTGTTACTGCCTATACCTGTCACATTAAGTTTATTTTCTCTATAGATATCTTTGCTTGCTTAAAGAATTGAATACATTATGGATCAGGGAATATATGTGTGATCATGTTATCAGCACAGACCTAAATACTTTAATTTTCACAAATTTTTTCTGATCTTTTAGTCAAGATGATTTTTAAAATACTCTATTAATCCTGCAAGGGGAAACTAGGCTCTGTGAGCACACACAGAAGGAGCAGTGGGCAGCTACATTGCGGGACCCGCAGAACAGTTGGAAGTTATGTGTCATGCTCAAGGGCACTTCAGCTGTGATGGCGGAGGACAGGAAAGGTGCTGGTCATCTTTGGGAATTGAATCAGCAGCCTTTCTGTCCCAAAGCCACTTCTCCAAGCATTAGGCCATGGCTGCCAGCTGTTTTTCTGAGCTTTTGTTTCCTAAAACAAGGCATATTATATGTATTATATCATAACTGTATGAATAATCTAAAGCAACACATAAACATCAGTGATTTTTTTCGATATGACTCTTACATTTCTCCCTTTAGTAAATAAACGAGTGTGATTTAAATGATCTTAGTTTTTGAAATCAATTCCGTTCCTTTAAATCCACGGTCAGAACTTGCATATTAATTTTAATGGACCTGTGCTATGTGCTATGACCACTAGTTATTAGCATATTTTTTAATTAAATCATTAATTAGCATTTATTTAGCTGCTATGTCATCAGAGTCCAAGTGGTTTAACAAGCAAGTGTTTTTGTTTGTTAATAGCACCTCCTGGTGGACACAGGGTCTTAAAAACACTCTCAAACAAAAGTAATGTCTTCATTATCATTGTTTCCATCCAAAACTGATTGTGTCATGGTTCTTTCACTTCAAACCCAAAGAACAATATTTTGTTACTGGACATTCAAAGGAATCAAAGTGCTGTTCTTTCCTTCTTTACTTTGTAAAGGAAAAACAGTGGCTCATTTTTTTCCTGTGTGTGACACACAGTTATAGCAATGCAGCTGTGAACAAATAGACAGTAACCCAATACTACAGTCATGTGTGACAGCAGTCTAACTGGAGAATATTACCATGATGCATGACATAAAGGCATTACTATTTTTGTTCCCTTGTCATTTCATAACTTCAGTCTGCAGTAGCCATGCCTTCCAAATGTGTACAGTACAGTGCTCAACAACTTTATTAGACCGCTTATCATAAATGAGAAGTTGATTATAATTCACATTTTATTTGTTTTTTAGCTGAATTAAAGCACTGTACATTTACTAGATTAGTATATACTACACAAGAATTGGGGCCAGTGGTGTAGTGGTTAGGGTGCTGGGCTCATGATCGAGAGGTCATGGGTTTGAATCCCTGTTAGACCCCCATCGTGCTAAGACCCCTGGTCAAGATCTTAACCACAAGTGTGCCTCTGTCTGCTGTGAAGCGGACGTGCTAACCACTGTGCTGCCGACATTACTATTCATTCACAATATTTTGTCATTTCTGACTGGTGAAAGGCCATCAACTAATTTGTGGTGCACTTCCATGAGTCAGCTTATTCCATCATTGATGATTGATAAGTTGAATGTCAAGTGCCAATACCCCTCCTTTTTCACCCGGCTTACAGTGAAAGCTAGCCAGAAAATGGCTGCCTGGTTTCAAGACTGGAAGTGTGCTTCTCACAACCAGTCAATAACGTCTCGGGTTTTTGGGGGTTGGGGGGGGGGGGGGGTTTCTTGAAAATTAAACAAAGGTCATTCCATGTCAATTCACCTAGAAGTTCCCATCTCAGAATTAGTATGAAGGAAATGAGCAACAAGGCTGAAATTTTGTGTGTTGCTAGATCTGATATACATGTTGCCTGTGAGAAAGTTTCATAACCTTGCTGAACTGTGCACATCTTCTTTAGGGGCTCGCAAGATGAGCAAATTTTCACCAATGGTTCAGTTTTTGGACACTCACTAAAACACCTTATCACATTTATTCTTCTTAAAAACGGTTTGTTTTACATGGAAATATGCTTAGATTTGCTATAAAAATACTTTTGGGGGGTGTCAAAAATTCCAAAATACGAAGCACTTTTTCCAAAATTGCAGTATCAATAGCAGCCTAATAGCAGACAAATAGAGTAAAATTGAGAGTGGGTCCTGTTCTGTTGGTATGCAAAGTTTCAGCCCTATACTGTAATTATTAGGGGAGTTCCAAGCTTTCAAAAATGCCCAAAATGGTAAATTGCAAGTTGCGGGCTGACAAATGGGTGCTAGCCTGCGATCTTTAAATGAACATATCTCAAAGTTTTTGAACTAGGACCTTGAATTTTGTATGTGTTCATGTTGAAACATGTTCTGTCTGGTTAAAGTTTCATTGAATTCAGAGATGGTCACCTGCGAAGTTTTCTGAAAGCCAGGTGATTTGACATGGAATGACCCACAAGTGTTATTACCATACTCGTCAAGAGTAGGCTGCATCGCCGTCAGCGTGTTTCTGCCCTGTGATGGCCTGGTGAGCTGTCCAGGATGTACTCTGCCCTCGCCCAGAGTCGGCTGAGATGGGCGCCAGCCTCCACACGACCCAAATTAGGACAATGGAAGGATAAAACAGTTATTGAATTTAGCTTTTGTATGATATGGAGAATGGAATGGATAATGAATCAAATTGAATCAAACGACTTATGGCGGAGCTGGTCTGACCTCTCTCTGTCATGCTTAAAATGTTTGCTTTTTCTGTTCCCATGTAGTATATATTAAAACAAAAGTTCACCACAGGCTGAGTGGATGTTCTTGTATAGTGTACTTGACATTCCATCTCGGCAACTGTTCAACAACATCCACATCAATCCACTTTCATCCAAATAATCCAATATCAGTGAATAATTGGTCATGATATGTTATTACAGTCTGTCCACCTATTAATATGTTTATCTGACCACATTTTCAATCATTTTCTTACTCCTGTGGGTACCCAGATCTGAGTGACACACTGATGTTGATAAAGAGGCAGTCCTGTGCTTTGGAGACTCATTCAGAGCAACTCTTCTCCTCGATCCTGTCCACCATGGACTGCCTCACTGAACCAAGCTCTCAGGATGATCCAGGTAAGCAGTGATCACTTAAACTATTGTTTTCAAATCCTGAGCTCAGAATGTTTAATTGTTTGTTTAAGGTTTGTTTGCCTTTATGAATCACTGAAGAATGTGTTCAAATATCTTGGAACATTTGCAGTCATTGGAAAAAAATAAGTACATCAATGTGGAGAGTGTTGAATTTTTAAGAAAAATATTTGAACATGCTCTCTTCAATCCAGTGCCTAAAGACAAATTCACATTTATCACATCTTCAACTCCATAAAATTAGAATCATGTGTTATGGATTAGGTGCCTTTGACGTCCGCCTCAAGGCATGAAGGTCCTGGGTTCGATTCCCAGGCTTGGGCATTTCTGTGTGGAGTTTGCATGCTCTCCCTGTGCTTGCATCAGGTCCTCTGGGTACACTGGTTTCCTCCTACAATAAAAAGACATGCACATTCTGGCTGTTCCAAATTGGCCCTAGGTGTGAATGTGAGTGTGAATGGTTGTGTTGCCCTTCGATGGTCTGGCAAGCTGCTCAGGGTGTACCACACATTCACAAGTGTCAGCTGAGATAGGCACAAGCAACCCCCCCCCTGCCGACCCTAATAGGATTAAGCAGATTAAGCTTCGGCAAAATGGTGAGTGAGTGCAGGTGGAGGCTGTATAATTTAAACCTGACATCTAGGGTTTGGTGTTCTCTTTGCTCTTGAAGTGTGTGGTGTCATCATGCTAAGATCTAAAGAGCTCTCTGAGGCCTTCAGCCTTTGAAATAAATAATTTCACTGTAAAAAACAAAAAAACTACACGTAGCATAGATTTCAAATGACTGCCAAGACTGAGCAGCCCAACAAGTTCAGCTTGAGAGAGAGTCATTTGATGAGATAAACAGTCCATATAAACCATGGAAGGAGATGCATTTACTGTTAAAAAAGAACATTTCAGTATTACAGTTTGCCAGTAACTATATAGGAAAACACTGGGACTCTTGTAATAATGTGCTCTGGACAGAAGAACCAAAGGTCCACACAGGAGAAGTGCTTCATACCAACCGTGAAGCATGGTGTTGGAAGTATTATGGTTTGTGTTTGCTTTGCTGCCTCAGGGACTGGGCAGCTTAAGTTTATTGTCTCAATTATGAATTCTACATCATACCAAAGAGTGTGTGAACCTCATTCTTCCAAAATTTGAAGTTGTCCCAAAGGTAGACCTTTGGACAGGATAATGATCCAAAGCAAATTTGCAAATCTACCAAAGTATGGCTCATAAAGGAGAAATGAAGGGTTATAGAATGGCCTAGCCCTAGTCAAAGCCAAGATTTAAATCATACTGAAATGTTTACAAGGGCAGTACATGCAAGAAAACCCTCAACTGTAGCTGAAGGAAGTGGTGAATAGTTTCAGAAAGCTGATGTCAGAGAAAGGGTAGCACAGTGGTTAGCATGTTCGCCTCACAGCAAGAAGGTCTTGGGTTCAAGTCCCAGGCACGGCGAAGGCATTTCTGTGTGGAGCTTGCATGTTCTCCCTGTGTTCATGTTGGTTTCCTTCCACAGGCCAAAGACATGCTAATTGGCTATTCTGAGGCTGCTTGGACATGGTAACCACTGTACTACCGTGCCGCCCAGGTTCTAATTTTCAAGGTTAGCCCATAGTTGGCTGAGATAGCCTCCTAGTGACCCTAATAGGATATAACAGTTTGGGAAATGAATAAATTATCTAAGAGACTGTTAGATAATTATGTAAAAGATCTGCAAGGAGTTATTTCTGCTAAGGGGTACGACTAGCTTCTAAGACCGAGGGTGTACTTACTTTTTCTACAGAGGTATATTTTATATATATATATATATATATATATATATACAGTGAGAGTAAAAAGTATTTGATCCCTTGCGGATTTTGTTGGTTTG
>JAQMYF010000027.1:31093935-31108028 GCA_030014195.1 Neosilurus mollespiculum
TATATATATATATATATATATATTATATCATAGAGGCACTGCTACTTGCATACACAGTAGGGTGCATCAAATATACACTTCCAACACATCAATCTGTCTGGGTGCAAAAAGTCTTCTATTGAATATTCTAAGAACACACAATAAATTTTACTGCAATCCATGCTATTTTAGAGGTGCAACGGCATGTCACTGTAGATAATGATTATTTTAAAATTTTAATTATTATCATTCCAATAAATGCTGAAACTGAAAACTATATGATGACAGTGGTATATAACTCAACATAACTGATTTCAATTTATTATTTAGTTGTATTCTGAGGTAATTGATGTGTATTTTAACAATAATACAAAAAACACAAGTTTATTAGCAGTCATTTAGAAAGGAGTTTTCTTTTTTGATTCATTTGTCTACTGGTTATCGTAGCAACACGTAGCAACAGAGTTATTTTACATATGAGTATAAGTTAACCTCTGAAGGATAAACATTTTGAATGCTGTAGAAATCTTGCTGAACAAATTAGAATTTATAGAGAATTTATCTCCCTCATATGGAATTATAGTATACATATGTCATCTATGGTCTTAAACGGTCGTCTCTAAACATTAGCATTGTTGCAAGTGTTGATGATATCTTGCAGCACAAGCCAGAAGACCTTCCAGTACTCCCACAGCATCGCTTTGGTAAACCAAAGTTTCCGGTCCTCACACTAACCACATGCTTTGCTGACCTTGTCAACTCAGACTGTTGGTTTGGTATGTGCCAGCTGCAAATTGACCCAGCATTTCTTTCACTTGAAGTAGATGAATGGGCTTCTAGTAAATCATTCCAGATGGGTGCAGCAAATGTACGTGCCATCAACGTTGTCAATGACTGCTGTGACGTGGCATTAAGCTCACATCAGATTTTGTGGCAGCAGCAAGGAGTGAGGAGCACCTCCAGAACATTCTAAGGGCTGTTGAGCAAGACCGCTCAAAACAGCCAAAACTGCAAACGCATGTTGGACACAGACTAGCAGTCAAGCACTCCACAAAATCTGTATGAAACTTCTGTATTACAAACAGTCTCTAGTGTGTTTAATGTTGTTTTTATTCATAGTCTGTTTCATACTGTTTATACCAAGTAATTGATTTTTCATACAATTTATTTCACACTGGTCTTTCTTTTCTGAAAAATGCTCTCTAATGCTTATCAGTGCTGTCCTTAAATAAATTGTGTTTACATTCAATTCATATTTCTTCTTTATTGCAATATTAATGCCTGAATATGTTCTAAAATATTCTTTGAAATATCAGCCTATCATAATCTAATATATCAAAATATCAGTTCTTAAAAAGTCAAAACGCTAATATTCTACCTTTGACATTTAGTGATGCACCTCTAAATCTCAATTAATTTTATCAGAACTTTGTAAAAACTACATCTATGTGCAATGGAACAAAATGCAACCCCAGACAGTTCTATATTTTAAAGTTAAAATTCCACCTTACGTTTTGATGTACCCTGATACACAGCCTTGCTCCTGTCCATGAGATATAGGTACAACACAGCCATCCCATTAATCTACATTTCACGAGTAGGTAAAATGTACCTCACGATGTGTTCAGATGAGATTGCATAATAAATAAATAAAGTCTCACTCTTTAGCCGTATTATTAGCCTTTTTAAATTCCACCTATTTTAATGCTACTTAAAATTACTCTGCTGTATCAGTTCGAACTGCAGCCAATTATCAGACTTTACACTTGCCAATTTAGTACTTAGCACAATAACTGTAAGACCCTGCCTACGGTAATCCATTCTGACTGACTAAAATTACTGTATTTATTTTAGATTCTGGCTCTATTGACCACAGGCTGGACTCTGTATTCTTCCTAATTTGACCTGACTGAACTCTTCTATTAGAGGCATGGACTGAGAAAAGAGATCAACAGATCAATAGCTTCATAGGACTGGGATTAAGACTGGGATCCAATTGACTAGCATTCGAAAGGAATATGTACATTTTAACCACAGACAGACTGTCCAGGTTTACAACCACAAAAAGATCAGACTCTACAGAGAAACCCTGAAGCATGACATTAGTGTGTGACATTATTCGATAGTGAGTGTAACGACTTCTCCAGTGTTACAATGCCTGGTTGTGTGCCTGTGGGGTTTGACGCTCAGGAAATTTGAGTAAGCAGATTAAGGATTCCTCGGAGGGGGAGTTTAGATTGCTGTGCTCAAGACTCCAAACACTTCTCTAGTGTTTCCATTTCCAGCTGATCGAAAAGGCAAAGATAATTGGCTGAGCCACATGTTCAATTTCAGAGTAAGGATTTGCATTCTTGTGTTCGATGTAGAGCGCTTGGCCAGCTTCCACTCTGTTTCGTATTCATGGGACAATAGAAAGAGATGCAACTGCATGATTAGAAACAGATGCAGCATGCTCAGGTTCTCAGCAAGACATCTAAATAAAGGTTCTATTGCTATTGATGATTATTAAAACGAGGCAGGATATTCTGAAGTAAGGCTAAGTTTACTAAAGCACTCAATTACACGTGATTTCCTAAAATAAATGGTAAATGAAAACACCAATCTAACTAAGCTTCCTGTAAACAGATCAGAAACCTCAATATGACCTTCATTTCTGACAGTGTACGTAGTATACATACAAATTAAACCGGCTTCTTAAATTTATTGTTTTGGTCATTTTATTCCCTGGTGTATTAACTGTTCTTTATGAGCTGAGAACAACCCTGCAGACTGCAAGCATTTCATCAAAGCAATAGCTTATTGTTTTGTGCCCGTAAGAGAATATATTAAGGACGTGCTGCTGTGAACCCCCTGCACACACTGTACATGCTTTAACAACCTGCTTTCGGGGAGTTTGGTTATAAAATGCTAGGTAACAGACACAAGACTATACACATAGCAGCTAAAAAAACGCACAGCAAGGGTGGTATGAAACATGGTCGATATCTGAAAACTGGAAAAGTTAGGTTGTTGAATGTGTGCTGTACGGCAAGGTGGGGATTAAGAAAGCCTGTTTTCAGAGGCGAAGCAATGCAAAGCAAAGGAAATAAGTTTGTTTGCTCATCTTCCTGCTTTGGTTATTTTATTGGCTCAGCTCAGGGGCCTTGTATGTTCTTGCACAAGCTCATTGAAATCAATTTGAATCATGCTCTTCTTATTAGAATGACAACAAATGACTATAAATGGTGCCGTGTTCTACACAGACGTCCTGAACAAAATATGTCTAATTTTAGGCAGTTTTCATAAAATAGAAATAAGTTCATTCAAAACTTTCATATCACAAGGTGTGTCAGTGTCACCCTAAAAGATAATGAACAATCAAAATAAAAAGCTGATAGCTAATTTTTTTAAATGCTACTTATTTGCAGTAAAAAAAAAATAAAAAAATAGGGTAAATTCTAAAAACATGGGGCATTTTAGGCAAATTTTTCGGCACACAATAAATTAAAAAGGTCCCCTACACCATGGTAATTTCCCATGTCTTAAATAATATATCTTAAAAACACTTCCATTCACTAAATAAGCTGTATCTTCTCTGTTAGGACAGCAACGTTCTTGGTTGTAACTTCTTTCTGGTGTCATCTAATATTCACAGTCCTATAAATGCTGCACAAGTTCATACACTGGACTGGCACAAAAATGTCTGCCAATAAGTAACATTAGCACTGAATTTCGATCCCGATTTCCTAAACACAAAAGAGTACCATTAACTTAGAGCACATTTTGTAAGCTGTCCTTATTAGACTCTATACGCTTTACAAGTTATGAGTTAAGAAAAATAGCTAAGCTACACAATCCTGGGTAACCTCTACTGTACCGTTTATGCAAAACATGCCTCACCAAGAAAAAAAAATAACATGTCAAAGGAACTAAGAGATAATCAAGAAGGTGTGAACAAACAACAAGCAAAAGTCACGCTTAAAAATCTTTCATTTAAACAGTATTAGAAAGAGGTATCATGTAAATTGTAGGGGGACTCATCCTGAAGTCAGTGCCGTTCCAGTTGTTCAGAATTTAACATAAAGGTCTGTAAGAGGGACGTCATCTGGCATGTGATCTGCACATGACTAACACACAGCTGAGCAGAGGAAGGGTGGCTTCTGTTCCTAAACCTGCACTTATCATCATTTTTCTAATCTGCATAAAAGACACAAACACTGAGAACAATATCTAGACAAAGCTGTAAGAACAGTCACTATTCTGCACTCTCTGTTTAAGAATAATGAAATAAAAAGCAAGTCTGATCTGAAGTCTACAGCAAATGAAGCCACACACCCACAGCATCCATTCCTTCCATTTCTGTTAATTTAAGCACATACCACTGCACAAACCGTTCATATCCTACAACGTAACAACTGCAGGTTGAACCATTAATAGAAGGAGGATTATTTATTTGGTAATTTATTGAACAAACTTTATGTATTTACTGAGCTGCAGAAGAATGATAAGACTAAGAGGCAAGGGATTTTGTCTGCAATAGTTTCTTTGCCCTACTTAAGCATTTTGGTGCATCTAACATCACAGAATGAAAGAGCAATTAAGGTTGGTTATTTGTAAACTGACCCAAATGCATAATAAGGAAAAGATCAGATGATCATCAGTTGCAAGGTCTTGAACAGGGTCTACATGCTCTACTGTCTAAACATCTCGGATCAAGTGTGAACCCATAACCCTTTGAACTGGGTACAAGAAGTTTACATTTATTTGTAGATAAACAATATAAAAAGGGTCAAAACTTGAACTGAATATCCAGCTGGAACGTGTTAAACACCAGGTTACCACCAGAATCGACAAAGTTACTCAGTGAAATTGGAGAAATAGAAAATCATCACATTGTTATACTCCTTTTGGTCATTTTTACGCTTTATGCTGCTTATTTTAATAAACCTCCAACATACAACTTGAGTTAATAGATTATATTTATAACAGCTAGCCAATGTTACCCCCCCCCCTAAAAAAAACAAAACAAAAAACCCTCTAACACCATAATTATAGTATGAAATCCCCCTACTGTAAATGTACCACTTTGCTGGATATATCACTAACCCGGACACATCAAGTTAGCAGTAACTGAGGTTAAACGGGTAGTTTCCCCCAAACGGCTAATAACCGACTGCTAATTATTAAAGAAAAACTAACGTAAACATCCCCGCGATAAAGAGCAATCCCATAACGCCTAGCATGACTAATTACAAGCTAAAATATCTCTTTCTGATACAGTCAAGTATCTGACAGTTTGCTGACAGGTAACTACTAGATAGTTATCCTGGCTAGCTGTCAAACCTGATCACTGTTGAAAATTTTGCTAACGCTACTAGCTGGGTAAGAGCTAGCAGGCTATTCCGGTGATTAGCCCACTTACTATTCGGGATTCATCGTGGATGTGTGATAGTGTGAAAGTTACTCCTCTTCTTAAAGAACACTTCGCTCGGCTTAAACCAGACAGAAGCGGCAAATCTCCTCCGATTAAAAAAGTAACTATCCGGTTAGCTACTCCTTCTGGACCAGAGGCTCCTCGTTTGAGACCCAAAATGGCTGACTGTTCAACCAGGAAATAGCGACTCTTCAAACACCCTGCGTCACACACCGCCAACCCAGCTTCCCGGAAGTAGTAGTTCTATTGGAGAAATACTGGGGCGTTTACAGTTGAAACTGTCAAACGTAAAAACTACAATTCCCTACACCACACAGACTTAGTAATGAGTTCATAGTTGTAAGGCAGTCTCACTCTCTACTACTGCAATCCTGCCCTCTATCATAAGAGGTAAAAATTACGTCATTAGTGAAACGTGGCATCGACTGGTGAGAATATGAATCACTGATCAATAATATGTGTTAAGAAATCCTGAGTCAGATAGGTTATTTCTTTATTATTACAATAAGATTATTATAACATTTATATTTATGGCATTTGGCAGACACCCTTATCCAGAGAGACTTACAGTTGTAAATTTTTTTGTTATACAAATGACCAAGTGAGGATTAAGAGCCTTGTTCAAGGGCCCAACAGTGCCAGGTTGGCCTGAAGCCCAAACCTTTAGAACAGTAAACCAGAGCCTTAACAACTGAGCCACAGGTGCCATTAATCATTCATTCATTCATTCATTCATTTTCAAAGCCACTTAATCCTAATAAGGGGCGCAGGGAAGCTGACACCTATCTCAGCTAACTCCGGGCGAAGTCGGTGTACACCCTGAACAGCTCGCCAGACCACTGCAGGGCCAACACACACACACTTCACATTCACATCTAAGGACAATTTGGAACAGCCAATTAGCTTACTGTGCATGTTTTGGGACTGTAGAAGGAAACTGGAGTACCCAGAGGAAACCCCCGCAATCACAGGGACAACATGTAAATGCAGACAGAAATGCCGAGCTCGGGATTGGAACCCAGGCCTTCTTGCTGTGAGGCAGACGTGCTAACTGTGCCACCATGCCGCCCGAGTGCCATTATAATATTAATTATATCTTTTTTATTTTCCATCATTTTTCTAATGAGCAACCCACAGTAAATTACAACCCACAAAACCTTACATTAATTGGTCCCAGATAAAACACAAAGATGGCACATAATAATACAAATATCAATCTGTAATACTTCAAAACAAAAATACAAGTTCTGCATTGAAATTAAAATTAAAAAAAAGTCTAAATACTTAAGTACAGTAGCACTTATGTATACAGATTAATGCAGATTATTATTATAGAACGTACAAAATGCAATACACCCAAAAATTCTGGAATCAACACATTTAAGCAAAAAAAAAACCAACCAAACAAAAAAAAAACAGTTTTCCCCCCTTTTACTTTGCATCAGATATACATATCAGATATGACAAACGCCAGTTTTCTGTTTAAAATCTGAACATTTTCATGTTCATTTTTACATTTCAGCTTCATGAAACATACCTCAAACAAATTTAATAAAATAATATTAATTAATGACATATATATATTTTCCTAATTATTACAGTAAAAATATGGACTCACTCAATGCGGAGAAGAAATTATTGAATAATAATAATAACAACAATAATAATGATAATAATTCAATAAAAAATACAAGTAGTACTTTGTTGCTCCTTCACAGGCTTAAATTCTTTGTGACATGGACTTCATATTGGAAACAATATTCTCCATTAAGGTGGTTTCAACTTTCTTAAATAGCACTGTGTGGATCAGCTTGCATGATGAATCCTTGTCATAGAGCAATTTTTATTATTACAAAATAAATTTTCAATTGTACTGAAATCTGCACTGTTTGCTAGTCATGTCATTGAGCTGATCTGCCTTTCCTGAAGAAAAGCTTTAACAATCTTTTCTTTACGAGGACAAGATGCATAGTCTTTTTGTTTACATGTTAGTGCTGGGTTTCCATTAGATTGTAAAATCCCATTTTATTCAGCTGATTTCTTACAGTTCTGACACACATATTGATTCCTGTTTCTGCTCATTTGTTTTGTTGTGCATTTTCTATTTTCCAGGCTATTGCTTTGAGGTTTCTATTTTGATGATTTGACATTCTGTGGTTTATCTGTACGTTATCCTTTTATAACCCCATTTTTTTTTTTTTTTTTTAACTTGCATCAAATTTTAGACACAGCTGACTATTAACTACCAACTATATTTTGCCTCGCTCTGTGTTGGAGTTTCTTCTTGAAGGAGATTTATAATCTTTAACATTGTTTTCATTGATAAGTCTGTTGCTGGGGCCGGGTTTCCTTACAAAGGTCTGTAAGCACTCTCTTCTACATGAGAACTAATTTGCATTTTCAGGCTTGTGCTGGTATTTGCTTTACAAATTCAAATTACAAAGGTTTTATATGTTTTCCTAAACACTGAATAATTCCATACTTTTTTTCTCTATCAGATTTTGTGTCATATCGGTGGTTTATTTGATACAAAGTCAAAAAAACAAGAGTGAAACTTTTTTTTTAAGTGTGGTGATTCCATATATTTTGCCAGGAGTTGTGCAAGATATTTATCTCTTGAAAGTGTAGAGATTTTAAGAGTTAATACTGTTTGGGAAAAAAGAGGAAACTTAATGAGAAATTATGTGTTTTTCCACTGAATCCAATCCCTGGTTCCAGAAAACATATGGGAATTCCACAGAGGAAGCGGCACCAACCTCTCCCTGAAAGAACAAAGCTGATGTTTAGCAATTTCATATCACCTTACAGCTGCTACTGCAATTCAACAGTAACAATCCCTATTATATTTCCTATTTGTTTTCCCTGAATTCCTGTGTAACAGGTTGTGTACATGGTAGGATTTCTACACACAGCTTGTATATGCATGTGTAGTAATTCTGCTCTTTATCTGTATATAGAAAAAAGAAATGCACTTATAGAGTCTTCTCCTAAACATACCAATGTGTCAAATTATGGACCTAACTGATGCAGACTGTGGCAAGAAATATAAATAATTTACCTTCAAGTTTAAGGCAATAAGCCCAATCTCAAAGCATTTTTCTTCTCCTGTTCTTTTCCTTATATCAGCAAGGGCAGAACAACAAGCTTCTTTAGGAGACAAACCCTTGGATGCAAGGACAAGAAACTGTAAGCTGAACTATGGCAGCTGCTTTACACTTCAGACACTATATACAGTTCAGAATATCATTACCTCCGCCAGTGAGGTTATGTTTTCACTGGCATTGGTTTGTTTGTTTGTCTGTCTGTCTGTTAGCAAGATTACTCAAAAAGTTCTAAAGGGATTTTGATGAAATTTTCAGGATGAGTCAGAAATGATACAAAGAACAATTGATAAAATTTCGGCAGGGATCCAGATTATTGTCTGTTAATATAAGATTTTTATTTTTTGTTTTTCTCTACCCCCTGGTGGTTACTGTCCAAAATAGCTTTTATTGAGAGTAATAGTATATCTCACCATGATGGGGTGACAAATATTTAAAATGATCTTTTCATTGCCTCCTTATGTTTTCGCCGGCATTGGTTTGTTTGTTGGTTTGTTTGTCCGTTGGCAAGATTACTCAAAAAGTTCTGAACGGATTTTGATGAACTTTTCAGGATAGCTGGGAAATAATACAAGGAACAATTGATTACCGTTTGGCAGTGATCCAGACTACAATAGGGATCCAGGAAATGTTAAAAATTTTTTGCCGCCTTGGCGGAGGTCTGCCACTCTCTCTTGAGTGCTTTTCTAGATATTGGATGGATTCACACATGACCTCTTAGTTATCGTGGGCTGTCCCATGTCATGGGATAAACCACTTAGCAATGCTCTAACACTTCCACAGTACAGTAAATAAAGTAGAATTGGTTCACAACAGATTTCTCATCTTTCATTCATTATAAAGACAAATGTGAAAGTAAACATTCTTATAAATTAATAATACATCTGCTTAAAGTCCTGATCACATACCTGTTTCATCAACTGTACAATTTGAAAGCTAGGACAGTAGCACATGATTTTGTCCCCATCACCTGATGCTGGGATAGACAAAATAGCTTCAACATTAAAATACAAAGTCCAATAAGAAAACAAACGAATCTATTTTTGCAGAGTTCTTATATGATGATTTTATATAGGGCGTCACTGCAAAATGAGATATAGCAAGATACAGTGATCTGATGAATGCATCAACAAATAAAATGTCCCATTTATCATTTTCTTTTTTTCTGATTTACCATAAAAACATTCCTTAATTTAGAATGTATCTGTTATCAAAATATATAAAATATAATACTGTAAAACAACCTAGAAATAGGACTTATTTTTATATATGTATATATAAAATATGAATATGACTTAGTAGGCTAAATAAATGAGTACTATGTATTATTTTGAATTTACATGACAAAGATGACTTTTTACAAGCTTTAATTTCTAAGATGACACCTTCAAATAATTAAATAAAATGGTTACAAAATTTAACAAATGACCCTTTATTTTGAAGATGATTAATTTAAAATTGACCAACTGAAGTAATTCTGTGGTGACACATCCTAAATATCTAGTGCTATGTATTACTTTCTGTAATTAGTCGTACTGCAGAGAAATCTTGGATCTGATCAGATTAAAAACTACCCACCTGCTGCAGCACCCACCTAAAATACAGAAAGAAGGATTTAAGTCACACTTTCCAAAAAAAAAGTGATATTAAATCATTATCTTATTCTCAAAACTGTAATCTATACTGATGTGGTTACAGATATCAATACCACATGTTGATATTAAACTAGATTGTACTTGGTTGCTGGAAAAAATAAATGACACACTATAGCAATGAACTGTAATTGTCCTGATGCAACACAGGAAGAAAAACTTACTGTGTGGTCAGCATATAGGCCACATCCAGGAAGTGGAGAGTCTCCCACTCGCCCTGGAGCCTTGAAGGGTTTTCCAGATGTAGAAACACCTTAACAATTTATTGCAACAACAAATTAGAAATGGTTGGGACAGTTGTAGATAATAAAATTACATATACTTTGATTTGGATTTCACTGCAGTATATATGATGGGTCTTTGTGTACTCCGGCCCAATGTGTGGAGTGAATTTTGCAATAAAAAAATAAAACAATGACTTCACAAATGATGCACACCTTGAGACCTATTTAAAGGAAGAATGAATGGGACAAAATAAAACCCATTTTCAATTTTAATTTCAACTTCAACAGGCTTTCCTATATATATATATATATATACACACACACACACACACACACACACATCATCTGTATCTTTTAATTTTCAGGAATTTACATAAAGTAAACAAGGCACTATACTGGACAGTACATTTTATATTTTTATTTTCTCAAAATCAGCCCAATAAAGTATAATAAGACAAATTATTTGTTCTATTTCTGTCTCAATTTATTTCTTTCATTCTTTTGATCACTCCTGTTTTTCTTCATTTCTTTTTTATTTCTCTTTTATATCAGGTCATTGCAGGCAGTATGTGTTTTTCCTTCAGGAAATGCAATTCTAACTTTAAAAAAAAAATGCAAACAAAAAACAAAGATTGTTCTCACCGACAGTTATGTTTCCTGTAAGATCCAAAGCAATGAGACCTGGAAGTAAATAGAAAAGTGTTTTTAATCTTCTTTGTTCTGCTTAGTGGTTTGACCTGTTAAAACAGACAGTCTTGCTTAAAAGTGACTTTTAGCATTAAGCTGAAACGGCTCAGAGTAATTAATGTGCAGATTCTTCCTAAATCAACACAAATATATCTAAAAGCGTAAACAGTAAAAATAAATACTGTAACATAAAGCAGTTCTTTAATATACTAGAAAGAAATTGCAAAGAAATAAATCAGGATGTATGGGTTATGATAATAAAGATTAATAAAGACTTCTATTAACAAGAACCAGAACTAGCAAATAACAACATCATCTCCAAAACCCTATAAATAATTAGGTCTCCATAAAAACTCCAAATTATTTACAGGTAGAATTCAGATGGCTGTGAGATATCAATAATCTGGGGAAAAAACTAAAACAAAGCATCTTGAAGGTTTTGGGACATCATAAATAACTAAAGTATAAAAAATCAAAATGGCTCCAGTTCATACTTACTGATGGTGTCATGACCACTGATTTGTTTCCCATTTTCAAGGAATTCCTAAAGGTGTACACCAAATAAAATCATAAGACCAAATAAAATTCTGGTAGCATTGGCCTCAACCCTAGCCTAAAGATCCACTAATGTTGTATGTGAGTACCTGATATGCAGTAGCTGTATGGTCTGAGAGCATGTCGTTATTGGGTTCAATGGTAAAACCATGTTCCCGTGCAAAAGCTTCGGCTCCTTCACCAACTAAAAAGCTGTGAGGACTTCTCTCCATTACCTGTCGTGCTACCCGACATGGCTGCCCTACCCTGACAACAAAATATACTCCAGTTAAAAGAAAACCAGTATAACTTTTCCACAAAAAAAAAAAAATGTACAGAATTTCTTTCAAATGTTGAAGCATAAATATTTTTATAATATGCCAAAACACACCATGAAAAAAAATTGTAAATTATAATAAACATAATGTATTCAGATAAATAAACATAAAACGATCCGAGTCTGAAGTATAACTCAGTGTGTCTCTTTACCCGCGCAATGCAGCTACTGCCCCAAATCTCCCAGGGATCCCTTCCATTATTGCTGCATCACATTCAACTACTCCCTTGTTATTGGGGAAACCTCCTCTTCCAACTATATAACGGCCTGTCTGCACGTCGTTCTCAACATCTGAAAAATAATATTGTACTCACTCGTTATATATGGTCCTTTGGTATAGTAAGTTTTAGTGGCACCAACAAACTTCGAAACATTCAGTGCATAATAAAAGCAGTACAGAAGGTTATTCAACCAAGACAATACTGATATTAACTTCACCTAACCACGAACAAAATTACTCAACAGCTCTCACCCCAGAATAGACTTCCTTTTTTTCTACACGATACTAAAATTCATACATTTCACATTTTTATTTACCTGAAATTGCACCCTCTACAACATCAGTGGAATATTGTCCAGCTAAAATCATGCACCTCATTCTTTCTACAGCAGGGAGGGAGAAGGACCAAGTGCCCACAGCAGCCATGCTATATGTCTTATGCACACAGGTACAGCTTGCCCTTTTTGGTATCAGACCTCTCAACACCTGAGTAAAGAGATAGTGAAAGTGTAAATTTTTTTGTGAATGTTAATGAATATGCACCAAAACAACGGTGGACACCTATATGTAAAAAAAAAAATTTCTAAGTATTGACTTTAATAATTTTTAATTTTAATAATGACTTTAATAATTTTATTAGAAAAAATAAATCGCTCATTTTAGAGAGAGTACTTCAAATAATCCACATAAACAATATAAAACATGCAAAACTGGTAGCAACATATACTGACAGTCATTATTTAGCAACATATACTGACACCATAATTTACCATAACTTTTATTCTGGTACCCAAAACTGCATTTTTGTAATATGGATAATTTGTTTAGCATGTTGGCTTCAAAAAACAACAAACAAAAGTGTCAATAATAATTTATGCACATCAAAAACAACAAAACAAAATGGCACCTACCAAAACAAAAGTCACAGCAGTCAGTATCGGGTATGGTCTCTGTTTGCATTGATACAGGCGGTGATTTGCGATGATACAGCACGGCGTAACCGATCCCACAAGTGCTGCAACTGGATGTAGCGATGCTGTTCGGGAGTCGTCACTCTCTCTCGCTCTGGAAGTGGCTTTTTTTTTTTAGCCTTTATAGGCTTTCCAAAATACTCCTCAAATTGCACAGATACAAATTGTGTTTTGCTCAAACTGCATTTGGTCCACTTTCCCAAAGTGACCTACACATGTGGAATGAAGCGGAATAAAATGACAGCTCATCATTTTCTCAAGTGTCTGAGCACTGTCATCAATAAAGCCACAGGGTGTACTCACAACCCCCCACCCCCCACAAGTACAGATATACAGAAATTTATCTCTCAAAGTTTTTAATGACTGCCAGTATACAACTAAAGAAGTAAACTTAGTCTTGGTTGTGTAAGACTGTCTAACCATTTAACCTTTAATTTCCGGTCTGAGAGCTAAAGCTGCAAATATCTTAATACTAGAAAAAGCATCTATCAACTAGAACCAATAATAGAGTTACTAGTTGTTAATTTTAACTAACCTAAAAATTCAATCTACTATTACTGTATTTTGAGAGTGTTGTATTATTCAAACTGTAGTAAATATTGTTTTATTTTATTCTAGATTGGTCATGTGTCACTGGAAAACAAAAACTTATGATGCCATATTGGAAGTGTGATATGTGTTGAATTGCATTGTGAGCAGTACAGTGCCACACTGCCATAAGAGGTCAGTAAGCTTACACTGTAATGCAGAAATGATTGACTGTATTATGTTAAAAGTAAAAGTCTCATGAAATACCCCCACATTAGACATGTTTCTGGTTCAGACCACTGAGGGCACTCTATTTATTCATACACACCACACAGACACACACACACACACACACACACACACACAGATGTATATACACACACTCACCGGCCACTTTATTAGGTACACCTGTCCAACTGCTCATTAACACTTAATTTCTAATCAGCC
>JAQMYF010000027.1:31133442-31145694 GCA_030014195.1 Neosilurus mollespiculum
ATATATATTTTCATTTATATTTATCTGTCGTGCTCAATCATGCCTGTTGTGTTTGTGCAGGTGCACAGTTTTTAAGTGCCTTGTTTTCTCCTGATTTTCTTATAATAAAAGGAGTACCAATATAGCGACAGCACGACTTCAATATTGCACAGGCCCCTAAAACAGTAGTGCCTCCAGTTGATCTCAGTTGTGTTTCCGGTTCGTGCAAGGCATCATGGGAAGCAGGGCTATTAAAACGCCGGAAGTAGTTCACGGAATTGGCGGATCTGGTTGTAATGGTTTATGGTTTTGCGGCTAGTCCGAAAGAAGGTAACCTTACATTCCTAACTTGAACTGCGAATATGTGTGTAAAGTGTCTCATTTTTGCTGTGTTGTATGCATTCATTTTTGTCAGCGACTATTTCTGGAAATGTTGTTAAGATTATGACAGTAGCTGCTAGCGCTGGTAAGCTAAGCGTTAGCATAGCGGGCTTTTGCTAACCGTATCTAGATTTAACTTAAACCGGCGAGATTATCTGTTCTATAGCTTGCCGTCTCTTGGCGTTACACCACCTTGTGGCCTTGGCACATTTTTTTTTCGACGTTTTTCCTAGCCCCAGTACATCACGCCAGTGTGTTCATTTACCTGATTTTCAGCTCTCTGCAGTTTCAGTTAATACACAGCGAGTGTAATCTTTGCCTGTTGCTTGTTTGTTTTGTCGGTTTCTGGAGTTTATCTGGTTCATTTGGCTTGAAGGTGATTTAAAGTTTACCTCTAATGTCCACACTATCCTTTTTTTAACAACAGACATTTTTTGTTTGGGGTCGTGGTCAGTGGTAGTTTCACTATGGACATCAGCGGCAGGGTAAACGTTTATTTCTTCATTTTATTAAAAATAAACGTATACAGTGCTGCTGTTATTCCCCTTGATGGAAATGAATGTTGCCCTCTAACCCATTTAACTACAGGAACAGGGCAGTTTTAGGGGGTTTCTGGTTAAGGTATTTGGTAAAATACCAGTTTTGGTTATGAAGCATTTTAACCCCCACACCAGGACATAACATTTAATTTGTTTCATGGTGATGAGAGTTTGAAAAATGATACCTCGTTTGTTCAAGTTGGATTAATATGAGCAGAAAAATCTGAACTTGAATATAACTTTTTGTGCATATCATAATACAAGTCAAAGTGGCTTGTGCAAGCTTGAATTGTTGAAATTTGAAATTATTTTAGTTAAGGTAAAATTAATCATAAAATGGTTCTCGTCATCTATGGCAATGCTATGGTGCTTGCTTAGATATGTCAAACAAAAATCGCTGCCAAACTGGATATTTCTGTGTCTGCGCACACCGTAAAAAAAAAAGTTATTTCCTAGTTATGTTCAAGACCTTGTTTTTGGTTGTACAGTTCTCTTGTAGCGGTTTTATTTATAAAGTCACTTCAGGCCAGCTATCTGTGGGGAAGTCGATATGGGCATTCATCAAGTCCTAAGGCAGTAAGTTTAACATCATAATGTTTTCTACTTTGCCTAGAAAATGTTGCAATGTAATCGGAAGATATCTGAAAAAAATCGAAGGTAATTTAGAGCGGAGAGAAGTTGGTAGGGCTCAAGCCTAAGTAACCTATTTTCAGCATATTCAGGTAAGTCACGTGACGTTACAGACAAGTGCCTGGGTGATAGCGGAGGCGATGTACAACATTGATTTACGAGTACCTATTTTTGATGCTGTATATACAGTAATATTCTCTTTATCTCTATATTGTTGCTTCTTAAGGACACCATTTTTGTCCACACTTGTTTTTCATTTTCAATAAGATGATATTAAAGTTCTGGCTGTCAGTCACCACTTATTACTGGTCTGATACAGACATTGACTTGCCAACGTTCAACATCACGTGAAACAGAAGCCTGATGCAGGCCTGGCAGCACGTGTCTTTTCTTATCATGCAATTTGTGATGTGATCTCATGTCCGCCCATTAAATGTGTCAGTTAATCAGATAAATTCAACCAACCTGATACTGAGCAAGTGTTTGGCTCACTGATTCAGGTGATAGGAAGTTGTTCATTCAAACATCTTCTGTAACTATAACCTGGCACCACATTTGATCTGTTGCAAATTTTTTTGGAAGTTGGAGTACTATGGTGTGTTTACAGTTCTATGCAGAAGCTTGTGAAGGTGTTTTATTGTGCAATCCAGTAATTATGAACCCACAAATTGTGAGAAGGACTGTGTTCAAAGTTATGCTTTCGGTAGCATGTTTAACCACTGTTTTCATTCTTCAGTGCATTTCATTTGTATTATGTGAATGAGAGTATTAATTGAAGCTTGTGAAATTTTGGTGCATTTTATCCACAAAAGCTATGCTGAACTCACTGATTATTCCCTCATATGGGCATCTGGGCAATTGACTGGCTGTAGTGCCAAACTGCTGGAACTGATTGCTAGGGCAAATTATTGTTTAACAAAAAAATTGTAAATAAAAAATGAAACCCAGCTGCAGCAGTTTGGCAAATTGACATGCAAGATTGAAACATGCCTATTGCCCTTTCTCCATCACCTTGTGACATCTGTTAGATTATGATATGTGATAGATTGTGAGGATTTGGGTTAGGCTTTTTATTTCCCCCAACATTAGGTATGCCTATTTTCTGATGATGCTGCTCAGCCAGTGTTTCAGATGGACACACCGTCCTGTTGCGTGGGGTATCTTAATGGGAGTTTACTCATTACTGATAAAATGTAAACACATTCTTCTGATCATTTTAAATCTACAAACAGTGCACAACTATGTGAAAACAACAACAAAACTTAACATTTCAATAAAAACAATCCCAGTTTTTGATTGTTCTGTTGTAATTTTGTTCAGTGCAGGTATATCCTTTAGCTAGGGCTGATGTAAATGACTCATAAATGTATTTGTTCTTGAAGGACTTTATCACTGAATGCTGTTGGTCTCTGGTCCCACCTTTATAACTGGACAAGATGGAGCAGAATAATAGCTTGCCTCTGTTCCCACAAAGCCTTGCATCGCCTCAGGTGATCAGCATGCTGGAACTGTTTCCTAATAAATGCTGTCTCTGAATTTTTATGAAATGTTCTTATTCGTACTATATTTTAAACCTTAACTTTGTACACTTTAAAGAATTGGGCATGCAGTTCCCCCATTTAACTGTCTCAAATAATTGTGCTTAATCCTTTTTTTCCCCCTCATGTCTCACTGATTTCTCAAATGATAATAGGGGGCTATGACACCTGGTCCCCCAATGTTTAGCCCCATGATGCCGTATGGCACAGGGCTTACACCACAGCCTGTACAGAGTACCAACAGCCTATCGCTCTTAGAGGAACAGCAAAGGCAACAACAGCAACAGCAACAGCAGCAGGCAGCTTCTCAACAGCAGAGTGGGATTGTAGGAACATCAGGCCAAACACCTCAACTTTATCACTCACAAGCAGTTTCAACCACGACAGCACTACCAGGAAACACCCCTCTTTACACAACCCCTCTAACACCCATGACCCCCATCACTCCTGCCACACCTGCTTCAGAAAGTTCTGGCATTGTCCCACAATTACAGTAAGTGGTGCTGTGTGAGTTCTTGTTGCTTTGGGAATTTGTTCATGTTTAAAAAATGTATTCCTTCATTGGTAATTTATTACATGCACATTTTCATTGTTTCTAAAGAAATATTGTGTCAACTGTGAACCTTGGATGTAAACTTGACCTGAAGACCATAGCACTGCGAGCCAGAAATGCTGAGTATAATCCTAAGGTAATACTTTATGTATAAAGAGAATTTCTTCCCACAAGTGTCTTTTGGTTTCGTCAATGTCATAAAGATAAACTACTGAAGTAGTCTTAATTTATAGGTATATGTAAATTAATCTCAAGATCTATATGATATATAATTTTTTAGTTGGTTGTGTGTGAAGCAGTCTGCTATAATAAAGGGTACCATTTCTTTATTGTCTCTATAATGGCTTACATTATTTGTGACCTGCTCCAGCATAATGCGGATCAAGTCACAAGGTGGTGTGTTGAGTAAGGGCCAAAGTAAGTAGAAAATGGCTTATTTGGACGAAAATGCAATATCGCCAAAAATACATCCTTCAAAGCATGATCTTCCACATGAATAAATTTAAATATCCATAAACACAATCTATCCATGCTAAATGTTCATTTAAGGAAAGGTTCCATGTCCAAGTTTTTGTAAAGCAATATAAAAATCCTCTTATTTTTCCGATTTTCAAACCGCTTTTGGTATCAGAATACTCTACCTACTTACAGAATCCCAGAAGGATTCCCCAAATCATACAATGCTACACCAACGAGAAACCTCAAAACAGACATGACTCAATTCAAATAGAACTCACCTGGTGCTAAGAAGACGCTAGTACGATTGCACTGATTGGTTGAGAGCCGGATTCATTTAGTGAATGGATGCTAGGGAGTTTCAAATGCGGACATTCAGAAAGTGGTTCTGTAACTGTAATTGCTATTTTCTCAAAAGTAGCATTTCCTGATTAGCGCCATACAAAGTGATTAAATTCAGTCCATTTTCATGCTATAATCATGTTGTACCTCATTTTGGTAGTAAATTCTCTTTCCAGATATATGAATATCTTGGTTTGTCAAATTTACTTAATCCGTATTATGCTGAAGCGGGTCACATTTAAGCTATGCTGTTATGTTTCACACAGCATGATGGTTTTCATTTATTCCAAATATTTTGTTTCTGATTGGCTGAAAGCCATCAGTGAATTCTTGGTGTTCCTCTATGAGCCAACTTATCCATCACTGACATCGGATAAGTTGAATTGTTATTGCATGATTGGCCAATGTTCTTTCTCCCTCCTCCCACTCCTGTCAAAGAAAGCTAGCGAGAAAATAGTTTTCATTTTCAAACTCTAAGGGAAGAGAATATTAGCAATTTACTTCATGAAAATGACAGTAAAAAAGGCAACAAAAGTGTTATGTCATACTCTGGTCATTTTTGCAAGCAAGAAATTTCAAAACTCTGAGGAAGGACAAAGATCTTGTGATTTGTAAGAAAATTCTATGCAAAGTTAGAAAGAAAAACAAATCTCTATTCAAAAACCTTGCTGATCAAGATGGGCTCAACATTGATATCGGTGACAAGTTATAGTATTGCTTACATAACCCCAAGAGGACCTTATTTTGCAATATATAAATGTACAAACTGTAATGATTTTAATATACAATGCAGTACAATTTCTATAAATTGTGACATTCATCAAAATACTTTTTTCTTATATTTTTGTAACTTTCTTTTCAAACATTGTTTAATAGTGCTGTTTTTTTGGTGTACATTTTAATTTTATATCTACTGAGGGCATCTTAAGTACTTTGTTGCTATAAATATTAAAATGCTATTAAAAGCACCTTGTTAACTTTTAACATGTTTTGGATAAAAAATGAATGGTGGCGCAAAAACACCTTCACTGACCTTTCACATTTTATGGGTACTCAGACACACAAAGCTTTGTCTAACCTAAAGACGAACTTGAACTTCTAATTATCTAGTTAGATCCTGGGGTTTGACCTATCAGAAATGATTACTTTAATATAATTTAAGCTCTTAAATGTCTAGTAAAAGTAACATGAACAATATAAAGCTCACCTGAAAATTATAACTTACTAGGACCGAGCGGTCACTTGTGAACTGCAGCCAGACAAACACACGCAGTTTGCCACAGGTAATTATTGAATTTGGCCTGATAACACCCCTCGAACAAAAAATTCCTCATGTTATACTTATACATTCAATATTTGTTCATTGTTCCTTTTAGCGTTTTGCTGCCGTCATCATGAGAATACGAGAACCCCGAACAACTGCACTGATTTTTAGTTCGGGTAAGATGGTCTGCACAGGAGCTAAGAGGTGAGAATGAAGTCTCATTTTTCAATTTGGTTGTTTAAGCTCTGAAACTAGAACTGAGGTCTTTGTGTCAGAGATGGTGTGTGTGTGTGTGTGTGTGTGTCCCAATCAATACTTACCTCACCAGACCTTGTGAGTGGAAAAAGTTAAATTCCTCACAGCCATGTTAAATTGTCGTGGAAAGCTTTTGCAGAACCGTGGAGGTTATAGCAGCAAAGGGAATTCAATCAGGAATGGGATGTTGAAAAAACATACATGGGTGTGATGTTTTTCTTCACCATATAGTATATGAGGATTTAACAAACAAGTGACGCACTTGGGTAAAATAAAAGCACCTTATCCTAATACAGAGACTACTGTACAGTAGATAGGTGACTCCATGTGTCCCTTGGCCACCAGAGGGACCCCTAATTAATATGCTATCAAAATTTAAAGCATTGGCTTTAATAAAATTTTGATTGGTTGGATTCTGTTCTGATTACCTACTGTTCCGTTCCGTTACCTACTGTTCCGTTCCGTTCCGTTACCTACTGTTCCGTTCCGTTCCGTTACCTGCTGTTCCGTTCCGTTCCGTTACCTGCTGTTCCGTTCCGTTCCGTTCCGTTACCTACTGTTCCGTTCCGTTCCGATACTACGTAATGTGTAAACAGGGTGTCACTCCGCCTCATTGTCCTCGTTTTCTTTAGGTGTTATCTTAAACAGGCCCGGAAGAACACCTACAAAAAAATCCTTCATTCCCCCTGCAATAACCATCATGAATGATTTGAAATAAAGACTAGTTTTTATAAGTTGTTGCTTTTGACGGTCCGTTTTTGATAGTGTTTTAATGTGTACTCTGTTTTTGTATGTATTTATTGTTTTTGAGCCATGTCAAATACTCTTATCTAATCTTAAGAGCAGTGTATGTTGGACCCTGACTTCCCTTAACACTGAAAATACCAATTTTTCAGAAAAATTATATTGTCACAAATTTATTTTTTTTTACTTTTGCGTAGCATGAATGAACTTCAAACCATATGGAATGGTTTAGCGAGTAGAAAAAATAAAGAATATGTGAACATTTATACCTGAAAGGTTAAATGCTGTAATCAAAGTAAAGTGTGGCCACATTAAATATTGATTTTATTTCTCAAAAAAGAGACTGCTGTTGTATTTACTATATATGTTGTTTACTTATTCTCATCAATATGTTCCAATCTTACATGAAATAAATACATGAATAGTACTTGGTTTCTGATTTATCTTCATTTTGTTAAGTGTATAATCACGGCATACACCTTTTTTATTTTTTTAATTTCTTCGCTCACTAAAACATTACATATGGTTTGAAGTTCATTCTTGCTGTGCAAAAGTCAAAAAATAACATTTGCAACCATTTGGATTTCCGAAAAACCATAGCAATTTAGATGTCTACTGCTACTGTAGCACAAACTGCTGAAATTTTATGCCGGCTGTGATAGAAAGCTGTTGGAACACACAGTGCATTGTGCGCTGCCTAGTCAGGTGGCCTGCATGCTATGGCAGTGTGAGGTGCTACAGCTGGACAAACTGCATCTGACTTGAATACCTAATGCAGCGGATTGAGAAAAAGTTGTCATGTCTTCGGACAAAAGGAATGAAATCCATGGTATGAAATGTGTGGTTGAATTCATCTCCATGAATCAGGTTTCTACAAAAGATGGCAGAACTGGATGCATTGTATCTTGTAGAACAATAACACAGAAAAGCTCCAATAGTGGATATGTTTGTGTCCCTCCCCCAGTGAGGAGCAGTCTCGTCTGGCCGCCAGGAAATATGCACGAGTAGTTCAGAAACTTGGTTTCCCTGCCAAATTTCTCGACTTCAAGATTCAAAACATGGTTGGAAGCTGTGATGTCAAGTTCCCAATCCGGCTGGAGGGCCTGGTTCTCACGCATCAACAGTTCAGCAGGTCTGTCTTTTGTCATCATGAAAAATATTCTGTGTTGAATTTAGTGTACTTGATTTCTCTGGTTAGCCTATTTTTTTTCTGTTTGTGACGACACCTTAAAAACTGATTCTTTTTCAGCTACGAGCCAGAGTTATTCCCTGGTTTAATCTACAGAATGATTAAGCCCAGAATCGTGCTTTTAATATTTGTTTCAGGCAAAGTTGTACTCACAGGTAAGCAATGTGTGTGTGGATGAGTAAGTGTGTAGAGTATACTATCTATTAATTAAAATACACATACAGATGACAATTACTAACTCCCTATGATATTTAAAATTTTTCTTCTAAATATTCCCAAGTGACATTTTTTTTTTTTTTTTTTTTTAAACAGAGCAAGGAATTAAACACAGCATTTCTCAACATCCTAGTTTTACTTGGGGCATGTACACAATTTATTTCACAAAAACTTCCAGGTCAAATTATTAGCCCCCTTAAAAACTGACCTCTTTGGTTAAGCCATAGCAAAAACTACCTTTGTGCAATGATGTGCTTTACCTCTGTAATGCTCAAAGCTTGCAAAGCTGAGTTCCAACTGAAGGTTATCTCCCAATATACACACAGTATAAAAACTTAAGGGATTGAGCTGTCACTTGAGATGGCATTATACCAACACCAAAAGAAACCACTTCAGACCTGAGAAACAGAATTGTTGATGCTTACAAAGATCAACTGCCAGGTCACTACTGAATGACTTTGGGAATTGTAGTCTCAAGAAATCAGTATAGCTCAGTATGGTAATGGATTGTGAGGTTGCAAACCAAGAAAAACTCCAATTCTACAGAATAGGCCTTCAAGCCAGACTGTAGTATGCAAAGGACAACTTGGTGAAAGTTTATATATCCCAGAAGTGTGTACTTTTTGTCAAATGAGACGATGCTTTATTTGCAGGCGTATAATCCAAAGAACACCATTCCCACAGTGCAACATGGCGTAGGAGTATTAAGCTGTGAGCATGCTTCAGTGTATCTGGAACAGGGAAACTTGTGATGGTAAAAGGGATTGTGAAGATTTTGAAAGAAACAAACTTCAAGCAGTCAGCAGTAAAACTGGGTCTGGGTGGTTGTGACATGCCTGAAATAAAGTGAGCATTTTTGTCGGGCCTGCACAAACCCCTGACTTGAATCCCACTGAAAATCTGAGGGATGAACAGAAGACCAAGGTTCATGCCAGAAGACCATTAAAACTGGAGGAGATTGAGAGATTTGCCAAAGAACAATGGGCTGGAATTCCTCAGGAGACATGACTGAGACTTCAGTCTTTTAGTTCAAAACTACAGCAAATAACTGCAGGCTGTTATTTAGCAAAAAAGGATATACAACTGTTAGCATCCCTGGGCTAATAATTTTGACCCTGGAATTTTTTGTGAAATAATTGTGTGTAAAATAAAATGCAAGCATCTAAAATAAAACTAGCATGTTTAGAAATGCTGTCTTAAAATTCTTGCTCTGTTTAAAGAAGCACTTGAAGATATTTTTGAAGAAAATTTTACATTTAGTAGGGATTTAATAATTTTGTCCTCATCTGTAGTACATATTGAAATAGCAACTATGTTGCTGTGCTCAGCTATAAATCTGAATCAGTTAATTAAATATTTTTCTTTTTAGGTGCAAAGGTGAGGGGTGAAATCTATGAAGCATTTGAAAACATATATCCTATTTTAAAAGGATTCAGAAAGACGACATAATCCTGTTGGCCTGCACCTTATTTTACTTGTTTGAGGGAACTGAATTTAATTGAACATCCGTTCTCTTACATTTTTTGTGTAAATAATGCATTTTATTCACAGATAGTGAATGGAAATAACTTTT
This sequence comes from Neosilurus mollespiculum, assembly GCA_030014195.1. Taxonomy (NCBI): domain Eukaryota; kingdom Metazoa; phylum Chordata; class Actinopteri; order Siluriformes; family Plotosidae; genus Neosilurus; species Neosilurus mollespiculum. Next base: position 31,143,102 of record JAQMYF010000027.1, read on the forward strand.
AATTTTTTTTATTCATCTGGTTTGTGACTGTCTCAGTCACAATTTTACCAGAAACTTTTAATGGTTTTACCATCTGTATTTTTCTTTTTAAACAACGCTCACATTCCTTCATCAAGCTGGCAGGTTCTTTTTCAGAAGTGCTGGACTTCTGAAATTCAAGAGAAGTATTGAACTGAAATTTAAGTGTTGGAAATATTACTGCTTTAATAATGCCTGATCAGTTCAAGTTTATTTGGCCCCAATGGAAGTTGTATGTGGTAAGCTGCACAGATCAGTTGAATATCAGAGTTTCTGATTTGCCAGAGCTAGTAAATTTGTTAAATCAGATGTGCAGTATGTTGAACTGCTTTATGTAATGGTGTTGTAGCTCATTGAACTGTTGCAAGTCTTCCACAAAACCCTTTTAGTAAATGTTGATTTGGGCACTGTCTAAAAGCGGAGCTTCCTATAGGGTCCATGTGAGTTGTATTGTCTTGTGTTTCTTAATTATTGCACTTGCGTTTTCCTGAAGAATCAGTAGAAGCTCAAAATAACGTACAGACATGTTTTATTTTATTTGTGCATGCATACACATGGCTCTGACATGCCAGCACAAGGCTTGAAGTACCTTTTTAGTTGTTTTAAAATCAAGTCCATGGTTTCTTATATGGGAGCTCCGCTGTAAACTTTTGTTTCGGTAGATGTACTACCACCTCCTTATTGATCATGTCACTAAGACGGCTATTGATGTCACAGCCCGGGCCACACTCTCTCCTACGGGAGCTCAGCTGTAAAATGTTAATTTGTTGTGGCTTGAAATGTGTTTTTTTTTTTTTTTTTTTTTTTTTTTTTTTTTTTTTTTTAATAATACAGCCCTTTATTTTTTTTGGTAAAGAAAGCAATTAAGAGCTGGAGGTTCCTTTTTTTTTTTTTTAATAAATAAACCTTTATGAATGATGAGACTGGTTTCAGTGTCCTTGACACGAGCCAATCAGTACAAGAGCCAATCAGTGTTGCCATGCATATGGACACCGGACAGCCATGAAAAATCGACTTGGTTTCCGAAGGCACGCACAGGAGCTCCACTATTACGTCTTTGACATTCATGTTCGTGTTGGCTCTCTCGTGTATATTGATAACCAGTAATTTTGCTGTACTTTTACCCAAATGCACTTTGCTTCTCCACCTGTCATTGCAGATGTGTGTTCACATTAAGGTTTTGGAATGACCAAGAGCCTGGACTGTCATTTGGTAAAGTTATATACAGTATATTTCTATTATGTGGGTTATTCAGCCTCTCATCAAGCATTGTTAGTGCAAGTTTTTGCATCAGTTACTGATTTGCTTTAAAATAAGCAAATAAATATTTCCATTTACTGGTTTTGTATATTTTTTTCACTTTTCTTATCTCATATTGATAAAGGTTTATTCACTACTGTAACAACTTTATTTTTATTAAATTTGTGAGACACTTAGACTTAATTCTGTGGTGGTGTAAAGAATTATTATTTAGCTTTAACATGTGATTAGAATGATGAGTAACACTGTTGCTATAACCAGTACATACATTTTATTAAGTAGTAATTAAACTGCCTGATCCACTGAGAAGTCCTGTTTCCATATGAACTCTGCTGCATAATTGTTGCTTTGGTCACAGCTGGCGGCACATGTGTAGATGGCCAGCATCCCCCAGTCTATACTTGCATCGGGCTGGTCCACCTTAAGGTGGTTAAGCAATTGTGGCATAATCTGAAATTTGAATAAAAAGATTAGTTCACTATGTATGATAAAAATAAATGCTTTCTGGTGGAAATGTATTAAGGCACAACTAATATTCTTAATTACCTGAAATTCAAAGATTCTCTTGGAGCCACATGGACAGTTTGGAACATCATCTTTGATGGGCATATGTTCTGATGACACCCAAAGTGGAGAGCCTTCTCTACAATATCGCAAGACCTAAAAAAAAAAAAAAAAAAAAAAAAAGTATGTAAAATGTCTGCATACTACTTGATGAATATTATGGCTTGTTGGCTTGTGTACAAAGATGTCATACCCACTTTTAAGTAGTTAAAAACTGAACTATTGTCTGAATTCAACATGTACATTCCAGATTCCTTGATTATACGGCATATAACTTATAGTCTCTATTTTTAATTAGCACTGACCTGATGTGGCTCTGCAGCTATGTGCTCCTTAAATTTCTGAAACATTTTACTGTCCTGTGATTCATGGAGGGCCATTGACTCTAATTCACTCTCCTCCAAATCTGTGGATGAGATCAAAACTGTAGCCAAAAACTCAAATGTCCAAATGCTAAAAATAATAACAATTACCTGAAGGTGCAATGTTTGCTTGCTCCAATGAATTTGAGCCAGGTGGCTTGTCATCCTTTACTGGAAGTTCTTCAGGCTCTGTTACCAATTCCCACTCAGGAAAGAGAAACTCATTTACAGCATTGGAAGCTGTTGGGCAAAATATTAAAGAAAAGAACATCAGGTTATTGGTGATTGTTGCCTTTATATACACTGTGTGCACATATCATTTTATCCATAATTTCCAACTCCAAGCTGTATAAACTTGAATGCTTATTGGATTTAATGCATATCAGGTG
>JAQMYF010000027.1:31148649-31167763 GCA_030014195.1 Neosilurus mollespiculum
TATATATATATATATATATATATATATATATATATATATATATATAAAATTCAGTTTTGTTTGTATAGTGCTTTTTACAATTGACATTGTCACAAAGCATCTTTACATAGTAAAATTAATTTAGGGAGGAATCTAAATTTTTTTCTACAACCCACAGACATATATATATATATAAAATTGTATGTGGGAAAAATTTTAGTACTACAATTTCATCCCTGTATATATATATATAAAATGGGCCACCGGTTTAAGAGCCACCTTGTTCCAGACTGTCAATAAACTTACCTTTAAAACACCGGTTGTCTTTCTCAGTGTAGCACCCAGGTGTCTTGCAGCAGAAAACATACAGTGTCCTGTGAAAACTGTGATCTTGTCCGGCGATAGGAGCATACACCTGCAAAAGAAATACTGTCGGGAGCTGGCATTTCTCACACACCAAGTCGGTGACGCTCGGTAAATTCAGCTGGCTCAACCAGGCGGGTTTCCCACCGACTTTACTGGGAAACTGAGCGCTAGCGAGCTGCCAAGGCTTTGCCTCCTCTAAAAAGCCCAAAACAACCCCAGTTTCTCTTTCCGACTCGGTACAGTTTCCAGACATCTGCGCCAACCTGAGCCTAAATCACTGGATAACTACCGCAATGTGCTTTCTTGAGAGTGTCGGAATTAATGTCCGGGTGAAACAGAAGACTCGGTGAAAGGTGGCCGGGCTGTTATCGTCCCCAACAGATTTTGAATAATGGATGGAAAAAAGTAAAGGTACACGGATATAAAATGGGGTCTCATATGGTGAAAGGGCCCTGCGATGGCCTGGCGAGCTGTTCAGGGTGTACTCCGCCCTCGCCCAGAGTCGGCTGAGGTGGGCTCCAGCCTCCCCACGACCCTAATTAGGACTAAGCAGCTCAGAGAATGAATGAATGGTGAAAGAGTGATTCAGGGAGCATGAAGAATAATTTTCCCATACTGCAGCCATGGAAAAAATTAAGAGACCACTAATAATGGAAATATCCATTAAAACTGGTCTCTTAATTTTCTCCATGGCTGAGTAAGTATTGGCACCCCAGAGTCCTGACCTTAACCGAAAGTCTTTGGGATGTGCTGGAGAAGACTTTATGGGGTGTTTCGTTGTTGTTAGCCTTGCTTACATCACTTAATCGTCATGGTTGTTTCAACAAACTTTAGCAACATTACATTTATTTCCATCCAGGGTTGGGTTAGTTTCTCACTGATGTCTTGAATTGATGGAAAATTGAACCACTCCATAAAGTCTTCTTCAGCACATACAACAGTAAGGTTTTAATGTAAATGGTTTGATATTATGCTTCATTATACAGTATTATCTGATGTATTTATGGAAGTATAACCACTGTAGCTACATGTTCTTTTCTGAAAGACAGTTAGCCTTTATGCTAAATTGCAGTACTGAGTACTCAGTTAGCTGAGGATATGAATGGTCTTATTGCAGTAATGATAATTTATCAATATACTGCCCAGCCCAAACCACAAAACCATATATGTATGTATACATATGAAGAGATTGAGTTCAACAACAGATAAGTGACATTTTTTCAATTATGAGCAAAACTATTTTTAAGTAGCTTGACAAAAAAAAAACCAAAAACTTTTTCCAGTAGCTTTTGAAAAAACTTCTCAGTAGCTTTCAAAAACTTTTTTTTAGTAGCTTCAAAATAAAGCTACTGAAAAAGTTTTCTCATAATTAAAACAATTGCACTTGTCTGTTTTTGAACTCAAACTCTTTATGTATATTCACTTTTGTGTTAATTGAGTTTTCTTCTTCCTTTTAACCTTGTCATCATAAGGCCTAATCACATACTAAAGAGACACATGTAGACTACTTTAAAGGGAGAGTAATCCATTGGGAAGAAAGATTATTGATAATTGAACTTAATATCCAAACAAGTACATACCTTACTGCAGTGCTCCTTCAGAAGCTCTCCACCTAAAAGCACAGAAGTGAAGTGCCACTGCAAACACAAACAACCACACCATGATCTTCCCTCTAAACCATCAGCAACAGGGTGCATTTTTGCAGTGCAGAGCAATAATGTCCCCTGTGTTGATTGGCTGGAAAGAGCCGCTTTGTTTGTTTCTCATCCACGGAGCCAGGACTGAACACCATTAAAAAAAAAAAAACATATTGGATAGTTAGCAGACCGTGGGGAAATATTCTCCAAATCAAAAGGTGTAGATATGGAATAACGACAGACCCTTGTGCATAGTTGTACAACTGCAACACACCACATATATCCACTAGATGGCATGATGGGGCTTTACTTTCTGAAAAATATTTCTATAGTATATTCCAGTGTAATACAGATCTCAGAGAAATATTACATTAAATATGTATTATATGCGTGTAGCAGGATTGATATCACTGTACAACCCATTATTATGGAGAGTCAACATTAATATAATTAACCCTGCTGTTTATTATGAACTGACTACTGCACCCAAGAGTAAAAAAAAAATCACAATTCAGAATTTCCCATGCAATAAGATTAGGGATGATGGCCTATTCACTGAGAGCTACATAGTAAAGTGCATGTAAAGTATACCTCGTGCACGTGTTCTTTCTTCTCAGTGGTGTATATGGGGTTGAAATGTGCGCGCGCGCTTGATGATGTCATCCAGTTGGAGTAAAGCGATGGGGCTGGATCACATGGTCAAGGAGAGGAGGAGTGGACCCTCATCATCATCATCATCATCCTCAGTTCAAAACTGAACTCAAGTGTGGATCTGTGCAATACACCGTTTTCTCTCTTGGGCGAGCTGAACTTTCTGTAACTGGAATTATATTTGCAGATGGATATTATTTTCCCAACAGAGACATCTCATCATGAACTGCGGCTAAGCATGAAAGTGTGTGGACTGGAGAAATCAGGGATAGTCTCTGTGTGCAGCGATGCCTCCGCAGGGTGTTGGGGAATATAAACCCGTGGCAGGTTCTTTGGTACCACCGGTACCACCGCGCAGAGTCAGGAGTAAAGATGTGACCAGAAGGAGCCGCTGGGGCTCAGCGCCGGAGCGCAGGGTGAAGTGCGTGCTGGTAGGAGACGGAGCGGTTGGGAAAACGAGTCTGATCATCAGTTACACAACCAACGGATACCCCACCGAGTATGTTCCAACGGCTTTTGATAACTTCTCAGGTAATTCATAAGAGCATGGAATGAATAATCTGCTATTTGTGAAGTATTCTGCAAAACAGTTTATTTGTTTGCCTCACTGAGATGCATTTCATTATTTGATCAAGTTTTAACAACTTGTGGCTGGGAAAGATCTTGAATATGGCCTGCAAATAAAGGAATAATCATCAATTCATCAAAACCAAACAGATTCACAAAAAACATGTTCTCACTAATTTAGCATCAACTTTAAGGTCCAAAGGTACCTGTTATTGTCATGGTTATATTTCAGATGGGACACTAAATGTAAAGTACCTTCAATACTCATTAATTGCACCCATGATCAATACATTTACATTTACGGCTTTCGGCATTTGGCAGACGCCCTTATCTAGAGCGACTTACAATTATCATTTTATACAACTGAAAATTTGAGTGTTAAGGGCCTTGCACAAGGGCCCGGCTGTGGTGGTACTAGGGATTAAACCCCGGCCACCAGGGCTCATCACACCCGTAGGTGGGTCTTTCCCAATCTTTTGCCACAAAGTTGAAGGCATAGAACATTTATGTATGCTGTATCATTACAGTTCTCTTTCACCGGAGCTAAGAAGCCTATAGTCCAAAGCTTTTACAGAATGATAGCGCCCTGTGTTTCAAAGCCAGATCCATGAAGACATAGTTGGTGTGGAAGGGCCTGCATAGAGCTCAGACGGCATTCCTATTGCGCACCTATGCAATGGATTATAATGCCAACAATGCACCCGTCCTTCTCACTCGTAATTAGTGCCTGACCTCACTAATTCCCTCGTGGCTGAATGGACAAATACCAACAGCCAACTTCCAAAATTAAGCGAAAAGCCATTGCAGAAGACTGTAAAGGACAACCACATATTAATGCCCACCATTTTGTGATTAGGTGTCCACATATTTTTTGCCATATGATGTACATAAATGTTTGAGCATCCTTTTACATTGTATGTACCTTGTAAAAAAAAAAAAAGAAAGAAAGATAAAGAACCGAAAGGAACTATGTGATTAGGTTATTAGACACAGACGCAGTAATAACTGCATGAACTGAAAACTCTATAATGGATTTTTAAGCCATCATTATTATCCAAGTTTGTCTACAATACCAGTGCAGGAGAGAGAGATAGAGGAAGCCCCACCTGACACAGGGTTTTTTGATTTGGATGTGTTTTTCTCTACAGCGGTGGTTGCTGTTGATGGCAAGCCTGTAAAGCTTCAGCTGTGTGACACTGCGGGCCAGGTCAGTGAAACGTTCCTCTGATCACCTCACTTGCATTTTAAGGTCAGGCAGCTTCTGCCTCCGTAGCCTCTGGATCCTGTCATGGTGTAAACATATGACATTGTTTATGGAAGAGTGCTTACTTCAGCTATGATTTTATTTATGCACACTCGTGTGCATTTATTCATGCACACTAGCTGTTTATTCTGTTTAGAGGAAGTAAATAGGTTAATTAATTAGTCATGACTGGGCAAAAGTAATATAAAGTCCTGTTAGTCATGAGTGATGAATGAATGAATTCATTCTTTTGCCAAGCAGCTTAATCATACTAGGGTCGCAACGAGGCTGGAGCCTACTCAGCTGACTCTGGGTGAAGATGGGGTGCACCCTGAACAGTCTGTTGCAAGGCAGCACACATACAACCAGTCACACTCACTCCTAGGGGTAATTCGGAACAGCCAATTAGCTTAATGTGTATGTCTTTTGACTGTGGGAGGAAACCGGAGTACCCAGAGGAAACCGACCAAGCATGAGAAGAACATCAAAGAAGATTTTACTCAGAAACACCCTCGCTGAGCCCAGGACTTGAACCCATGACCTTTTTTTTTTTTTTTTTGCCGTGAGGTGGATGTGCTAATCACTTGAATAATTAATTACTCCAGTTTTTATTTTGTCATTCATGATACAGTTTTTTTTTTTTAAATTTCACCAGCCTTACAGCTTCCTCCTGAGGGAAATGGTAGAAATAATGTTACATCAGTCAAATACTGTATATAGAGGTATAAGAGCAAAGAACCAGCTCTAAGGGACTGTAACTAGGAAGCTCTGTAATTGTGATAAATGATTCTTGATCTGGGAAAAAGGAGGCCCACTTTCAGTTGAGGCACAGCTGGGGCTAGTCAGTGGAAACGTGAGACCAGTGTGTTTTAAAGAGCCAAGCCGGCTGGGGAAAAAGCAAGCAGGGAAGTATGCCAAGAGAACATGGATCAGCACTGCTGTCCTGATAGAGAAAAGAGAGATTTAGATTGCATTCTGACTTCAAGGATGCAACAAGCGAAAGCAAAATTATAAGTGGCTGTAAAAAATTATTTTTTTTCATTATTATTTGTCTTTCTTTCTGTCTGTCTGTCTGTCTATCATTTATTTTTAAAAACATGGCATGGTTACAAGTAATAACCAAAATCTACTGCAATACTTTATTATTTTCAAACATTGATCAAAATGTAAATGATCCAACCATGTCTGACATTAAGGAGTTTAAATATACACTCGGCACACTGTAACTGGTATATGGTATTTTATATTGACATCTGCAAGCCAGCTAAAGAGATGACGTTTTTATTAGTCACCGTACCTACAGTAACTTTATAACTAACTTTTAAAAAAATCTTTAACTGGTATCTGAATCATGAAGGTTTTTCCCTTATGGCAAAAAGTTGCCAGTTAACTGAGCTTAAAGGAAATAGCTTTTGCCATATGAACCAGTTCCAATCCAAAGGTTCATACGGAAAAGTCAAAGTGGTGGAAAGCTGTGTTAATAAACAACAGTATTTTCTTCAACTTTATCTTTGACAAACGAAAGCTATGAAAAGCTTATTTCACACAAGGAATTCACAGAGAGCCACGTGTTGAATGAATAATTGGAATTCAATGTAATAAACTGGGATGGCACAGTGGCAGTTAGTATGTCCACCTCAGACCAAGTAGGTCCTGGCTTCAAGTCCTGGGCTCAGTGAGGCGTTTTCTGTGAGAAGTTTGCATGTTATTCCCATGCTTATGTAGATTTTCTCCAGGCACTCCAGTTTCCTCCCACAGTCCAAAGACATGCACATTAGGCTGTTCCAAATTGCCCATAGGCGTGAGTGTGAATGGTCGTGCGTGTATGTGTTGCTATGGGATGGATTGGGACTGTTCAGGGTGTATCCCACCTTTGCCCACTGTCGGCTGAGATATAGGAGTGTGTAGTGAAGATTATACACCACGACTTTTGTCTAAAGGGCTCCTAAAGAAAGGTAAAAAATTACTTCTCTATAAAGTTTTGGTAAAGAATGTATTGAACAATGCTGTTGTGTGCATTGAGAACCAAAAAAACATTCAGACAAATATATTGAGGTAAAAGTATGGCTAATAAACAAAAACACTGAAAATACCAATTTTCCAAAAAAATTAAAAAATAAATGTTGTTGTTTTTTGCATGGCATGATTGAACTTCTAACCATATGGAATGGTTTAGCAAGTAAAGAAATTAAAAAATATGTGAACACTATACCTGACAGGTTAAATGCTGTAATCAAAGTAAAGGGTGACCACAATAAATATTGCCTTTTTTTCTCATACTGTTATTTTTGTTATTACTATATATAGTTGTTTATTTACTTATTCTCATCAATATTATCCAATATTACATGAAATAAATACTTGAATAGTACTTGGTTTCTGATTTAACTTCATTTTGTTACGTGTGTAATCATCACTGTATTTTTTAATTTCTTCACTCGCTAAAACATTCCATATTGGCTTAAGTTCATTCATGCTATGCAAAAATCAAAAAAATAAAATTTGCTACACTTTCCGAAAATTGGTATTTTCAGTGTTTTTGTTTATTAGCCATACTTTTACTTCAATATACTTGTCGGAATGATTTTTTTGGTTCTCATTGCCTACAATAGCATTGTTCAATACATTTTCACCAAAAATTATAGAGAAGTAATTTTTTTACTTCTTTTTATTAGGAGCCCTTTAGACAAAAGTGGTGGTGTATAATCTTCACTGCACACTACTGTAGGCTCTAGCCTCCCCGCAACCCTAGTAGGATTAAGCAATTTGGCAAGAGAGTAAATATAATAAACTTCCCCAATTTGTTTTCTTTGTGTATTATTTATTGCTATAAATATACATTTATCTGGATGTGAAGTAAAATAGCAATTCCAGTTGTTTGTTTGTTTTTAAGATATGAAGTTATCCAGATGTCTTGATATCATAATTCATAAACTGTAGATTGGCATTATCTCATGGAAAAAAAACATCTTTTGAAGAACAAATTTGTCTGCATTTCCCTTCCAGGATGAGTTTGATAAGCTGCGACCTCTGTGCTACACCAATGCTGACATCTTCCTGTTGTGCTTTAGTGTTGTCACACCATCCTCATTTCAAAATGTCAGAGAAAAATGGGTGCCTGAGATCCGAAGGCATTGTCCACGCACCCCCATCCTGCTAGTAGGCACCCAGGCTGACCTCCGTCAAGATGTCAACATTCTCATCCAGCTGGCCAAGTACAAAGAGCGTCCGGTGGAGCCCCAAGAGGCCTGTTTGTGTGCTGAGGAGGTGCGTGCCGTGTCTTATATGGAGTGCTCAGCACTTACCCAGAAAAACTTGAAGGAGGTGTTTGATGCAGCAATATTTGCCAGCATTCAAAACACAGACAGCCAGCAGCAGAGATTGATGAAACGCACGCCTAATAAGATGAGGACGCTCTCCAAATCGTGGTGGAGAAAATACTGCTGTCTGGCATAGAGGAATATGAGGGATATTCATTATTTGAGCTTTCATTTATGGCCTTAAAAAACATTGACTTTCAGGGTTGCTGGAGTAAATTATGATTAGAGATTTAAATTCCGTACAAGTGAAATGAAAAAATTGTTTAAATATTGACTACACGTATCATTGCTTTACCATAGAAAGTGCATTGTAAACTTGTGAAATTAGTTGCTTGTGTCTAGTTTCATGTTCCTGCCCCACCCAGTAATTTTGCTTTGTCTCAAATAACAGAGAGCACAGAGAAGCAAACATACAATATGACATTGAATACCTTTCTTCATTGACAAATGAACTGACCACCGCAGGTGCAGTTAATTCAGATGCAGTATTTTATTATGCTGCAGATACTCTATATCACTAATGACATACGATGTTCCTGAAGTTTCTGTTCTTGAAATTCACACTACTCAGCCTACACTGTGAAATAACAAAGCATATTTGGGTGGACCCAGATAGAGGACAATAGTCCACTAATATTTATGCGTGTCCTTCTTTTACAGCATAAATTTGTTCTTAAAACCTAATTAAACTACCATGACGAACAGCTTTCCTTAAGCTGGAATGTCACCATTCCCTGTTAGTAAGCTGCAAGGCCTGCTTCCTTAAGGGTTACTAATGTGTTAAATCACTATCTGTAAAAAACAAATAAATATTCTAGTGCATTATCAGTAGTTTGACATCAGTTTGTTTTTAGCAATTTATCAGGTTGAAGGACAGCCTATTTCTAAAACAGCTGAACAAAAAAAATTGACCTGTTTACTTCCAGAGCTTCCCTTCAAAACATACGATGAGGTCATGGTCAGTAAGCGAGTACTAAACAGTACAGATAAAATTTGTGTATGCGCTGTATATTCCCTCATGCCAGAGGTGCATGAATTACAAAAATGGTGTCTGCTTTTTATATGACTAGACAATTGAACAAACTATTTTTTGGCCATGAAGATAAGGTGCAGAATAGGTTGTAGTGTTTAAAAAAGAGTTTCCCTCAGAATTATATATTGACATCGCACTGATCTGAAACCTATCGAAGTCTTGATAGTGATTATAAATTTGAACATATAACTTATTGTTAAATCAGTACAGTTATATGCAGTGTGTTTCATTTACAATTTGTGTATTTTTATGGTTCTTTCCATAAAATGTTTTTTACCATTGCTTCATAAATTCTGTACCACAATCCAGCCGTGAAACTTTGAAAGTTGGACATTAAGTAGCCTGAACGTATATGATGTGGTTATATACAATAAAATGTGATATAGTATGTAGAAAAATGCTCAAAATGGTTTCTGTATAGCTCAGGTAAAGGTGTACCATTGTTTAATAAGTCTATAACTAGTGACCCACTTTACCCAGGTAAGTAATATAAACAAGAGATTATATTACTTCCCTGCTATTACACTTTAAATGATATAGCAAAAAAGAACTTATGGTATATATGATTCACCCCTTTCTACTTTTTACATTTTTCAAATAAATCAAAGTCATATATTTACATGACAATAATATCACTGATTACAGTTCTTAATAAAAAAAGTACCAATGTTTTTTACAAATCAATCCCTATGACTTGAATCTGAATAATTTTGTGCCCTGTCTGCTGGAATATTTCAAACAGAAGTCACAATAAACAGTGCAGCTATAAAGCACTAGTGTGGCAGTGTAGTGTAATTTGGCTCAACATTTCCCCAGTTGATGGAATTGTAAGCTTTATCCTTTGGTAAATAATTGATGAGGTCCACCTACATAGAAAGTCACCTGTTGAAATGGGACATGAGCAAGTGAAAATGGAATGGCACAGCAAAGAGAGGTTAAAGTTTAACAAGATAAGCAGTGGTAGACACAGGAATATCAATAAGCCTGCCCTCCTCTACATGCTTGTATCAGCAGTGAACCGAATCTGATGTCTCTTGAATATATACAGTGACTTCCAAAAGTATTTACCCCTTGGCATTTTTCCGATTTTGCTGTTGCTCAACCTGGAATTGAAATTAATACTTTGGGGGTGGAGGTTTATCATTCGATTTACACAATGTGCCAACAACCTTAAAAATGCTAAATATTTGTTATTGTGAAACAAACATGAAATGACACAAAGAAGAGAGTCACGTTTTGCAGCAATTACAGCTGCATGTCTCTCAGGGCATAGCACATCTTGGCACTGGGATTTTTGCCATTTCTTTAAAGCCAAACTCTTCCGGCTCCTTCAAGAATTTCTCTTCCACAAGAATTTACTTATACTCAGCACCATCCCTCATTCCCTCAGTTCTGACCAGTTCCCTAGTCCCCGCTGATGTAAAACATCCCCACAGTATGATACTGCCACCTCCATGTTCTTCTTGGGGTGATGAAAGGTGTTGGGTTTGCACCAGACATTTTTGCCATTTCTTTAAAGCCAAACTCCTCCGGCTCCTTCAAGAATTTCTCTTCCACAAGAATTTACTTATACTCAGCACCATCCCTCATTCCCTCAATTCTGACCACTTCCCTATTCCCCGCTGATGTAAAACATCCCCACAGTATGATACTGCCACCTCCATGTTTTTCTTGGGGTGATGAAAGGTGTTGGGTTTGCATCAGACATAGCATCTAACCAGAGCAACTTTTTAAATATGTTTGTGGAGTCTTTTGTCCATGTGCCTTTTGGTGAACTCTAAACATTCATTTTTTATTTTTTTCTGTAAGCAGTGGCTTTTTTCTGGCGACTTACATGTTGTTGTGGTGCAATATTATTACCATTTTGTGATGATGGATTTAATAGAACTCTGTGGGATTTTCAAGGTTTTGGATATTTTTTAATAACCAAACTTTTCCACAACTTTGTCCCTGACCTGTTTGGAGAGATTGCTATTGCCTCTTGATGAGTGGTGTGAGTTGAGGACTCTTGGGGCCTTTCAGAACAGGTGACACTTAGATTGCACACAGGTGTTATTCAACTAATTATGTGACTTTTGAAAGTAACTGGTAGCACCAGATCTTATTTAGGGGCTTCATAGGAAAGGGGGTGAATACATATGCACATACAACTTTACATTTGTTTGTTTGTCTGTTTTAATTGTTTAAATCACCTTTTTTAATTTCACTTCACAAATTTGGAGGACAGGTTGTAAGGCAACAAAATAGGAAAAATGCCAAGCAGGTTTATACTTTTACAACCCACTGTTTATAATTTCTTTATGTCTACTATTCATTAGAATGTACATGAATGTGGAGAGAAGTTGTTATTGGCTTTCTGAATGTGAAAAACTCCTGTACCTGTACATGTGAAAGAGAGTGCTCAGTGAATGCTTATACAACTGGAAATTAAGGTACTCTTAAAAAGATTTTTGAATATAATACTTGGAACATTGCAGTCAACATGTTCCATATGTAATTATTCAGTTACATAATGTAGGAATTGTGTTTGACCTGAACTGAATCAAACTGAATGTTGATCGGTAAAAGGATAAGTGTCAGTGCTGAATGCTACAGTATAGTGTGCTTTTGCTGGGCCTATTTCTTTATTGTCACATTGTTTGCAACACTGTGAACTGTATATTTTTGGAAATATTGAGCTTGTTACAAGATGAAGTAAGATTTACAGTAGATGAGGATATTCTCAGGATCTGGTCATAACATCGGATAAGAGTGTATATAGGTTGTTATTCTTTTTAAAATAAAAATGGAAAATATGAAGAATCAGTGTTGTCTATGCTAATTATATATTCATTATATAATTAGGTATTATGTAATTAGAATAAGTATACCTGATGTTGACTACTTCCTGAATGGGATACCTAAATTAATTGTAATATTTTAAAATATAAAATTTTTGCTTTCAAAATAGCTGAACAGTCAACTTTGCAAACACCTTAAAGCATGAGTTTTCTTGTGCAATTCTTCATTGTAAAGCTTTTTAATTCCTTTCTCACTGTTTATAGGCAATTTCATGAAAAGTGGGACATGACCAGGCAAAAATTCATTTCAGTTCTAGATTTCAAAAAAGGGAATTAATAATAATAACAATAATAATAATAATAATAATAATAATAATCACAATCATAATAATAATAATAATAATAATAATAATAATAATAATAATCACAATTATAATCATAATCCTAATAATAAACTTATTCATAAAACACCCAACTTTACAATACAAGTTAAATTCATTAGGAAATATCCCTTTTCCACATGATTATATCCATAGTCCATGGACTTTAATGATGTTGTTTAGACATTTGTGTGATTTTTAAGATTGATTTTTGGGTTTGACCTATGTTCTTATTACATGTACCTTTAGAAAGGTAGGGCATGTAGGTGGGATTAGAGCAAACAGTTTTCTTTCAATTTCCTAAAATGTTTAAAACCCATAAATGCATGAAAGGGTGTAACTTGATGTAAAATCATCAATAATTGGATAATTTCATCTTTATGAAAGGAAAACAGTAAAATATTTTAGAAACAATTATCTTTTTATTTGTGAGTCATGTTAATAAATCAGATGTAACGTCCGTTCAATAGAATCTTTCTGCCAGTGCTAAGTGCCACACTTTCTGTTCTCTACTGTAGTCGGTATATTGTCAAGGCTACTCCCCCTTATGTGCCTTGAGTTCACAATCAGGTATTGCTGTTATTTTTTAAAGAATTTTTAAACAATGTTTGATAAAATTTCAATGCGTCTTTTTCTTGTAATGTCCATCACACTCATATTTTTGTTTTCATTTAAAAAAAAAAAAAACATGAAGAATCATTGAATATCTTTTCTTCCCTGCCTAAATACCTCAAAAGCTTAACTATGCCCATACACAAGATGAGTGACTTATGGCTTCAACGTTTAGTGCGAGACTGGTGGAAATGGCTCAGACACCTTACAAATGTAACATTCGTCACGGTGGAATTGCCCATATGCAGTATAATATAGTACAACATAATCTGAAATTCAAATTGATTTTTATTTAATGCTGAAGGTGATGTTTTACCACAATGTTACACTTTAATTTAATTTATGCTTTGGTTACCGATGACTGTTACTCAGCGAACTGTACTGATTTATGGAAGAAAAAAATAAAGCTAAATGACAATTAATATAATGCCACAGTAGAACTCTCAAAAATTTTTGACATATAATCCTTTTAAATGGAGTTAAATTTATATTTTATGCAGTCATGCATAGATAGGAAACACTGTAATACTTAGATGTTCTTCTAGATTGTTCTGGGTTGCTTTGAATTTGTTTAATACTGCAGTTGTTAAGATTATTTATCCTGAGCCTGAAGTCAAAGATGGTTCTGATGTTGATTGAACTGCCTTCTGAAAAGAGAGATTTTAAAAAGTAAATTAAAAACACACTCTGACCGGGGTTCAGAAAATGAGTAGTTAAGTTCTGAATTCAAACTGAAGCATATGAACTATGACCAAAGCATTAAAAATAATGTGGTAAGGTGTACACATATTCTTATAACACAAACAAACAAACCTCATCCTCGAAGCACCTCACAGGGTGTAAAGTTGCTTTCTAAAGGATCAAATTTTAAGGCTCCTTTGCTCTCTCTCTCTCTCTCTCTCTCTCTCTTTCTCTCTTTCTCTCTCTCTGTCTATCTGTCTGTCTGTCTGTCTGTGTGTGTGGGTGCGTAAATCAACCACCTTTTCATGAGTCAATTTCCTGAATTGGAAATAATCCCTGCATTTTTCTGCAGTAAGTTGCAGTGAGAAAAATTGTATGCATGATCTTAAGCTGGAATACAAATGCAGCCTGAAAATTACCGCCAAGACAGCTCTCCACATCTGTAAGCATGTATGGAACAAATTACGTTTTAACAGACTGATTAGCACCCTGTGTACTGTTTCTAAGTACTGTAAACAGCACTGCATGCTGTGTCTAAAGGTTCAGTTGTGAAAAAATTCACTAACACATTTACACTGTATTGCTGTTGTGGACTATGTAACAATTAAGACATCAAGACAACAGTTTATGCAGTCACAACATACATTACCAAAAGGGAACAAAATTACATTTCTAACATTCATGCCTATGCAATTTGTAAATTAAGTTATTACGTTATAAAGAATATGTTTATATGAAGTCAACACCTAAAATATGCTTGAGAAACCTTTCTTTCTGGTTTGTGTTCTGTGAGCAGCGTTACATTTTTCATGTACACGTGTGGATTTGGTAAGTTTCTGAAATCTGAATATCAGTGTGAATACGGATAACAAAGAGAGCGCAATATGGCCTATGTCTGTCCATGTGTGTGTGGGCGTGAGTAAATTCAAGATGAGGCATTCCTCCAAATAGGCACGGTCAGCCTTAAACAAACCATTTGCCAAGCTTCCAAACACACAGCTGTTTGCAAATCTACCTTCAGTTTGTTGCTTTGAGCAGTACAAGCCTTTTGTTGAGGCTGTCCATCTCTGGTGACCCCTGCTTCTGTTTCTGTTTCGATTATTGTTCAACCAAAGACAACAGATCTCAGTGTGGAAAGTGATCCCTCTGCTCACCACTACTTGTCACAGTCACTTTGGATAAACGCTGCTGTAGATATGTCCAGACGACTATTTACTTCTCTTTGAAGAAGAGCTGTTAACATCAGGGTTATCAGGTGTCTGTGAGGGAGAACAGATATGTAGAACAGACTTAAACTTTATGGTTAACTGATAAGAAAATAGTCTGAAGATGAATTTATAAATTAGTGAATAAATCACCCTGATGTGCAAACTACTTTCACACTTGTCATCTTCTTCTGTGTGCTTGATTAGGTATATTTTGTTTTGGTAGGATTACTCCTAAAAAAACCTCTGCTCTCACCCAGCTCATGTCTGGCTCAACTCCAGGACTCTGTCCCGCCTCCACACACTCGGTCTTGTTTTCATCTCTTCTCTGCTGACACAATGTGAAAGCAAGTGTTTTTTTTTTTTCTGGGAATGGTGACTCATGCTTCTTCAGAAGAATATTCCACACACTCATAAGATAGAATCAGTTGACACTCTCTGCAACTTTTTAATATATTTAATGTATTTTTGCTAAATCATTAGTGGCAGGGGCCAAAACTTTAACTATATGGTGGTTTGGTTTGACTTATTGAGTTTATTGAGATGGCAATATAGGGTAGGCAAAATACTAATCCACATCTCTAGAAAAAGACATAATGTAACCACCCTGCTGTGCATGGGCTGAGTAGGATTCTCATCAGATATAAAAGACACACAGCTACACAACATTTATTCGTTGTCTATTCATTCATTCACCGAACATTAATTCTACTACCACTACTACTACTACTACTACTACTACTACTAATAATAATAATAACAATAACAACAACAACAATAACAATAATAATAATAATAATAATAATGATGATGATGATGATGTCTTAGGTCACCCCTCAGCTATACCCTTTTTTGTATTTAATTAAATCCTGTGTTTGGAGCACTTTGAAAAATGAGTACAAATTTTACCATCTTCAATAGGAGTATAGGAGAGTGACTATGACAAACTTCCCTGCTCCTAACTGCTTTGATTTAAAGGCTAATCTTGGGTTTGGTTTCCAGCCTACTCTACAAGCTTTACACTTTTGTAATCTACTACAATTGTAAACAGTGTTCCGTTAAAGGAGCGATATCACAATTTTCCCCATAATTTATCCAGTTGCCAAAAAGTTGTGTAAATGTGCAATGAATGTCCAAAATACTAGTCAGTGCTTGTTAAATGACCGTTCCACTTGCAAATAAAAGTTTTTGAACCCAACATTGGCCAAAAAGAAATGGACTGCAACATGAACTTAATGAAAGCTTGCTGGGCTGAACAGTTTTCAAAGTTTTTTCAGTTTTTTTATTCATATATTTATGCTTTATTATGCTAATTATGCTTTCTACTTTAAAACTCTTTGTTTTATCTGCCTCTCATCTCTCTGAAGTGCTCGTTTGAGTTGTGTGATGTTATGATGATGAAATACAGGCTCTGGTCAGTGTTAGGTCACGAGTGCACCACAACCCCTCCTCTACAGGCAGGAATTCTGTAGCATCTGCTGATATACTGCTGGTTTGTTTATCTTTTGGGTGTGGGGGATTGTTTTATCATGGAATGATCAAGAACATTGAAGGTTTTGATTTGGACCACTGCCTCACTTTGCAGAAAACTTCTAAAACAGTGTTCAGGTTTTTGGCAGGCCATATACAGAATCTGTATCATTTAACCTTTTATTTATCAGGGTATTTTTTAATGAATGTGAAACACGAGAGTCTGTGACCATTATTGGAGTTTAAATCAAAATTACTTCACACTAGGAACAAGTGCAGTGTTTACCAAGAATCTGTTTATACCATGGCTTTTCTTTAAAAGTCCTAATCCCAAAAGACAGGGTCACATCCTTATCATAGCCCACATGCAATGGAATTTGCACCCAGCAGCTATTTTCCGTATGGCTTTTGTTATCCGTTTGGTCCCATGTACTTTTTCATAGTTAGGTTCCTTTTGTGTGGCCATGCCCAGATTCGGTATTTATACAGCATATTTTTGTGAGAGGAAAAAGAGTAGCTGCTGTTATCTTCACTGATAATACAGCCGTCTGTGTGGGGCCAGCTGTGTTTTGAAATGAAACAAAGGCAGTGAAAGTCAGGCTGCAAGAGCACTGAAGTGCAGTCACTGAACTGTTTATACATGCCCTGTTAATGATTAAAATTTGTTAATTAGGTAATTAATGCTATACTAAAATACGAGTGTAGAAAGCGCTTGTATGATTTTATTGTAGTATTTATAATGTCACATTGTTATACCTGCACTTTCTCTCTTTTGCTCAAACACAGGCACACACATTCAGTCACACAGCTTTTAAGCACATAAATTACTACAATTAGTCTGCACAGACAAACATTTGGAGTTTGTTCAACTCTTTCCCCAGCAGGGGACAAAAGCAGCTTACACAATAATATGCAAAGGATATTGTAAGTTTACACACAATGTTCGGTTAGACTTACTGAAATAGAAATTCTGGTGAGCCAGTTACAAATGTTACTGAGGCAGGAAAAAACATCTGTAGCTTTATTGTACTGAGAAATCTATTACATAATGTTTTGACCAGCAGCCAGACAATATGTCAGCATCATCAAATCTCAAACAAATGCTGTCCAGTGCTAGCTCATTAAATTATATTCAGACAGGCTGATGTCATTCAACATTTCTATAAGCTTTTGCATTTACTGGATTTCACATTTTTAGTACATCGCTCTGAAAAAAAGCCAATATGCTAACACTTAAGATAATTAAATTTTTTTTTTCAGATTTCATAATATATATGCAACCATCTGTACATTACATAACTTCAATAATAATAAAGAGATTATTAAAAATATGCACTCCATCTGGAATACAAGAACATAGATCTGGGTTTATTTTACTTGTTTTCCAATAAATGGCAAGTATAGCAGAAATAAGTTCAGCAAGCTCAGAACATGATGATTAGGCCAAGTACAGTACATGCTCTGCAAGATAAGTTTGTTTAACTTTCCACAAGCGCTATCTGTTGGATCGTGTTCTCCTTACTACCCCTTCATTCCATCACATATTCTTTTTTTTTTTTAGATAGATAGATTGGTGATCACAGCTCTATGTGGTGCCTGAAAGTACATCTACAGTTTTCTTCCACCCATCTGATGCCCCACACCTGACCTGCCGAGCATCTGACTTGACGAGTTTTGGATGTTTAGAGCTTATCAATAAGCGTGAAAGCACCCTTAATCTCTAAAACAGAAACTCTGTACTAAATCTGGATTATTACTATTGAAGTTAATTGGTCAGTCTGCAAATGTGGTAAGTATGTACTACACAGGAACGGCGGGATTTAATTGGGCCACTTTTCAGGGATTAAAATATATTTTCCCAGGTGAATAATTCCTGAATCAAAACAAAGGACACTCGCAGTTTGTCATGATCACTTAAAGCACATGACGTCATTCTTATCACACTTTAAAAGGGAAAAATATACTATAAAAATCTTTGTTTTTCTTGTGCTTCCATGTAGTATATACTAAAATAACTTTACTGAGCATGGTTTACTTATGTCTTCTTGTAGTATGTACTAACTGAATGAATAGGCTAAACAGTCATTGTTAGCTCCATGGCATTTACTTCTGTTTATGTTTCTGTATATACTAAAACTCTTAAAAGGAGATAGAGACAACATTACACAGCTCTTGCACCCACTTGGGTGTGTGCTCAGAGCTCATGCATCCATCATGATTATTATTATTATTATTTTTTAATCATTACAATCTCACCTTAGAGTGATTTTTTTTGTGCTTATGTTATCATGTAAATTATACTGGAATAATTACTCACCTCAGACTTGGTGGATGCTGCTGAAATGGATAGTCTGTTATTGTTGCCTGAGTGTGTGTGATTTAAACCTCAGTAACCTCAAAACAAGTAACTCTAATGTTAACATAAATAAAATTACAATTAAATAATGAGCATTATGCTTGAAAAATTGGATAATATTCATATTAATAGCAATGGGGGGTTTCGAGGACCTGTTTTACAACCGGTAAAAAAAAGTTTCCTGGCTGCAAAAATGTTTGAAAGCATTAAATACATGTAGACCTGCAACACTTTTTGACTATTTCAAAAACATTACATTTAGGCTAACAACAAAATTACCCAGCATGATATTTAATGTGCTGGTCTAGATGAAAGTGTTTTATAATGCAGAACTGCACATGAACTCTTTTTGCTGCACAGAGCTGCCATCAGTATAAGAACTCCATGAAGGCACAGTGAGGTCATCACTGATGCAATTGACTTGCTAAACTGCCCTGTGACAGCTGCCCCTCACCTCATTAGCATTCAATCTGCAGCCACTTGAATACCACAGAAATGTGTATTCAGCTTGTGCATATTGAAACAGGATCCTTTTATCATTATGGGTTTTTTTTTCTTCCTGAAATGACACAAGAGCAGCAAGATTCTCCATGCTTAAAAGAAACGCAATAATGAGAATCTGCATGCCGTGAAAGGTGCATTTTCCCCACTGGAAGGCCAATACAGTGTTTTTGGATTAATGTTTGATTATATATTTAAAAACTGTGTCTTCTGTATTATCTTTCATTTGTTTAATCAACAATATGTTATTTAAAATCCCTGTAAGAAATAAACTACATGTGTAGAGTTGAAATGGGTTGAATGTTAACCGAACTTTAGCATATTCACACACAC
>JAQMYF010000027.1:31182374-31205269 GCA_030014195.1 Neosilurus mollespiculum
ATATATATATATATATATATACATATACACACACACACACACACACACACACACCAGGATATACATTTATACATAAATATATTTTTAAGTCCAAAATTAGAAGTTACAGATATCTATATAAACAGATACAGAATGATTACTGTCAGTGAGTAAAATGTACAGTATTATCAATATGATAAAAAGTAGAATGATGGTCATGCATTCACTGCGCACTTTATTCTGGACACTGTACTAATACTGGCTATGGTCTCCCTTCACACTTATCACAGCCTCAGTTTTCATGGTAAGGGTTGCACCAGATGTTGGTAACATCCCTTTGAGATTTTTGGTCCATATTGACGTTTGCATCATGCAGTTCTTGCAGATTCTTGCAGATCAGGTGCACTTTCATCTCTCATTCTGTCACGTCCCAAAGCTATTCTACTGGATTTACATTCTGAACAACACTAAACTCATTGTTATGTTCCTGAAATCAGTTTGAGATGGCTTTTACGTTATGACAGGCTGCATTATCATGTTGGAAATAGGCATTAGAATACTGATAGATTGTGGCGATGAAGGAATGCCCATGCTCCTGATAATTGACTGGTATTAACCAGCCCAACATGTGCCAAAAACATTCCCCACATTATTACACCACCTCCACCTTCTCACACTGTTGACACAAAGCAGTTTGGGTCAGTTGATTTATGCTGTTGGTGCCAAACTCTGACCCTATAATGTGCATGCCTCAGCAATAATGGAGACTATCCAGACCAGGATACATTTTTCAAGTTTTCACCTGTTCAGTTTTGGAGGGCGTGTACACGAATGAGTAGATGTTCCTGTGTTCCTAATAAAGTGCCCCATTAGCATATGTCTCATAACAGGACTGTAATTCTCTAGTCTGGACTGGTATTTGCACTGAACTGCAGGTGTAGTATTATTCAGTTACATAACCTACTCAAATTAGATAGCTGACAGTGTCAAACACTTTCAAGCTTTGGAAAGAGTTAACTTGAAAATTAAATGATCTCATGGTCCATCACAGTCATACAAAATAAAACAGTAAAATAAAAGCATGTGGAGTTTCTGAGTGCCTCTAGTACATATATCAGGTATTGAACAAATGTAATTATAATTAAAACACTGGATTACCTTTAGGCCCTGTGATGGACTGGAAAACTGCTCAGGGACAGCTCTATGATCCAACAACCCACTGTTCCGACAGCCCTACTCATATAAAATGGGCCTCTTGCTTAAATCACTTGGGCACCCTACTCAGTTCAGTAGGGTTAGACTTAGGGTTAAGGCTGTCGCAACAATGAGCTGTAACCGTCGGACCAGTGGGCTGTCGGAATATAGTGCTGTAACCCAGCCATTCAGGGTGTACCCTGCCTTCGCCAAGAGACGGCTTAGATGGGATTCAGTCTCTCCACGATAGTAGGATTAAGTGGTTTGGCAAATTAATTAATTAATTAACTTTATTTGAAGTAACTTGAATACAAATGTTCTAAGGCCCTACGTTCAGGTTGTAGTCTCCCCTGGAGGCGTGGGTTCGAATCCCATTTCTGACAGCCAACTTTTCAGGCCACTATCTATTAGGTAAAGTAGATTTATTATCGTGTGACTGCTATAAAAAGAAGTGACTCCATTTGTCCTAATTACTTACATGAAGCCTATCATAAACTTCTTCAAATGTGAGATACAAGCATACAGGTTGCACAAACAGTAACTAGAAATATGTATGCCTTCAGGCTATACTTTGAGTACTTCCTCCAGCACAGTCAAGAGGTTTCAAGAAGCTCAGTCTCCGGCCATACCACTGCTTCTTTTGAAGAGTGTTATCTTGTCCGTGTCCAACTGCCTTTCTATTGTTTACTTGCAGTTTTGTGCTTCCCAATATTAAATTTGTAATAACTTTTGTCAGTGCCACTCAGTCCACCTGAGGGGGTGTGTTCTGGTGTAAAAATGAGGCTAGTGCATACAATCTATTAAACTGTACTGACATCTACTGGATTTTTAGATAGGCACTGCAGAGTTTAAATGTTGTGTCTGGCAAAATTAAAGAAACTAACATTAGTTTTGTGAATACTCTCTAAAATATATGGATATTTCTTACAAATGTTATGGCCGTGCTACACTGTTCAACCAAGTTTCATGGAAATTGATTGATAGGTTTTGTGCAGTCCTGATAACTAACAAGAAGAAATATAAACAAGAAATTAATATCGAAAAAGTGATATTTTGTACATTATGTGGTTAAATGTTTTGTTCATTTTATTTGTAGATTGCCATTAAAGGTGCTTTTGGTAAAAATTGATGTCCTTTTTCCTTTAAATCTTCATCATAGTACAAAAGTGTAATTTATTACCTTATTGTCTGGTCCCTGCTGATGGCCTACTACAGTAGTTATGATTTTGCACTAGGAAATTTAATTTCAGGTGCCAGGGAGCACGGTGGTATAGTGGTTAATACGTCTGCCTCACAGCAAAAAAGTGCTGTGTTCGAGCCTAATGCCCGGTGAGGGCATTTCTGTGTGGAGAATGTATGTTCTCCCTGTGATTGAAGGGTTTCCTTTGAGTCCTGGAGTTTCCTCCCACAGTCTAAAGACATACTCATTAAACTAACTGGCTGTTACAAAGTGCCCCAAGATGTGAGTGTGAATGGTTGTATGACTGTGCTGCAGTGATCTGACAAGCTGTTTAGGATGTACCCTACCTTCGTCCCGGAGTCGGCTGGGATAGGCTCTGTCAGCCTCCCTCTGGTTAAGCAAATAAGCAGACATGAACACATACAAATGGAATGATACACACAGCCAAACATTTTAGGAAATATAGGCCTAGACAATCAAATTGGCAGACCAGAACTATTTAATGTCAGTCAGCTTTATAATCTCATGAATGTCCTCCTATCTTCACTTCTGCTGCTACCAGAGTTTGAATTATTCCAACTTGCATACATGAACAGAGTCAAAATGAAAACATTAGGATGGGTACACTGGCTTGCCTAGAATAGCCTATATTTTACATTAAGCGGTAGGGGGCTGCATGGTGGCATATTGCTTAGCTCTTGCCTCACAGCAAAAAGGCACTGGGTTCGAGTCCCGGGCTTGGCCATTTCCGTGTGAGGTTTGCATGTTATCCCCGTGCTTGTGTGAGTTTTCTCCTGGTATTCCGGTTTCTTCCCATAGTCCAAAGAGATCCACAATAGGCTAATTGGCTGGTCCAAAATAATTGATCCTGGTGTGTGTGTGTGTGTGTGTGTGTGTGCGCGCGCTCTGGTGACTTATTCAGGATATATCCTGCCTTCACCCAATGTTGGCTGAGATAGGTGCCAATCTCCCCATGACCCTAATAAGATTGAGCGGTTTGGAAAAATGAACGAATTAATGAATAATAAGGATTAGTTTTATTTTTATTTTAACTCTGGGTTATTATATGAACTAATGCCAAGCAAAAAAATGTACCAATTCCAAGGGGTATTACACCATTGCATTAGATTTACCAGTATATATATATTGCTGCAGAGTGGACTTCAAAATGTGAAGTTATGTTGGATTATTATTGATTTCCCCCACTTGAAGCTACACCCTACCAGGCTCTTACGTTGAAAGTCGGAACCGGAAGTGTGCGGCCTGTGAGTTCTTGCAGGATGCGCGGATCCTGCTGAGGGATTTTCCCTTTATTAAATATCCTCGTCGACTCCGCTGAGGAAAAAATATAGCTGTCTAAAATACACAGCAGCCATGTCCGAGACATACGGTAGGAAATATTTGTGTTTGTGCCCCAGTGTACCGTGTGAGCCCTGGAGGTTGTGCTGTGTTGACTGAGCAGGTGTCCTGAAGTGATGCATTGCTCGCAGGCTAATCGCCCTGTAAACAAACAGCTACGCCCGGAGGACACAGGCAGCTCTGGCAGTACACGTAAACAGATTTAGCTGCCTGGTTTGATATAGGAGGGACTGGCGAACTTTATTGTGTGATCCGAGTCAAATATTTAAAGCTAGCATAAGGTGAAGTGCCCGGATGAAGCCGTTATAATATTTGCTAGTTGTCTCTTCATCCAACATCCCGTTATTTTGTACTAGCACTCATAAATACAGGACACAGAACCTGGGAATGGGACGAAACCTACGCTTGTGTTAAAGAGTTCAAGGAGGTAAAACCCAGTTGAGGTTAGTGGTGGTTAGGTGGTTAAAGCTCTGAGTTACTGGTCAGGAGGTTTAGGGTTTAAATCCCAGTACCACCAAACTGCCACTGTTGGGTTCTTGAGCAACTGCTCAGAGGTTTAGATGTAAAAGTCTCTGTGGGTAGGTGGTGCTGCCAAATACCATAAATGCAAAAAAAATAAAAATAAAAAGGTTGTGATGTGCCCTCAGTGATATCATTCACTCAGTGGGGTAAAAGCCAAATGTCCTCTGGGATTTCAGTGTACATGGTCCATGACTAGACCAGGGGTGTCCACCTCACTAAGTTTCTAGGACATCGAGGGCTGAATAATCACTCAACATCTGTCCAAAAATCTACACAACAAAATCATTAGTTAATGTATTTGCCCACTTTCTCTTTTACTCACTTCTTTGACAGTGCTTGACAGCAGCAATCTTTCTTGCGTCATTAATAACCAGCTGCTCCCTACTGGATGGATGATGAATTATGTTTCATGGTGAAGGTTGATGCAAAGAATGTATGATGATCGTATTCTTTGAAAGTTCTCGAGAGCCGCGTAAGATGACATGGTGGGCAGGATTTGGTCGCCGAGTCTTGAGTTTGACACGTAGACCATATTTTAAAACAGGACGACATAGCAGGCAGTGATTAACCTATGGAAGTGTTCATCATGTTGAATAATACAACTGACAGGATACAACAAATGTTTTAGGGATATGAAAGACGTTGGAGGTAATATAGATAAATATAGATAAAGAAACGGTGCATAGAAAAGCTCATGGAGAATTCCTGTACCTCTCAGAATAAGAGATTTTGTACTCAGCAATAACAGACTGTTTGGTTCAGTCGACGTGTTACCAAAGCAGGCATTAAACTTTATGATGGATCAGGGCCTTTCACAGAACACATGCAAATTATATTAATCAGATTAATGCAGTGATTGTAATAAATTCATAATATGTTTGTTTTCTCTGCAGATTTCCTCTTTAAGTTCCTTGTCATTGGGAATGCAGGAACTGGAAAATCATGTCTACTTCACCAATTCATTGAGAAGAAATGTATGTCAGGTTTTTAATAACAGCACATCAGTTCTTTGTAAATTCATGTCATAAGTAACAGGAGTTTTTACTATACATATCAAAAATATTCATTATTTATTTACGTATTTACTCATTTAATGTTTGCTTCTTCAGTCAAAGATGACTCGAATCACACAATCGGAGTGGAGTTTGGTTCAAAGATCATCAATGTGGTCAACAAATATGTGAAACTCCAGATTTGGGACACAGCAGGGCAGGAACGGTTCAGGTATGTTAATAACTGGTACTTATAAGTAGGGATAGGGATCATCAGGGACCATCAGATACAGTATTGTTATGATAGAAAAGTGGCAATTCAATTTGTATGGCAATGCTGTAAATGTTGTGATTCTGTAAATATTCTGATTCGATATTTAAATTATTTCTGATTATAACACTTTAAACCCTTGACCCATATAAAAGAAAGTCATACATCTAAAGCCTTAAGCCTTGAAGGCTTTATTCAAGAGCTGCAAAACTGAATTTGAACATGAGTAATTATGAGCCTACTCCCTAAAATAGTACCACCCCCCCCCCCCCCCCCCCCCCGAAACAAAACAAAAAACCATAAATCGCCACACAAAAGAACTGTGATCGATAACTGAACCTGATTTTCTCCCATCAGTATGACTGACTCACTAATAGAGATACAATAATACAGATGCTGAGAGGCTATAAAACTGTTTTGCATTACTTTGATTTTTTCAGAATGGGATGGTTATTTATTGCTCTGTTGCTTAATTTAAGTGCAGCTCAGTTTTAGTGAATTTATAGAGCCTGCAAACTTTTGCTAGTTTAGAGAGACTGTCAGTTCTTGATTTATTATGGGACTTGTTAAACACTGGCTGTGCACTGGCACCATTATATTGAAACAAATAGACTTGTTCACTGATGTCTTTTTTCTAGTGCTCAGGGGAGGGCAGGTGAAACTATATCAAGTGTTGAACACTTATATCAATAATATCAAGTGTTGAACAACACAGTGGTGCAGTGGGTTGAATTGTGACATGAAAGGTCCTGGGTTGTGGGTTCCTGAGAGATAATTGGTATAAATAATGGATGGATGGTTTTCCTATTCTGTTTTTAATAGACATGTTTGTCTCCTCAGATCTGTAACACGAAGCTATTACAGAGGGGCAGCAGGAGCTCTCCTTGTCTATGATATCACAAGGTAAGGTAAAGGTAATAGGTCATGTAGGCCATGCTGTTGCAAATAAAGCTCAGATTTTCATTTAATGAAACATAATACATTTCCAGCGGTCTGTTGGATTCTATGTAAATTCTGGGCTTTAGTACTTATAAACATAATTAGACAAATCATACATGTTTGACTGTGAATTGATGGATGGCTTTGTAAAGACATTGTGACTTTGTGACATGGACTTCTTAAGAATGTGTGGACATGATTCCACATATTCTAAACATAAGTCGATTAAAAATTGTTGTATTTAAAGGATAAGTAATGTAGCTGTAGACCATTCTCTTATTCAGAACAGCCCTTATATCACTACATTTACACTTAGCAGGGGCTTTTTCTGTATCGTTATTAAATGTCAAATAGTTTCATTTCCAAAGGTGCTTGGAAATACTGTTGAAAATGACTACCTAGAGAAGTTTATGTAAAAGAGGATCAGAAAAAGAGAAAAAAAAGAGCATCCTTAACACAGACATTGAATAATACAGTTGTATTGGGAAGATAAAATAAGGAACTGAGAAAAATGAGTCAGTTAAATGGAAATTAAGAAAAAGACTAACGCCAGACTCAGATTCTAATCTGTTAACTTGTGCCATAATTCTGGGTAAAGCACGTGTCACATACTGTACATCACAGAGCAGGTATACAATATGCCTATAAAAAAAAAAATGGGCAAATTCCTATGAAAGTTGTTGGTGTGTCTTATGAAACCCACTTGTTGTGTTACAGAAAAAGAAGCCATAGAAGGCTCTAAAAAAAAGGAGCCAATGATATAATTACATATTTAGTATATTAGTAAACATAATTATGGTGTGTGTGTGTGTGTGTGTGTGTGTGTGTGTATATATATATATATATTAAAAGCATGATGTCCTTCTGTAATTAAAAAAGTGGCAAATTACTGTAGAATAGAAGGAATAAAACACTTAATGAAATGGTGGATTTAGAAAATAATTACTGTTGATTATTTTTCCATAAAATAATCATCTGTCATGTCACATGATTAATAGTGTATTTGTTTCCTGTATAGATTATTACACAAACTGAACTCCTAATTCTGTTCTGATATTTTTCTCGTTTTCTCATTAGTCGGGAGACATATAATGCTCTAACCAACTGGCTAACTGATGCCAGAATGTTAGCCAGTCAGAACATTGTTATAATACTGTGTGGCAATAAGAAGGACCTGGATGCTGATCGGGAGGTCACTTTCCTGGAGGCATCACGCTTTGCTCAGGAGAATGGTTTGTCTGCCTGTCTAGTAATTTTGAATTTCCTTTATGTACTGATGCTTACTAAAATTGCATGCATTAAATGTTACCCTTTATCCAGGCTAAATAAAAATAAAAAATTTCATACTAATTATTCAATTGTATTTCAGCAGTTTTATTTAGATTTTTAAAATATTAAACCTGGTATTGTATAAATCAGTATTATTCTTTGGGCTGGTTTTATATCTTATCTAGTTATAACTGTTTTAAGTAATATCACGCTTACGTACGTGTGATACATAGAACCATGCACCACAAGGGGCCACTGCAGGATAGTAATTTAGCTCTAACATCACAGGGAGTATCATGCTCTTACTTCAATGATAGCTGCTCCACTCAAGCCCCCTCTCCAAAAGAAACCTGACCTGGATGGAAAAGGGCCTACTTGTGTTCAAAGCCAATATCAAATATGAGCACTGGAAGTTTGCTTATTTACAGTAAGTATTTAATTCATAAAATAAAACTTGTATATCTTTCTACTCTAGAGCTGATGTTTCTAGAGACCAGTGCTTTAACAGGGGAAAATGTGGAGGAGGCCTTTGTCCAGTGTGCACGCAAAATCCTCAACAAAATAGAATCAGGTAAAAGCACAGAGTTGAAACTGAACCAGCATGTCTTGTCATTTATGATATCCTTTTTTTAATAAGGGTTTGTTTTGCTGGTCAGGTGAACTGGATCCAGAGCGTATGGGCTCAGGCATTCAGTATGGCGACGCAGCACTACGGCAGCTTCGATCCCCAAGACGAGCTCAGGCTGAGAGCGTGCAGGAATGTGGTTGTTAAAGCCCAGCAGCCAGGTGGGACAAAACTTTACCTTTGAAATACAGTACTCTCCCTTGCGGAGTGCATATCCTCCCTGAAATCCAAAGCTTCCACAGAGCCTCTGCATTTACTGTAATGTTCCCTGTGGATCCAGTCGAGATAAAGCACAGGCAAAAGGTTAAACTTAAAAATCCTTCCAGTTTTAAAGTTTAATCCAACTGGTGAGCTATTTTATTTGAGGTTGAGAACAGTGATTTTGAAGGTTGACAATCAAAGCATTAGGTTTGCAGCACACTTGACTTGACTTCCAAAATGGCGGCGCTCATGGCAAGATGTGAAACCCTTGTGAAGGGACCGTTATAATCGTGGGTCGAGGCATTTTGCAATACAGTTTTTTTATTTTCAAAGGTATTAGGTTTAGTGAAAAAATAGTACATCCTGAAATTATGTTTCTGCCCAAGATTGCTATTTAACAATCTGTAGGTCAAGTTATTGTCTGCAAATCCCCTGTAAATCCTCCATAAAAAATAATTAAGGGGAACATGGTGCATGTTTTTTAATTCTGCAGCTTCTCCTAAAACTCGGTCTGTATTCCCCGTGGAGTATCAGGAGATATATATTTGTTAGTGACAGTACTGTATATGGTCCCTCATAGCCTGAGAATAACCAGAACACAGTTCTGTGCAATTTCTTCAACTGTGTTGGGGCTGAGTAAGAAAAAATATTTGCCAAGTGCCTATATGCACCTCTGGCATTTTGAACCCTAGGCATCTGAGACAAACTCTGTCACCTTTGCACTGCAGATAGAACAGATGCACTGGGGAGGGATTGCTTCTCTTATGCACAGCTCTTAAAACACTACACTCACACTAAAAATAGCAAGGCTTCCTCGAGGTTTCATAAGGGATAGAATGGGTCACATTCACATAGTTCAGAGGTGTTCTTTGTTTAATAATAGAAATTCCTAGACATTTGCATCTTGCTGGTGCCAGGATTTAACACCATTACATTGTGTTTGTATTATATCAAGGTTTTTACACGAAACAATTTTTATTAGTAGTTTTAATTAGGGGTTTATTAATTTTGGCATATTATAGTAATGTATATAGGAAATCAGAAAGCATTTTTATTGAGTGGATTTTTTATTGAACCATATTCTTTGCTATTTACGTGCATAGTTTCAGTGTTAGTTCAAAAACACCTGTTTTTAAGGCTTAGTTTGTCATAACAGAGTAAATAATGCGACCTAAAATCGCATTGTTACCATATGTAGTACTTAATAACATCACTTCCCCTCGAAAAGAGTCTTGACCTGATGTCTGGGAGGGCCACCATACATTAACCATATTCAGCTCACCAACTGCTTAACTAAATTTGATGTGTTGGAAGTGTGAAAATATAAAGCTTTCTGGGAGTGCAGTCACCCCATGATTGAAGTTGAAATCTCCTCGCATATTATAATGGCCTGTCCTATATGATTTCACCTTCCTTCCCTCTTGTCTGTAAAAGGATGTTGGTGGTAGCAGCTCAGCAGCATCTGTTCTGTATTTAGTTTGCTCAGGGAAGGCGGAGTCCACTTTAATATAGGGGGCTATTTTGGACATTAATGCCCCCTGAGCCCTGATCAAGTTCGTTTTTGCATGCCCGAGTGACGATGACACAGCGATGCTGAGCCATGCTAAGCATATCCTTCTCCAGCCTCCCCCATACACATTGACAGATACACACCCAGGCTCACGGTCTTTCCCAACTAGAGTAAGAACAAGTGCCTAAACATTTATTCCCACCCCTAGAACTTATCAGTTAGACTACACTCACACACAAATACAGAACAGTACAGGCTGTCAGTTATATTTAACTCCAGACTCTCTGTGTCCTTCAAAGACCCTTAGCATCTTAGGCACCTTATTTGGCTACTTTGGAATGCTAACCAAAAATAGAGATCCAAGGTGGTTCAGGGTCCAAGGTATCTATGAAAGGAGAAGGCTAATTAACATGCAGCTACCCATAGAAAACTATATACCCAGTACACAGAAATGTGTAAGACACGGCCTGGTCTGGGACTTGGTTAGTTATATTCAGCATTCCTGAAAACGAAGTTTAAAAATGATCTGGGCTGGATTTGCACATGCTAAACATGAATTATTACCTGTGTAATTTTTTAGCTATCAATTTAAATACGAGAGCACAGATGAAGTTGCACTGACAAATGCACTTAAACTGTATATGGAGGATAACGAATATTAAGTCAAGTATTTCAAAGTAAATTATTAGGTGAATGGTAATTGTGCATATGCAAAATTGCTGTAATGACTTGGTTTTTCAGGCAGTGTATTTTATATTTTTATTTTTTTAAGAATGTATGCACTAGTTTATTTTTGCCACTGTTCAGATCTTGATTCTGATTCATGAGGCGTTAATTAATCTTTCACATCAGCACACTCTTACAGTAATAAACTTAATATTCAAAATACACGCTTACGTAAATAAACTTGTTCTAATATTCAATCATTTTGAATGTAGTCTAACTCTAAATGATCAGAAACAAATAAAATTTATGTAACAAATAAAATGTAATTTAACAAAGAAAAACAAATCATTCTTAATATACTTTGTTGTTAGGAGGCAGTGTCATCACTTTAGAAGTAGAAGTAACATGACATGAAGTAAAAATCTAGTAAGTCCAAAATTTGTGAGAATCGTGAGGAGCGTGGGTGGGTCGTGAGATTGAATCATCATGATCTTGAGGGAGCATGGTGAAATCGTGACGATCGATGACAGTCAAAAAAAATTTTTTGCGATTATTAAAAGGTATTATGATTTGACACCACATGTGATAGAATGTTGGAATCGAAGTAGAGCGCAGTAGAGATTAACAGACCTTAACAGAGTGTAACAGGCTTTGATGCGCCATCGTAGGGGATATTGATGAACTTGGAAACACGATTCTTTCAAGTTTCATCTCTTGAAGCACCCGGCCCTCTTTTTATACCCCAGTTGTGCTCCAAGCGTGGTCATAAATCGTGGAGCTTTTTTGAATCGCAGAGATCACGGACATCCTGCCCCAGTGTAAACCCAGGGTTACTCTGTTCTACAGCCTATAAAATATGTGAATTTTATAAAGAAATTCCACATATTCACAGAGGATTTTGTCCTAGTTAAACCTGCCAAAAACACCTAGCAAGTCTCTGTGCCAGTCAAATTTGTTATTCTGGGCATGTTTTTTTTCCTGTGCCATTTACAGATATGAGGTCCATTCCAGACAGAGTAGGCCTATGAATGAGTAAATGCCAAGTTATGTGATATTAATATAAAACAAGTTTGACTGTACAGTTTATGCCTATTGAGATATTCATTTCTTTTTTATTTTCCTCAAAAGTTTACTTAAATGAATTACTAGTGGTTTTTTTTGGGGGGGGGGGGTTTGTTTGTTTTTTGCTAAATACACAAGAAATGGGCAATTTAAATTTTGGCCTTCAGAAATGTGAGAGGATTGAGAGATACTTGTGGGATGATGTCTTTTCATAGCTGTTCTAATCTAAGTATAATAACACCTATAAAAAGCTGTGATATTTCACAACACAAAATGTCTTTAATTACCTGATGAAAAGAAAGGTGTCATTCTGAATTATTATTATTATTATGTGTATTATTTAAATTCATCACTGGCAAACTGCTGTGTTATAAGAAATATAGCACTAACATTCCATTACATGAAAATCAACTTTAATGTGCTAGTAGTAGCAGCCCATTTTGAGACTGGCTACATCACATCTCCTCAACCGTGATTATTTTCCTGTAACAGAATGCTGTGCTATTTTATTTCTTATTTATTTTCAAGGTTTCACCCATTTTTTCTACAGAAAACATTTCATAAAGACTATTGTGGGAAGGAGACGACACACCCAGAACAGTGGAGAAACTCTTTCCTCTCCTTCCTTTTACCTCACTTCAGACAAGTCTGAGATCTTGGGACGCCGCTGTGCTCTTGAACTATCCGGGCCGAGCCAAGACACCAGAGGATGATGAATCTAGGCCCTTGCTGAATGTTCTGCACTAAGCCCGACTCACATAACCCTCTATTTCCTGTCCTATTCTCATTAAAATATTTAGGTCTTGTGGAAAGAATAACTTAAATCATTATTTTGAAGCATGTTTATGGACTGCATTTCCATAACCTGAATGATTAGGTTTTATCAGCTCAGGAGTGCTGTTGGTTATTGATTGTCATATCAGCTAAAAACATTTAAAATCATAATTTTTCTGCAGATTATCAATGTATCATTTAAGATATATATACACACAGTACTTACACACACACACACACACACACACACACACTATGTTTTATAAATGGGATTGCTTTCTTGCAACTACTGCACCGTTTTTTAATTCCACTGTTTTGACTTTTCTTTTGTATATACAGTGTATATAGCGTATGTCAGAAGTTACTTTTAAAACCTGGAATGTCAAATTATAGTATATAATGAGTCATAGACCTATCTTCTCTTCATATATAGTAGTAAAATATATTTTAAAAAATAGATTGAGAGGTCCCTGTTACATGGTGTTATCTTACACAGCAATCTAAAATGCTGTTGTCCTGTCTCAAAAATGTTCATTTGACTAAATAATGCCAAGTGGTATTAAATGTACTATCCATTTTTTAAATGTTATTTCTATGTAACTGCATTTAGCTTTGTGCATTTATGGAAAATGTGTTCAATCCTTTATTTCATTTATTCCTAATCTAGCTGTCTTTCTGAGAACAAGGGTTGAGAAATGTTGTCTTTGGTTTCAGCATCGTACACATACACTAAAAGTGTATACAGTTAATGGGAGCACGTGCTTCACAGGCCAAGCAAAATATTGCGAAAATATATTACTGCATTGTGTTTAACAAAGGCCACTTTTTTGAGGAGAGAGAATCATGTCATAATCATTACCTTTGTTTGATGTTTGTTTGTTTTTTGTTTATTTGTTTTTGTCTAATGCAACTGTAAAATGACAAAATGGATGTAAAGGTAGGACCAGTATATGATCAGGTATGATATATATTGTGATGGGAAAATATAATTACGATAAAGTTCAGCATTATTTGATGGCATCAGCTCTGGCTCCCACTGAAATTCCTATCAAGCATATTAACATTATATTAAATTATTTTAAGATACATATTTCCCCAATGTTTAATATTTCATGTTGTACAATAATTTTGGATGGCATATCTGTGAATAATAAAGGTCTGAAAAAAAAGTACAAACCGTGATAAAAGTGGAAAAATTTTATTTAATACATTTCAGAAACACATTGTGGTGGCACTGACAACACGCACAACTATAATATTTTCAAGTATTATGATATCAACACTGGGAACAAGTCTTGGTTTTAATAAAAAAAACTTAGAATGCTGTTACTGTCACTATTTAAATTAATACACATTCACATACAGCCAAAACCACAAACCATAAAGTCGTATCTATGCACCCTTATAACCAGCTTCTGCAGCTTTTCACACAAACAACTGCTTGTCTTTATGCAACATTATGGCTTCATTGTAATCACTTTAACAATTCACCACTACACAAATCACTATTAATACAGAAAATGTGTTACTTAGAATCCTTGAGAAATACTAATAATATTTATATCTTTGCAAAACCTGGAATCAGTGGTAGCACAATCCTCACTTACAAGCTAAGCAGATTTTTATGATGTTATTTGAGATTAGGTTACAGTCACGAGTAGAAAATTCTCGTGCACCATTGGGCACAACATTCTACAAAACAAATCAATGCTCATTTCAAACGTCTTCAGGAAAAGTGTGCAATACCTGCAATTCATGCAATTTCATGTTATTTTAACATCATGTTCCAATTAACCCCTCTTCTTATTTATTTATTACACATGAGGTAGAGCACAGCGCTACACACTTAAATCATGAAGAATTAAACTACGCAGAGCTGAAGTTCTACAAACCTTTACTGAAAAACGATATTTCACACAATATCTCTGGCATTATGTCATTTATGTTGAACAATATTAAGCAAATATCCACTTCAATTAAGCTATGCAATTACACCATGGATAATGAGTAGAACTTTAAAAAGTGCTAGAACATAATGCCAAAAAAGAGAATAGTTTTATTAAAACCTAAAGTTTTCTTTAAAAAAAAATATACAGTAAAATTAGGATGCTGGATGCTGGGAAAGTCTTACAAAACCAGATATATCAAAAAGTGGTAGGAATGTCTCAGAATTAACATAAACCACTGATTGTGATTCATAGAAAATAAAGCTGGAGTCTAAAATCTAGCCTACACCTTAAGTACAGTTGCTTAATCTACCCCTTGTTTAGTACTATAGCAGTACTTGGCTGTTGTGCATTAGTACCTGGCAGGCTAGTTTTGAGGTTTTATTTGCATCAGTGTAGAACATACAACCTATATTTTACCATTGTCAAACACTGACAGAGTGCTGTTGTGACTGACTGTGGCTTTAAAATGCCATATAAAGTCTTTATTTTACTTATACCCAACATCTGTTAAAACCCTAAACTAATACCAGTAAAAAAGCACGGTAAGGAATTGGCCAAGTAATATCAGACCTATAGCACAAACCAAAAAGTCTTTTTGTTATTTGCTTTTTCATGGTAGCAGTCCATTGAGGAAGGCAGGCAAGCTGGATTCACATCTCTACCTGTGATTGGAAGGTATGTTGCTGGAAGTCTTGGAGATTTACTGTGACCTAGCAGAGAAGCAGCGCATATACTCAGTCATCCAAGGGTTGTAGGCAGAAACAAGCTTGCTTTTGTTCAACTTTTCCAAGTCAGCTGATTTTGCTTTTCGCTTGTCCGTTCTCTTCATCTGTTTCTCAGCCTCGCGTCTAGTTTTCGCACGTAATGCTGACTCATGTATCTAAACACAGAGGGGAAAAAAATTAATGAACAAGCATGAATCAAACCTTAACATTTTACCACTTCACCTACTGGATTACTAATCCATTGGTGGTTCAAGCCCCAGTTCCATCAACCTACCACTGTTGTAAGTCACTCTAGATAAGGGTGTCTGCCAAATGCCTGCCTACGTTCAAGCTTGACCAGGAATAAGTGCTCAACCTAATTTTCTATACTACTCAAAATATTATTGCTCTACTGTAAAACCCCCATCACACACAGACATATTCCCAATACATCCACAGAAAATTGAGGTGATACTGTAAAAACTTGTACAGCATAGCAGGAATGCAGTGGGAACTGATAAGGATGTGGTAAAACATTGGACATGTTAAAAAAGTAGTGTGGATATAGTCGCTGAATGTAGAAGTAGACACAAGAAAACTTGCAGAACGAATAAAAAAGTGCACAGTAATTATAAGGACGAGATGGACACAGTTAGAAATAGTAAATGGTTAGTAAGCATGTGGTGCGATATGATCGGTTGTAGTAAGAATTCAGTGGATGTGGTGCATGGTAAGAGCACATTAGATTCAGTGAAAAC
Source organism: Neosilurus mollespiculum (assembly GCA_030014195.1). Lineage (NCBI taxonomy): Eukaryota > Metazoa > Chordata > Actinopteri > Siluriformes > Plotosidae > Neosilurus > Neosilurus mollespiculum. Next base: position 31,198,329 of record JAQMYF010000027.1, read on the forward strand.
CTGCCATTGGCATAGTAAGAGTGTAGAATGAACTTCAAAACTGCACTTTTTCACCATTTTGACCGTGTCCCTGCTGCGGTCTTTGTGGCCTTTATCTGAGTGTGATGAGGCTCTAATGTAACGTTTCTAACCAGATTGCTCAAAGAAATAACATTTTGCAGCTGGAAAGCAGCTCACCTCTTTTGTGGATGCAGCTGGACCAACGTTGTGGGTTCTTTTCGAGGCCATATCTGCCTGTTTCTCTCCTGAGCCATACATAGCAAAAGGATGTCTGCTTTCTTTGCCAAGGTCTTTGGAGATGTGATGCTTGGCTTTAGTTCTGGTTGGCTTGTATGAATGCCTTGGTTTGCTTTTCGTATTGCTCCGAACTGGTGGGATGATAGGCACAGCACTTTCCCCTGTTACCCCTTTCTCTTCCTCCTTTTCCTGAGATTTGACATCTTCTGTGACTTGTTCTGTTATAAAAGAAGTGGTTAGTGGTGCCTTTGTTTTTTTATGGAGTAAAACCCAAATAAACTACAGAAAGCAGACTTTTCTTCCACTGTTTCAAATTTGTTATATACCTTTAATAGGACCACAAGTTAAGTGGGACTGATAGAGTGTACAGGGCTGATAGTGGACTGCAAATGTGGATTTATTTGATGATTTCATGCTATTGACATGTTGTGCTGCCTTATATCAGAATATAATTTCTTGACTATTACTATTACTGCGATGGCCTGGCGAGTCGTCCAGGGTGCACTCTGCCCTCGCCCAGAGTCGGCTGAGATGGGCGCCCCTAATTAGGATTAAGTGGTTCAGGAAATGAACGAATGAATGAACTTTGTAACTGAAGCTTGAAATTAATCATCGTGACTGTAATGTCTGTGCATCCTTAATTCATTTTTATTTACATTTTTCTAATTGTCTACTCCATTTATTGTTCAACTAACTGAAACGTTGCAGCCACATCACCCTCGCCTTTCCCTTATTATCCATACATTAAACCTTAAAAGCACCTGTTTATGTTTCGATGAATCATGATCTTGATTCATACTCTTATCCTACCTTTAATCTGGCTCCTGTCAGATTCTCTCTCCTCTTCTGCTCCATGTTCTTCACGTACTGCTGTCTCTGTTGTGTCCTTTGCTGTAAGTAGCTTTTCTTCTTTTTGCAACCTGTGGTCTTTACCTCTCTCCTGAGGTGTACTTGTGCCACTGGACTCTGTATCACTTCCACTCTCATCCCAAAACCAGGGGCTGTGAGTTTGCTCCAACAACCTCCTCGTCAGTCTGTACCTCACCAGGTCCTGATAACACTTCGCGTACGTTTCCCATTTCGGGTCCTTAAATTTCTTCATATATTCCGACCTAATCCGTCTGGCCATTTCTCCTAAAGAAAAGGGGAAAATTACTGTCGCCTAGGATACGGAATGACACGCCTTGGGGGGCGGGGCATTTGTTTATGTATCTGCTTGAATCTATCTGTGCAGCCTTCACGTGCTCTCCAAATTGTTGTATTACATACTTGCAAAACTGCAATTACGTCTGATGTCTTTGTATAAAATACATCTACTAACGTTTGTCTAGGTAGTTAGCACAGTGTATTTTGGTATCTTTTTTAAACACTTTTAATGCTGAAAAGGACAGTGTAATGCCTACATGTAGGCAAAATTTGTGGCTCAAATAGTGTTTCAAACACTAATGGGACCTTATCTAAAATAATGTGTCTGCTCTTTAATCTTCTTCAACTTTTATTCTATCTTCTATTCATTTTATTTTTGTTTGCTTAAAATAACGGGACTATCAATAGTTCTGCACCGATTGGGCAACGGTTAGCTCGGAAACTCGGGCTTACAATCATTTCAATAGCACGTGAAGGCAGCACAGTCTCCCGCCTGACATTTAAATCAAAACACGTCATCAAAAAAAGCCATTTCCTGGGAGGGAACCAATCACAGGGCAGCTGCTCGTGACAGCGCTTTGTCACATCCCTTCTTCACATCCTGGTATTTAAAATGTATATGATTATTTAAACCGCGGATAAACACAGATAAACGAGTTGCAATGGCGAGATAATGCTGTTATTTAATATGCTGCCATCAGTAAGTGTGTCTGTTTACACAGTGAACCGCACTCATTGCTTGTGTATCAACTACACTGAGCCTGCTGGGTAAAAAACACACAGTAGTCAGAATAATACGGTATAAAGATTTGTTTTTTTATTATTTTACGGTACGTACATTGTTTAGCCCATTAGCAGGAGCCCAATTTTTTATGATGCTCATTTGAACTATTTCTGTTGACAGCAACCGTTCACACACCCGCCGTGATATATTTTTAAAGGAACGCTGATGGATAAATCATCATCCCCATCGTGTCATGGCAGTTCGAAGTAAATGTGGGTAGGGAAGGGGAAAGAATCTCGGTTTTTACTTACAGTTTTAGGTTGCACACCAATCGAAAGGGAGCAGGTGGTCTCGATAAAGCGACCCGTCTGTTGTTGTTCTGCTGATCCGCTTTAAGCTCCGCCCACTGCTTAAAACCAGGACGGAGCAACAAGTGGAGATTAGGCTCGAGGATCACATACAGACAGGCGTGCTATCTTTTAAAGAAAAAATAATAAAACAAAATATCATCATAAAAAACAGAAAAAAATGTGTTTAATATCTGCTGAAAAAATCTAGATTGCCCTGATCAGCTGCCAGAAATCAAAACACACAGTAAACCGGTTAAAATGCGACATGTGGGGGTGGGGGGGGGGGGGGGAGAAGACAATTCTCATATTTTTAAACAATAATTGATTCATTTATTCCAAAGATACAATAGATGGGTCCTGGTCAATCTGTTATTGTTGTTATTGTTATTTTGTTGTACTTGTTTAATATTAAAATATTTAAATTTATTTTATTATAATATTTTTGTTGTTCTGGTCACTTATTTTGTTCTAATGTTATTGCACTTGTTTTAGTTGTGGAAAAATAAGAAAGTTGTTCCAAATGCATATGTGAATAGTATGCTGACTTGTTTTTCTCAATAAAAAGAAACCTTTTTTTTCAGAAATAAGGAAGTGGTAAAATAATTTACTTGATTAAAAAAAAGAAAAGAAGAAAAAGAAAGAAAAAAAAAAGGTAGACCAGTTTGACTTGTGTTTTGAAGGTTTTCTGTGTTCTGAGTCTTCCCCCCTGGATTGTTCAGTAATAGTTATACATTTTCTGGTCATTCCGTCTAATTATTAAGTTTTATGACGCTGTCATTTCTAGAAATGGTCTTGGCTAAGCTGCACCCCTGGCCAACAAGGTTGGACCTCTGTGCCTCTTCTATGAAATGATGTATAATGCGTATTACTGAACAGATTTTCCTCGTCATTTTTTAATGAATTTTAATGAATTGTTAAAAACACTAAGCTTTTTGAAGATAGGGTGCTCACTTACTGATCCAAAGGTTGGGGATTCAAGCCCCAATGTCTCCTAGTGCAGCTAACTGGGTTAGCACAGGCCAGCCATGTCTCTCACTGTCTGGTGAGAGGCATGTAAAAGAACCATTGCTGTCGTTCATAAAGAGTAGGCCATTGGGTTGCTGTCAGCATGTTTCTGCTCTGTGATGGCCTGACTATAGAGCCAGAGCTGTCCTCGGCCAGAGTCAGCTGAGATTTGTGCCAGTCTCCCTGCAACCCTGATTAGGACGAACGAATGAATGACTTTGAACTAAATGACTTGTATAAAGGATCTGATCCAAACTTAATGGAGAATCTAAGTTGATAACAAACAGATACATTTATATTTGAAATGACGGTTGTTGCCATCTTAGTTCAGTAAAACTAGTTAGGATAGCATAGTAGTGTAGTATGTAGTAGTAGTAACACTACTAGCACAGTAGTGATGTTTACTGTAAGAAAGAAAAAGAAAAAGAAAGTCCAGGAGACTGAGTTTCACCTCTCTGAGCCTTAGGAATAAATTTAAACACGTCTCATATTCATGTAGACCTACTAAGAAAGCTTTGAATTACTGACAAGGGTCGAATGTCAGCTGTGGCTTAAAGAAGAAAATAAGCCAGGCATACCTAAGATAGCTAGTGTGTCAGATTTCACTCACCTCAAGTACATTCACAATGTGTGTAGAGTGGGGTAAAAATAGGAATGACCTTAGTGACCACTTTTAATACTTCCTTGGACCACTTAAAACTTTGTTTAGTTTCCTGATTAATATAACTTGTAAGATATTCATATTGAGTTTAATCTACCTGAAGTAGCAGAATATGTGCTGAAACCATGGTTTGAATGGATATATAATGAAAGGGTGAACAACAAAGGACTGTGTTATGCAAAACAGGACAATGCTCATAGTCACAAAATGCCAAAAAACCAAAATGATACCAAATAATGGACTTTAATAAATTAATATGTATGTACATTTCACATTATGCTGTATGACATAGCATGTCAATGATCTTGATGTTGCTTAATCTTCACTGAAGTATATTCATTGCGTAACACTGGGTTACAAAATAAATTTGCAATAAATCTGTCCCTTGCCAACGAAATGCTCCACTGCTGCTCGTTTTATGGCGAGTAGACGCAGATGATAATGACGATGGTGGATTTAGAAGCACTTGCGGTGGACAATGCTGGGTCCAGCCTCATCGTATTCCTGCTTGGTGATCCACATCTGTTGGAAAGTGGACAGGGAAGCCAAGATGGAGCCACCGATCCATACAGAGTACTTACGCTCAGGTGGGGCAATGATCTGGGATAAAAGAGAAAGGAGTGTATTTCAGAAATGGGCAAGTCATTTTAGTTTTACAGTGAACATGTGAAAAACCATACTACTCCTTTACCTTGATCTTCATTGTGCTGGGGGCCAGAGCAGTGATCTCCTTCTGCATACGGTCAGCAATACCAGGGTACATGGTGGTACCACCGGACAATACGTTGTTGGCATACAGGTCCTTCCTGATGTCAATGTCGCACTTCATGATGCTGTTGTAGGCGGTCTCATGGATGCCAGCAGACTCCATACCTTTTCAAAAAAAAGATAAAGATTGACATACTGTTACAAACTGTATGTTGTAGACATGGCCTATGTTGTAAAGGATGGCTGATAATTACTCACCAATGAAAGAAGGCTGGAAGAGGGTCTCTGGGCAACGGAAACGCTCATTACCAATGGTGATAACCTGACCATCAGGCAACTCATAGCTCTTCTCCAGGGAGGAGGAGGAAGCAGCAGTGGCCATCTCATTCTCGAAGTCCAGAGCAACATAGCACAGCTTCTCCTTGATGTCACGCACAATCTCACGCTCAGCTGTGATGGAGAATTTTGTGAGTCAAACGGCAATGTAATACTGTCTTAGAGCAACCTCATCAAATCCTGAGAACAAACCAAGAAAAAAATATTATATTTACCGGTTGTGACAAAAGAGTAGCCACGCTCAGTCAGGATCTTCATGAGGTAGTCAGTCAGATCACGACCAGCCAGATCCAGACGCATGATGGCGTGGGGCAGAGCATAACCCTCATAGATGGGCACATTGTGGGTGACACCATCACCAGAATCCAGCACAATACCTAAACCACAGCAAGACATGTCAAGTAAGTCTCGAGTTGTGTTACTTTCTGTTTATTCTGTAATGCTAATAATTTGTTGGTGATATGCAGGACTTTATGAAAGAGTAAAAGTTTGTAAAGATGCACTTCTCACCAGTGGTACGGCCAGAAGCGTACAGAGACAGCACAGCCTGGATGGCCACATACATGGCAGGGACATTGAAGGTCTCAAACATGATCTGGGTCATCTTTTCACGGTTAGCCTTGGGGTTCAGGGGAGCCTCAGTGAGCAGGGTGGGGTGCTCCTCAGGGGCAACGCGGAGCTCATTGTAGAAGGTGTGGTGCCAGATCTTCTCCATATCATCCCAGTTGGTAATGATGCCATGTTCAATGGGATACTTCAGAGTGAGAATACCCCTCTTGCTCTGAGCTTCATCACCTACATAGGAGTCCTTCTGACCCATACCCACCATGACACCCTAAGAGAGAGGAAAAAGAAATTTAATATTACAATAAATATTTATGTGTCATTGCCAAAACATCACTGTTTAAATAGCTTTATAAAGAATTACAGTATTAATTTATATATCCATACCTGATGACGGGGGCGACCAACGATGGAAGGGAACACAGCCCTGGGAGCGTCATCACCGGCAAAGCCAGCCTTTACCAGGCCTGAGCCGTTGTCACACACCAAGGCGGTAGTCTCATCTTCATCACACATCTTGGCAGGTTCTGTGTATAAACATACTCATATATCACTGAGTGAATGGCTTGTAGCACAGAAGAAAATAGGTTTGACTTTTTATACTATTCTCTTAATCATTGCAACTACATTGATTTCTATCACACTACTGGTAATGGTAATCAAATTGGTTTAATTTGCTTTGAAAAATCAAGATTTTTTTTTTTTTTACGGTTATGTAAAAAAAATTCACACTGAGACTTTTGAGAGACATCACAGTGTGCTTTATGAATTAACTGCACTTGTAATCTATACACTTTTTCTAAATTATCAAAACAGTGTCTTTTAAAAAAAGATTGGTGACAGTCTAACCACAAATGGTTGTATTTTCACAAGAATAGATAGGCCTATGGTTTTCCTTATTTGTTATTAATTAAGATTATGTTTGTTTTTCTTTGGGCCACGTGCACATCAAAATATCCTTGAAATATATTTACAGGGAAAAAAAAAATCAAGAGTTCTTTTTTTTAATGGGGATTCCATTAAAATTGTTCCCATAATTTTCCATAGTTGCAGCCTATAGAAACAGTAATTGAACTTTTTTTTCTTTAACATTAACGGATATAAAAAGAAACAAATAATAATGTTACACACTACCCTTAGCAAAAAGTAGTATACTTGAAGTTTATTTTATTAAGTATACTTGAGTATAAGTATAAGATATAACATATAC
>JAQMYF010000027.1:31217647-31230844 GCA_030014195.1 Neosilurus mollespiculum
CCACCCCCCCGGGGGGGGGGGTATGCTGTCCCAATACTTTGTGAGGGGACTGTTTTAACTGATGTACATTTAAAAAGAATAACACTGCAGCCCAGGATTTATATAATTATGCACTGTAGATCATGCCGGCAGATAAAAATGAAAGTGGTATGCAATCTTCCGTATGGCTCACAGAAAATTATTTTTTTACATATTTATTACATTTTTATACACACACACACTGGTTATGGATCTATTTATGTTTTGCTTAGGCAAAGTCATATAATATTATTCTTTTCTGCAATGAGCAAATAAAAGATAAGGCTAATTAAAGTACACAAATGATGTGTATTAATGAGCACATTAATGTCCACAGTATAGTTGTATGATATCCTCTCCAAACAGGATCAATAGCACCCCCCTCCCCCCAAGGTTCTGTGGTTATCACCACGACAACGTCACCAAAACAGAGACTTGGACAAGGCTTCCACTCCCGGGAGATTAATAGTTCTCAATAGAATACCATCATTTTATTTACCGCAAATCAAACATCACATGATCAACATCAAAGTGCTTAGCTTATAATAATCAAAATAATTATATCCTAGCTAAATATAAACCACAGATTGCATGCTTAGGATCTTCCTCATATTTGCATCACAGCTTTAACAATAAGACTTTTATGTGGTCAAAACACGTTTTACAGGAAACTCTGCTTTATTTTGATTTTATTGGGTCATTCAGTAAACAGTACTTATATATAAAGTATATGAAACCTTACACTTATGTTGCTGATGAATGAGTGATACGAGTGTTTATGAAGATCTTTAAGGGGAAAATTATTTTGCTTGGACTTAAATGGTGTTACTTGGTCATTGCTTTGGTACATTAGGACCCTTTGGTTTTCCTCTCTACAATAAGCTATTTATAATATCCCAGAAAATGTCCCATCAAACACTAAGGGTCGCTCAGTTTATCTGTCTCGGTTTTTTAGTCTACATTCAAAGTGGAATAAAGGGTCTCGTTTGCAAAAACGTCCCAAGTAAAACTTTTAATAATCCCTTTATTCTAATGTAGGATCAATCAAACATACAAAGATGGTGTTTGAGGTCAGAGTTTAGTTTTTGATTTGATGGGTTGTAGCTGTAAGCAGAAGTGTGTGTGTGTGTTTTTTTTTTTACCTGACAGTCTCCAGCGCTCTGGATGGGCCAGTCTCAGTAACTTTCTGAAATCATCTGTGGATATCCGTCCCTGTTTATTGTTGATCTTGACTTCATTGCCAGCATGCTCTGGTGCTTGTTTGGAGTCTGTCGTTGTGCTGTAAAAAGCAAATGGAGCGGAGGCTCTGAAGTGTGTCCAAACACAACGTGGACCTAAAATCGTTCCAAATTGTACATAGGGGGAAAGGGATGGTTCAAGTACAGATTTATGGACCAGTCTTCTTTGGGACCTTGTTAAAGTTGGACCAGACAGCTGGTAAAGTCTTCCTGGGCATTTGCAGGTGATATTCCACTGCTGTAACAGTTTCCTGGTAACGAATCTCGATGTTTGCATCATTGTTACTCCACACATTTAGAGGAAGGAAGCAGAACTGAAGCTTTAGTTTTGGTCCACTTCACTTTCTACGATGGTCATTATCACCAGCACATCTGTCACCAGCACAGAAACCACCTTACAGTCCACTTGGTTCTTAGTGAATAATTAGTTAAATGAATATTTGAACACATATTCCTGATGGCTTTGTCCTCATTCACAATTCAGTTTCAGCTCCTGGCAGCTGCAGAGAAGGAAAGCTCTTTGTAAGCCAGACTACTGTTCAGTTTCTGACGGTTTCTGTTTCTTTCATTATCTGTGCTTGGCACGTACACACAGCCTTTCCCGTCCTTATCTCCTGCCACACCCAGACAGATTATTGTCACTCCCTAATGTCACCAAAACCTGTCACACACCAAGGTGTCCTCCTGTGTGTCCTTCCCTGTAGCGTCCATGTTGCGTGATGTGTTTAGTGGCAAAGAAAGAAACTAACACTAATAAATAAACAAAATTAAAAATAATACTAATACTACATGTATATAAGAGCATGAAATTAGAAAAAGTTACCCCTGGAAATGTCCTTATCGGAGATGTTAGTACATTAGACTAGAGTGGAGAGCAGTTTTCCTCCACACACCGAGGAGAAAACTACCGCACTAATCACTGCTATAAAGTACGAACAGCTTTGACTGTTCAGTGCTCGAGGATACTACACTGAGCGACCAAGGAGTCTTTCCTAACTTCCGCTTTTATTCTACCGGAAGCTGCCTTTGGTGCGGCAACTTGACTTCCGCTGAAGCACAACGACGTCTGTGAACAAGAGCTGAGGCAACATTGTATTGGCTTCGGTCTTACAGTCTATGGTTCTGCCACAGTAGATACACTTGATCTTTTTTGTTCATAATTAGGCTGGCGCCGACGCTGGGACAGGGCAGAGGACACCCTGGACAGCTCGCAAGGCCATCGCAGGGCGGATTTTTTTGTTGTTGTTGTTTTGGGTTTTTTTTTTTTTTTACCATTAACAAGGGAATTTTTTTAAATGAGGACGGATAAATAAAATCGACCTATGTAGGGAAAATAATGTGGAGTTATCAGTTAAAAGCTAATCTGTTTACTTTAAAAAAAAAACTCCCAGTAAACTCTGAATGCAGTCAGAAACCCGGAAGTACGGGCAGAATGTGTGATGGTGGTGCATCAATGGTTAAGGCTCTGGATTACATAGCCAAGCGTCAGCGGTTCGAGCCCACCTTGGTGCCACTGTTGGGTCCTTAATGCGCACTTGTGCAAATATGATAAATGTAAGTCACTCTGGATAAGGGTGTCTTCCAAATGCCATGGCTGACACATGCAAAATTCCCCATAATGTTTGTTTTTCTTTAACTGGTTTGTTTAAATAAAGGAACACATTAAATGTTATTTATTTGTTTGTTTTTTTTGTTTGTGTGTTTGTTTATATTTTTTGGGGGTGGGGGTTGCTTTTATAAAGTTGTGGGATATTTTGAATTTAGCTTTTTTCACTAAGGACATTGACATTAACAGGATGGAGACGACACTGGACGAAGAGAGGGTACACCCTGAACAGCTTGTCAGACTCTTGCATGACCATCGCACACAGCCATTCACACTCCCACCTTGGTACAGCCAATTAGCCTAATGTGCATGTCTTTGGATTGTGGGAGGAAACCAGAGTACCCTGAGGAAACCCATGCAAGCACAGTGGAGCAGACTCCACATAGATGTGCCCTCAAACCAGCACAGAACCTTCTTGATGTAAGGCGGACATGCTAACCACTACACCACCGAGGTCCATGTGTCTTTTGGTCACTGGATTTTCTTTTCGGAAGTGGACATTAAAAATTAAAAACGAAGATATATTCTACTGTTGTTTTTACATATAGTATCTAAAATTAAAATACCAGCTGCCTTCTTTTTTCGTTGTTAAATTCGGATAGGCAAAATTAAAAAAAAAAAAAAAGGTTTGATTTAAAATTTTTGTTCAATATATCAAAAAATAAAATCACTAAGTGACAGAAACAAAATTTGGCAAAATGGCTGTTCCAAATTGCCACTAAGTGTGTGTAAATCGTTGTGTGTTGGCCCTGTAATGGTCCGATGAGCTGTTCAAGGTGTATTGTGCCTGCGCCCCGTGTCGATGGAGATAGATTCCAGCCACCCCGCAATCCTAGTAGGAGTAAGTGGTTCAGTAAATGAGTGAGACTGATATATTGAACCCTTTACACATACATGACAAAATAATAGTATACCTTTTAATCACCTCTTTTTAAGTACATTGGATGATGTTATGCACTGATGAATTGAAAGCTAGGCTGTCACTGTTACCAGCCGTTATAACTTTGTGTTTCTAAGTAGTCCATCTGTTTATCTATACCACAATATTGTTGTTACTCTTCTATCAGACAACAGGAACCATCACTGAGTATTTGTTTAAAGAAAAAAAAAAAGATTCACACAGAGTGTCACTGCTAATAGAAAATTGAGTCTGATGGACATGTTAATATGATTAGTGAAGTTTATGTAAAAATAAATAATTTATATATATATATATATATATATATATATATATATATTTTATGACAATTAAATACTAATTTTTTTTAGAATGTTTTGCACAGTAAATCTAATAAAATACAGCTGCTGCTCTTTGTCATTTTATACACAAATGCCTTATACACTGTATGGCTGTAATATGTATTTCTGCGTGTGTTTGAATAGTATAGCTATTAGTGCCAAGTCTACAAATCAATTCAAAAATAAAAAAAAACTCTAAATTGTCAACAGCAAAAATTTTACTTGGGGTATCTCTTTAAAGACTCCACTCCAGTCTTTTTCACCACATCACATAATATTGTTTATTCACTGTCTTAAGATTCTTTAGCATAAAACAGACAATGAAACAAGACTTCAGTATAATACAGACATGTCAGTTCTGTGAGGATAGAGGGCAAGAATCAAAGGGAAAATGACTATCATTAATCTGAAAAAAATGTCAAACAGGACTCTGTCATACATTATATAAAACCCAGGCACCCAATTAAAAAATGCTCAACCCAAGAAATAGTATAAAGTATAATAGAATATACTTTAATATAGAAAATAAAATATTTAGAGAAATCACCTTTCCAGTCACTAAGGAAGGTAACAGCAACATGATTTTTATTGTCAGGTGTTGGAGAAAACAGTAAAGAAGATACAGTACATGGTGAGATTTGTAAGATTTTAAGGAAGGGTGGCTCAGTGGCGAATTGGGTAGCACGTCCGCCTTGCAATAAGAAGGTCTTGAGTTTAAATCTCGGGGTCGGTGCGGGTGTTTCTGCCTGCGGTTTGCGTGTTCTCCTGGGGCTTCTGCAGGGCCCCTCTGGATATTATGGTTTAGCTGAAAGAAACTCTTGTTCTACACCACAGTCCAGTTGGTGGCGGTAATGTAACATTAAGCTGGTTTACTAACCGCCAATAAACACCAACGAAAAGGAAGAGGAGGCAGACATGTTCAGGGATGCACGATTAATCGATTCATGTGCACAATGCAGCACAGTTTTTAGAAGTCAGAGCATGTATGTATGTATTTATTTATTTATCACAGTGAGATTGCATTTTGAATCCACCCAAAATGTATGGGGAGGAGTTGTATTTATCTATAGTAAATTTTGTTTTAGAAAAAAAAAAATTCTCAGTTTCTCATTAGAACTTATTGAAAACCTAGCCTAAATGAGGCACGAGTTTGTCTTTTTCTGGTCTTGGTTTTGTTTGATTGTTTGTTTGTTTGTTTGCTTTGGGGGGTTTACAACATTCCTGGGATGTTTTAGGAACTCGTAATTGTAGTAGTTGCTTGAATTTAATCAAACTATTGGTGACATATCTTAGTTGCTGTGAGCGCAGCGAGCGGAACAGCAACACTAATTGTGGTTTCCCGCCTGACGCGATTTATGTGGTGGCGCATGCACGGCACGATTATAGGAAGGGTGAGCTGTTAAGACAGATACCTTGGTTATGCTCGGAAGCCCTCCCAGAATTCCATGGGCGACTCGATACTTTGGTTGGGCTCAGTAGCCCTCCCAGAATTCCATGGGTGACTCGATACTTTGATTGGGCTCGGTAGCCCTCCCAGAATTCCGTGAGCGACTTGATACTTTGGTTGGGCTCGGTGGCCCTCCCAGAATTCCATGGGCGACTCGATACTTTGGTTGGGCTCGGTGGCACTCCCAGAATTCCATGGGCGACTCGATACTTTGGTTGGGCTTGATGGCACTCCCAGAATTCCATGGGCGACTTGATATTTTGGTTGGGCTCGGAAGCCCTCCCAGAATTCCATGGGTGACTCTATACTTTGGTTGGGCTTGGTGGCCCTCCCAGAATTCCATGGGCGACTCGATACTTTGGTTGGGCTCGGTGGCCCTCCCAGAATTCCAAGGGCGAGTCGATACTTTGGTTGGGCTCGTGGCCCTCCCAGAATTCCATGGGCGACTCGATTTATGTGGTAGCGCATGCGCAGCGGTTTCTAGAGTTCTCCCAATCGTCGCCACCACCTTCCATGCAGGAACAAAATGCATACAAGTGGACTATATAGACTCGGATTAACTGACCCCACTTCTCTATGAGAACTTTTAGTTATGCTTGTTTACACCAACTTTTAAACATTTTAATAAAACTCACACAATAATTTGCTGAATCACTTAATCCTACTAGGGTCACAGTGAGGTTGGTGACTATCTCAGCTTGTCAGACCATGCATCACAGGGTACCACACACAACTGTACACACTCATACCCAGGGACAGGGTTTAAGACCTCTATGCCACCCTTTAATAAAACTAGTAATATAAATACCGTACAAAATGGTATTTCAAACATGAAGGAGCAGCGTTGAGAAATATTTTGAGTTGTAGTTCATTCATGCTTTAGATTTTCTGGAAGTCCAAGGTGTAATGAAATCAGTATATCACCAAGAGTCAATCGATTATTACTGTCTAAGGGAAAGGCTTGGGTGAGCTTTACAACTAATTTAATCTAAACAGGAACACGTGTGTGTGGTGTGTCTGTAAGTACTCGGCATGGTAATATTTGGAAAAATAACCGCTTTAAATACTTAAAAATTTCTTGTATGCAAGTTATTCTGTATTTTTCTGTATAAACGCATGATAAGTCATATTTAACAAAACATCAGTGTTCATGATGAATGATTGAAATAAAAAACCGAGAGGGGAAAAAAACTTGTGAATCAATAAAACTTTACTGAACCCGGAGGGAAATTATTTTGTTGAAATCGCTCAACATCGAGATCCAGAAGAAAGAAAACAAACAAATAAATAAATATTCAATTTCAAATTCAAATCAAAGTAATCAGTAAGAAGTAGCAGCAGTGTAATTAAAAAAACCCTCTAGCTTCAGGTAATTAAAAGTAATTGCTAGTAACAATATTGTAATTTAAAATAAATGAAAACTGTCCATGTATGTAACATTCACAGAAACGTGGGGATGGTATTCAAATAGCTACCACTTATGCAAACAACAATAACTGCAAGTACTACAGCAACTACATGCTGTATTCAAAACTGAGCCTGACTATATTAAATGTCTGTTGGATAACTGACATTAAAACTGCCATAACTTTTTTTAACATGTATTTTTTGTTTACATTCATGTCAATCCTTGGACGGGTACATTTTGTTAATTTAAATCTTATCACACTAGTGGAAAAGAGCACGTTATAAGGCCAAGGGTCTTTTTGCACCTAGGGACTGCACTGTACAAATAAGAATCACAAGTCCCCCAACAATGACAAACAAATGTATTATAAATACGTAATAAATGTGTTTAAAAACTAGGCTCATGAAGCAAATGCGTACCATCATTTTTAGCCTATTAATGGGAGCCAATTTTTATTCTACTCACTTTAAATTCACAGAACCAAAATCAGTCACAACTGGGCTGGAAAAAAAAAAAAACATTACATTTTTTTCCAGCATTATTAAAATGACACTTAAATTTAGGATGATATTAACATGTTTATGTTTATTTGAGTGTAAAACATTAATGAATCATTTCAGTTTAAGTGACCAGTAAATTAAAATTGCAACTTTTGTCAATTTAATGGTGGTTAACCACAGTTCCTTCCACAGTAATGCTGTTATAAAATGGCTGTGCTTATCTGGGTGCTGGAGATCCCCCTGTCCTGCACATTGTAGTATTTTCCCTACTCCAAACACATTTATTTATTCACCTAATTAACGGCACTCAATAAGTTGAAATAAATATGTCCATTAACAAATGTTTGTTTATTATTAGATTTAAATTAATGAAATTTAATTATTATTATTATTATTTTTTTTTTATCATTTAGACTTTAAAAATGACTACCATATACACTGGCATCCAACAAAAGCTGAGCAGCCATCTCACACCATGGCCAGATAAGCTGAAGCTGGCTCGATTTTCATGGGTATCCAGTCAGTGCTATCTTCCAAATAAGGAACAGGTTAATATTCATTTTCTTGTTCATTTTTCATTTTTATTTAATTACTGTCATGGTTAACAGCATCTCAATGGCCAAGGATTTTGGTCTTTTATTTCCAATAAAAATACCTTATGCATCCATAGCATGATCTACAGTATTTGGTCAGACTGTTAAGATGAAATGTATTATCTGGGATTACAAAATTATATGACTCTTTCTGCTTGAACATGTTTCATTGTCATTCTACCCTGTTCCTATTTTTTTTATCACTCGTTGTTATTCTCTTTCCAGTTCTTGTTTGACTGGATTGCTCATGCCCTTTCCGGTCATTACAACAATAAAGTAGAGGTGCCACAGGAAGTTGTGGAGGGCTTATGGACCTACCTGAAAGAAATTCTTCATAGTAAGAAGCTTTGTAATGTCCTAACCACGGGAAAGGCCATTAACATACAACCAGCAGTTCCTCGGGTATGTAATACACAATAATGGAAAATTACAGGGTTTTTTTGTTTTTCTTTTTGATATTGCAAAGCTGCCTTTACGGTTTAATAATTTTGATAAGTACATTAGTGCCAGTTTGGCTTACACAACAAATACTATGTAATATGTTTATTGTCCAATATTTAGCTTTTTTGATTGTCCAAAAAAAATTTATTTAGACACTCAGTCACTCATTTTCTGAATCGCTTAATCCAGTTAGGGTTGCTAGGAGGCTGAAGCCTATCTCAGCCAGAACTAGGCAAAGGTGGGGTATACCCTGTACAGCTCACCAGACCATTGCAGTGCCAATACACACAATCATTCACATTCACAGCTAGGGACAATTTGGAGCAACCAGATAGCCTGATGTACATGTCTTTGGACTATGGGAGGAAACCGGAATACCCGGAGGAAACCCAAGCAAGCACAGGGTGAACATGCAAACTCTGTACAGAAATTCTTGAGGACCTTCCTGCTGTGAGGCAGACGTGCCAACCACTACGCAAACTTGCCACCCCATATTTAGACAGGATTCTCATATTTATACAAAAAAATGCTTTGAACTAATCATAAACATTTAATTATTCTTTTCCCCCTTTTCCATAGATGATCAATGAAAGGATTCTGGAAAGCACTTCAGGAACTCTGTCTGTCAACCTGTGCACTATTTTGAGTTGTTGTGAAGGGATCTTGAAGTTTCCTGTCCTCGCTGTGATATACACTGCCAGATATGAGCTGCTGGTGGAGCTAGTTGTTAGGATCACTGGCTTGGCCTGTTTTCAACTTCAGAAACAGGAATCTACAGAGACTCTTCCTGTTAAGGTGTTCGAGGTTCTGCTTCTTGTACTCAGCACGTATTTGACTGTACAGAGGCAACAAGGAAACCCTAAGAGAGTTTTTGTCCAGGTGACAGAGCACCTTCTTCAGCCACTCTGCCTGTTGAGACACTTATTAACCTATAGGACATGGACAGACAAGGATGACATAAAGATTCGACAACAAATGAGCAAGGAGATCCGGAGCAAAGTGGACTTGATTCTTCAGTCTGCTCTTTTCTACCATGAGCATCTACAGTGGTACGAAGAAGAAGTTCTCCCTTCGGAACAGAGATCAAGTGGAAGAAAGAAATCGACAGGGAAACCTTTGCTCTGTCCTGCTGCAACCATTCTGTCAATGCTTGTCCATGGACACGATGTGAATGAAGAGTCTTTCTTTTATGGTGTACAATCCAGTTCTCTGCCAGTACTCTTCAAATTTGCTTTAGATGCATTTTGCAAAGGAGGAGAGAATAAACTGCTTTGCTTTCATCTTATGGCAAAGTTCCTCAGTGCCCTAGGCTTTACAGAGGATCTGAACCTCAAAGAAACTTTTAATGAAGCAAACTGGAGCTGTGCACTGCTTGCCTTAGAGAACATGTTGAACTCCTGTTTGGCTGAAGATGTCTATAATGTAGCTACAGATAAAATACATCATGGAGCGGTGCAGTTAATGTTCTACAGGAAAGTGGCTCAGCTTTTATTCAGTAATGCACAGACTGGCATCCCAGCCTGGTACCGCTGCCTGAAAATACTGCTGGAACTAAACCACCAAATTCTGGAACCAGATCTTGATGAGCTTGTCTCCTCAGTCTGGGTGGATGCCGACAGCATGGAATTACGGGTAAAGAAAGCTCGAGAGACACTTGTATGCACAGTTCTTCAGACTTATGCGAAGCTGCGCCAGCTGCCGAGACTCATAGAGGAACTGCTGACTGTAATCTGTCGACCAGCTGCTGATGAGCTGAGGCAGGATTTGTTGCCTGAGGCTTTGCAGAAATGCTTCGGTCAGTGTCTCGTAGACAGTCCTCCTAGCCAGAATATCGAAATCTGGAGACGTATACTGGAGAAGATGCAAAACGATCTCCCGTATGTCCAAGAGGGAAGAAGGGAGTCTGCACTGAAGATGTTTTCTCTGAGTGTTCTCATGCACGCCGTAGTCTTTAGTCTTAAGACGTTAGACGACAGCACTCCATTGCCCATCGTCAGACAAACTCAAAGTGTAATGGAGGAGATGTTTAAGTTTGTTAGGGATCTACTGCAACGTCTTGATGGAGTTTCGATTACAGACAGCATCTGGGTAGAGAAGATTCAAGAAGCAAGTCTTCTACTTACTCATACTTGGCATGAGGCAGACTCCCTCTTCCGAATTCATTGCAGTAAATACACCTCCCCGACTGGTCCAACTGGTGATGTCTGTCTTATATCTGATACTGAACAGAATGTTTTGGAACTTAAGGAATCAGGGGACCAAGTCACAAGTCCGCTGAGCAGGTTTCTTAAGAAGGTTCTTGCTCTCCACAGAATGAAGCGGCACTTGCTCTTTTCACCTTTGCATACACAGGACATGGGGACACAAAACTTTCTTCATGAAACTGCTCAAATTGTGGTAAATAGTCAAGAACTTTCAGTAAACCTGTATGCTGACCAAACGTGGGACCGTCAGTTTTGCAGTATTAATAGTGACACATATCCAGTGGCGTTCTGGTTCCTAGTAACCACCAACCTGCCATTAATTTCTCCATACCTTACACAGGAGGTTACATCTCACATAGCAGACACCATTGTGAACTCCCTGCTTCACTCAGGAAGCAGTATGGAGAGGACTGATCTATCGGTTCTACTGATTTCAGAACAAATGGTTAAAAGCACAGTTCTTTGTGAGTTGCCCAATTTGCATTCAGCAGTGGTGACTTCTATAACAAACAAGTTGTTTGAACTGCCAAGTGCTTCTGATGTACATTCCATTTGTCAATCATTTTTTAAGTCTTGCACTGAAATTGGTGTTGCATCTGAAGGCAAAGAAGGACACATTGCTGAGATCTCATCCTCCTTTAACAGACTAAAACCCATTGCCCAGAAAATTATGGACTGTGCTAAAACTGGGGCTTCTATATCCATATCTAAAACACAAGAATACACCCTTCTGCACTTGGTCAGGATTACGAGTGTCCTTAACCCATATGCAATAGCTCCTGGAGATTACTTAGAACTTTTTCTGGGTTTGTTCTTCTCGACTCTTTGTGTGCAACGTAATGAAAATGGGGAACTTTTAGTACCACTCAACCTTTTGAAAGAGCTCTTTGGCCTCATGAATTCACTCTTGGTTGGGAAAAATTCCCATACAATACTGAAGGTTGTACATGGTAGCACTCTCTTGGAGGCGGCCATGAGCTCCCTCTTCTCCCGCTTTGATAACGATCTTTTTGGAAGTGTGGACAGCTCAGCTTGGTTTTCTTTTCTCCAGTCAGTCCAGGCTTTCATTGACAGTATTATACGTGTTATACTGGAGCGAAAAAGTAGTGTGCGGATCAATCTGGACAAATTCACCACTTTTATGATTGATAAGGCTCATGCTGTTGGAACATCATCTGGGGATTCTGGGAACTGTGATGAATCTCTGAACTCATTTCAGCTTCACTTAGCAACCTTGAGCACACTTTGTAATGAAATTATGTCTGTGCTTGGAAAAAGTCCTCAGCTGGATGAGGCTCTGACTCAGTTGTTGGGGAAGCTGATATCCGTAATGGGGCCTGCCACTCAGACGGCACTGCGGGGACAGGCAGACAGTGGGTTCAAAGAGTCCTTTTCTATTGATGTGGGGACTGTGATGATCAAGAGTGAGCTAGCAAAGGTCTCTCATCGGTCCCTTGATATTGATGATGGTGATCAACAACACAAGTTATCTAACATGGAACTGTACAATAGCTTTGGCCAGCAGATTTTGGAGGAGATATACCAAGCACAAAAAACAATGGATTTTCTCACTTCATCTCTCAATTATCTCTCAGTATTTTACATGTCGGCAGAAAAATCCCAATTGTCTGATCTTGACAGTCTCCATGTTCAGATTCTCCAGAGTGTTTATAAGCTATTATCACGTAAGCATCCAGTTGAAATGATGTTATTACAAGGTTCAGCCTTTAACTTTGAGCACTTTACCTAGGTGTTGTTTTTTTTTTTGTTAATCTAAATTTCCTATCCCATAGGTGAATGGCTTTCTGAATTACAAGTTAAAGAATTGGAGGTTGCACTTAGAAACCTGTTTACTCAGCTAATGACCAACTCTTCGGAAGAACAACTTCAGTCGCTATTTCTCATGATCCGGAGTGGACTGATTGTATCCCAGATTGAATTCGGCTGCCACAAAGTGAGTTGGTATTTCAAAACTGGACATTGATAAAAATTAAGTCCAACAACACAAAATGTTGTACTATATACTTTAATAAAATAACCCTGACAGGAAAATATCCATTCCTTTAAGATGATAATATTTGTGATCTGTATCAACTTTGATAGGATGTGTTTGCAAGTGTTACAGTAATTAAGCTGCTTGCTAGCTGTTCCCTCTCGGAAATTTCTTCAGAGACATTCTGGCGTGTTGTTCCTCATATCATGTCTGCTCTTGTTGTGAGTATTTTACTGTCCTTTTTGATTAAATATATTCACTCAGCTTATGGAATATTTATTTCGTTTAGTTTTCATTTGATATCAAAAAGGTCTTTATACGGTCACATTTTATTAAACCTGCTGCAAATGCAGATTTAATGAACCAGAAACAATATAATTCAGAATTTGTCTTTCAGATTTCTAGCAGTTTAATTGTGGCACTGGGGGCAGTGGTGGCCTGGTGGTAGGGTGCTGGATTACTGATCCCAAGGTCGGGGGTTGAAGCCCCACTATCAGTGGGTTGTCACTG
>JAQMYF010000027.1:31231489-31253823 GCA_030014195.1 Neosilurus mollespiculum
CGCCCGGAGTCAGCTGAGATGGGCGCCAGCCTCCCCGCGACCCTAATTAGGATTAAGCGGTTCAGAAAATGAATGAAATGAATAATTGTGGCACTGACATTGGGCTTAAATGAATGTGACATAAATGAAACCAGAATTCTATAAGCATGGTAGGCAGAATGTGTTCCGTAATGTACACACAATATGCGTAATGCAGGCTTGCGGGAACCCCACATTCATTAATTTTCCGTGCTGTTCTTGAGAATGGGAACTTTGGTTATGGGAAAATATCTTTTTCTTCTTCATCACAATTTCAGTTGCAGTAACATTCATGTGTTTAATAATTCTGTATAATTAGTGTAGCTATATATTTGATGAAAATTTGTTACCTGTATCTACGTAATTAGTGACCTGTATTTACGCAATAGGCAAATAATGCATTATTTCGTATGGGGGAAGGGTGCAGGCATGCTTTACAATTAGGTACGTTGGTCTATTCCCTGGGTCAGTTTTCCAGGGACACAGAAAAATTTCCCACCATAATTGACATAAAACACATCATGTGGGTATACCAGGTACGTTTTCTGATGTGGATCCAGTAAAAATTGCTACATCTACCAACTGCTTTTACCTTATCCGGAATATGCATGCCCTATACACATATATGGAATCTGCCCAACTTTGTGATACCATTTCATTTCTTACACTCATTGCACAAGCCGTATTCTATACACTCATCCCGTGCATATGGAACCTTAGCTTTAATTTAATCAGGTCTGTGGTACATAGGACCATGATATGACAGATTTTGTTTTCATTTTATCGTTACTTCAAAAAAAAAAAAAAACAATAAAAATTAAATTCTGAATTTTGTGTGCAAGAAATTGTTTGAAGGGCTGCACTGGCAGGGGGATTTGAAGGGAAATTTGCATTAAAGAAAGTCTGTGGGCTATCAAATTTATTAATCTGTAGTACATATAAGGAAATTTAAAACATAATTTACAACAAAGTGTAACAAAACATCATAATTTTCCTAAGTGTCCTTGGCCACATATTTGCTATTTGCCAGGTGTGTTTTTTTTTTTATTTCTCATAGTGTAAATGTTGTACACATTAAGTAAATGTAAGGATGTTAATTTTAAGTATGTATTAAGTGTGCCTAATTTACTTTTTGTTGTTTCAGTTTGTGGTGAGAGCATCTGGTCAAAACTCTTCTCTAACCAGCACACTCACTGTGCCAGTGGTAGAGACTCTAATCACACTGCTCCGTAAAGGAGAAAATTACATTTCTGACCCACACCATGTTATCCTGGTGCTGGGAGCTCTTGAGTTTGTGCCTCTGGAAAGCCAGTGCATGGATGACTACTATTCAGCCTTCCATGCCATCCATGAAGCCTTGTATGCCATCATCCTATGTTACCCTAAGGTAAGTTTCCTTCTCTTTGCTTTACTTTGTGCCCTAGAACCTCATGTACAACCACAAATGAGATTACTCACTCACTCTCACTAGTTTGCCAAACTACTTAATCCTCTATTAGACTCATGGGAAGGCTGGAGCCTATTTCAGCCGACATTGGGCGAAGGCAGGGTACACCCTGAACAGCTTGCCGGACCATCGCAGGGCAACACACATGCACAACTATTTACTCACATCCAAACCTAGGGTCAATTTAGCCTAATATGCATGTCTTTGGACTGTCAGAGGAACTAGAGTATTCAGAGGAAACCCTCACAAGCACTCGGAGAACGTGCAAACTCCACACAGAAACGCCAGGGCCCGGGACTCAAACCAAGGATCTTCTTGCTGTAAGGCGGATATGCCAGCCACTAAGCCATCCTACCACCCAGAAATGAGATTAGGGAAATTAAATATCAGGGCTGATTAACTTTTGAGCTGTATATTTCTAGCGCATACTTGAATACTCTTAACAGTGCATCCAGAATCTGCATACAGTATTAGGATTTTTTAACCTATTGTGAATGAAAAAGATGCTATAAGTAATATTTACAAGAATTTTGGTACTGTTGGGAATCTTATTTGTTGTCCTCAGCACAGCATTGCTTAACATGATGAAAAAAACTACTTCAAACTCGTATGGAAAACAGAAAAAATCTTCAGGATTATGTGCAAAAGCAAATGCTTATCTTCCACCTTTCCACACACCCAGAATCTGTCACAACTTAATGCTGCTTTAGTAAAAATGGAACTAGATAAAATAATCATTCTCCCTAATAAACAATTTAAGTTATACCTTTTAGATAGATTGGTTGAATGCTTCATTTGGACATTGTCTCTGTTGAAGATGCATCTTGTTACAATTGAATTAAGAAGACAGTAGAAGTTAACTGTGTCAACATTGAACATTTTATGATTTCACTGTTGTAGTGAACTTATCGGTGTTTGTGTAAAAACTGTTTTCAGCGAAATTTGTGTTCCGTATGCGATTAGAGGCTTATTTATTTTTTCACAAGGATGTCTGTTAATAAACTCTATCTCTCAATGGGCATAGGTGATGCTGAAAGCTTCTCCAGTCTTCTTGAACTGTTTTTATCGTCTGGTGGCGTCCATCATACGTGAAGGCAGACAGAAAGGAGAGAATGAAAAAGGTGGTCCAAGCCAGCTGTTTATTTCTAGCACTTTACTGACTGCTAAAACTCACCATGCTGTCATTCAGTAAAATATGAGAAACAAAGGTGTAGATCTTATTTTAATAAAAATCTCAGGATAAAATGTGGCTAATCACATGATATTATACTTTGTGTATTTTATGTAATATTTGCTATTAAAAGTACAGTATGAGCCCAATGATATCAGTATATTTGTGATTTTTGCAGCCTGTTCTTTTTATTGATTTTGTAGTACAATGTAGTGCAACTATAAATATGCTTGCCCAGTAAAGTCAAAACAATTTACATTTGTATTATGGTTTTTAGTAATAGGTGTTCAATAAATTTTAGACTAAATAACAAATGGTAGAGGTGTACACTATAAAGCAGCAAAAGAATATCTGTAATAGGTATGATAATTCTTTAAAATAAAATTATATTCTTTTACATAGTATACCTAGTTTATTTCTTAAAAAAATGTGTTTAGATTTTCAATCTTCTGTCTATTATTTGTTTGTTTTATCCATAAAATGCAATAAAATTATAATTATGTTTCAAGATTTTTTTTCTGCCACCTATAATTAATCATAAAGCATCTATGTCTTACCAGGAAAGGATTTTGAGAAGCTTTTAAAGTGTGCCATGCTAGTGGAGCGGATGTACACCCACATTGGCACTACAGCAGAGGGTTTCACTCTCCTCAACTCTTTCATTGTGGCTCAGTATGTCACTGAACTCCAGAAGGTAAAATCTTTAGTTCATAATCATTATATAGTTCTGTTGGAATATATATATATATATATATATGTAATATACACACACACACACACATACACACACACACACACTAAAGCCACCACTAGTGCAGCTTCAGTGAGCCTTGAGATCAATAGAAGTCTCTGGGTCTTTACAGTTGGATGAATCATTCTGCCAAAACATATCCCTTATTTGGTGCTTGGTTGATGATGGTGGTACAGCTCCTATCTTACACTTTGTTCTAAAATATCCAGTGTATTAAAATCTGCCTGACTTGGCAGTGCATTGACAACAAATAAGAATTATTTACTAGTAAGACTTGTATTACTCTGATCATGTATATCATTAGAGTTCTGTTTAATGCTGCTCTGTGCACAGTAGCATACTGCAACATTAATGAATGCGGTGCTTCTTCATTTTGATTTATGAAGGTGACACTTCAACCAGAAATTAAGGTGCACCTGACAGAAGGCATCTACTGCATCTTGGACCAGTGTGTTGAACAGGATATAAAGTTCTTAAACAGGACATTGCAAATGGGTGTGAAGGAAGTATTCAGTGAGCTCTACAAAAATTACATACATTATCACAAATCACAAAGGCAAGGGGAAGAGAAGTATACTGTGTAACCCTATTATTAACCAAATGATTTTTTTTTTTGCAAGAATTATTGATATATGTTTTATAATACTGTTGTCTGATTTGAATAACAAGTGGAGGATAAATAAATTATTTATGTGAACCATCAGTTGAGCAGGCTTATTTCTTTTCTGGATTTAATCTCCCTAATCTTACAGTAAATTATTTTTAAAGTGTAACTTTGTCCCCAGTTCTGAGTCTAACTCCACCCACTGCATCATTTTGAATAACAGTAAAAAGCTGGCACTGTGGGTAGGGGTGTGTGGATAAGCAGTAGTCCATTGATAAAAACAGTCATACTTCACATTTCTGTTGTCAGAATGACCTGGCCCACTTTTTTTGCTGAAAGTGCTATAAAGGCAGAGGATATACACATCTTTAGTAAAAGTGCTGCCGCAAAATTGGAAAAACAAATAGCACCATGCCTGTAAGCTGCTATATACATTTTGCTTATCTTATTATCATTATAATTAACCCCCCCCCCCCCATTACTTACCTAAAAGAGGAAGAGACAACAAAAGAAGGATATGTTGCCTCAATCCCCAGAAGTACAGAAGCATATTGCTGCCACTACAGAAAAGGAATCAACATTATGTTAAAAATGGAAAGTTTTCACTTATGTCTTTTACTGTTCAGAGCACGCATGTCAAATAAATCTGTCAGAGAGGCAACCCCTTTACCTCTTACCTCCCCAGCTTTGCTCTCGTTCATAGATTGGCACTCGATCCTGCCTCCACCTCCACAGTAATATTATAAAAAAATGTAAACTGCTGTGAATAATGAGTCTCAATTAGAATGTGCTTAAAAAGAGTGGACGGTGTTGCACAGACTGCAAATTGAGAGCAATATCTGGGAAACTGGGGGTGCCCGACTCTAATTAGAGGCCATCAAAATACTCAAACTTAATGAAGTTGAAATGTATCAAAAGGGTTGATTCTGTGTTGCTGTGGGCTTTGCACGGCTTAGAATGTTTTTAAATAATCAATGGTGTTTTGAGCATTTTCAACCCATACATTTTCAATTTTGCAATATTACAGTATAAACTCCCCGGCAAAAAAAAGTCACACACTAATATTTTGTGTGTATACACCAGCATTGATGTGTTTCATCACAGTATGATCATCTCATATAGTTTGCAGTGCAAAAACACATTTACATACCATAAACAGATGCACAAATAATTCCCCCAATTTACTGAAGGAATATGTTCTTGACTATGCGGTTAAATTACACATCAGATCTTGATGAACAAATTATTCAAAAAATCTCTACTGAAGTACATTGTACATTTTGTTGAGAACAAAATATAACAACAATGAGGGCTGGATTTAAA
Source organism: Neosilurus mollespiculum (assembly GCA_030014195.1). Classification (NCBI taxonomy): domain Eukaryota; kingdom Metazoa; phylum Chordata; class Actinopteri; order Siluriformes; family Plotosidae; genus Neosilurus; species Neosilurus mollespiculum. Next base: position 31,236,804 of record JAQMYF010000027.1, read on the forward strand.
ATCACCCTGAAACTGTAAGTGAAAAATTAAAAATCGTAGGCTTATCCAGGTTGCATACATTTTATCACACCAACTGATGCAACCCATAATCTGTATGGCCCCTGCGTGCCTGTATGTGCTCCCAACAAGTCCTGATGAACCAGCGGATGGTGTCCTGGGGATCTCCTCCCAGACCTGTACCCGGGCATCAGTGAGCTCCCTGACAGTCTGTGGCAGCACTTGGTGGTGTCAGATGCACCAACACATAACATTCCATAGGTACTCAGTTGGATTTAGGTCAGAGTAACGAGAGGGCCAGTCCATAGCATCAGTGCCTTCCTCATCCAGGAACTCCCTACACACTCTGACTACATGAGACCGGGTGTTGTCCTGTACCAGGAGAAACCCAAGACTCACTGCACCTGCAGAAGATCTGACAATCCCTTTAAGGATTTCATCCTGGTCCCTAACAGCAGTCAGGCTTTTATGACATGGAGGTCTATGCAACCCTTCAAGGATATACCTCCCCAGACCATCAATGACCCACAGCCAAATCAGTCATTCTTAGTGATGTTACAGACAGCATAATGTTCACTATGGCATCTCCAGACTCTTTCATATTGCTCATATTTGCTCAGTGTGAGCTTGCTTTCATCTGTGAAGAGAATGGGGTGCCAAATCCTGTTCAGCTCTCCCTGGTCAACGGCCTGTCTCCTGTTATCTATTCTGTGTTTCTCACGGTGCTGGGAGACACAGCAAACCTTGTGACTGCACGTAAGGATGTGCCATCCTGGAGGAGCTGAACTACATATGCAGCCCAGTTGGGCTGTAGGTACCATCTCATACTAACAGTAGTAACAAGGACACAGACGACTATTATCTGTAGCCACGACATGCATAACCATTCTCTTTTATAAGGCTTGTTTTATTTTTACCTCTCCATTGAACCTGTTGTTAATTTCATTGGCACCAATGCAGGTGAAATTGATTCAAAATCAGTTGTACTTCCTGAATGAACAGATTGATATCCATGAATTGTAACCGACTTGTCTTTAAAAGATATTTTATTAATACTTCAAGGGGAAATTAAGCTCTTCATTAACATTAATCTGCATTAATAAAAGTGAATGCACTGATGGAGCAGTGGATAAACCATGTTGTGACACCTGGGGAATTACCTCTGGTGGTGGATGGTGGTTTAAACATAATATATTTTTTATGATGAAGACAGGAATGGACAAGTCTTTGACACAAGTATGTTACTGGTGCACATCAGTGTGGTTTCAGCACCTCAGACGTGGGGTGCGCTCAGGAGTTTCCTGAAAACATTAAAAACCACAAATACTGAAAGAACAGTTTTTAAAAGCAATAAGGAAATCAAACTAGTTTATGATTAATTAGATTTAAATTCTCAGATTTGATAGTGTTAACCGGTTTTTACATTTTAAGTTTTATTCAGATGAAAAAGAAAAGATTTTGGGATGATTGCACACTGAAATAATACGCAAATAATCAGTGGTATCTTTCCAAAATTACTGTTCTCTCTATAAACTTAGGGGAAATTTAGAGTTAACAGTACTGCATATATAATATGGTATATGTAAATATTTAAGCGTATGCTATGCTTTGTTCTGGTTTGCCTCACCAAAGTATAATCTCTTCAACAGCAGTTACTGGCTTTTTTTTTTTTTTTTTTTTTAATTGTACAGAGTGGAAAAAAACAACCCACTTGAGTGAAACACTTCCACCTGTTTGCTGCATAAAAAAATAAATAAAGAAATTATAGCTGGGGAAATTATCCATTCATTTTCTGAACCGATAGATCTTAATTAGGGTCGCGAGAAGGCTGGCGCCCATCCCAGTTGACTCTGGGCGAGGGCAGAGTACACCCTGGACAGCTCACCAGGCCATCGCAGGGCAGAAACACGCTGACGGCAATGCAGCCTACTCGTGACGAAAATCAGCATTGGTTCATTTACACCACAGACAGTGAGAGACATGGCCGGCATTTGATAACCCAGTTAGCTGCACTGGGGGGACAGCAGTGACAACCGGCTGATAGTGGGGCTTGACTTGAACCCCCAACCTTGGGATCAGTAATCCAGCACCTTACCACCAGATGGAGAAATTAGCCACTAGTAATCTATTGGTGTCATATAGTAGCTTATGTTGTAATATTGTAATAATTCATCACTTATTCATTTGTTGAACTGCTTACTCCTATTAGGGTACTCCTGCTGAAGCCTATCTAAATAATAAGTATATTTTTATAGTGTGAAAACTTTCTGTAGCAATAAACATTTCACGTTATACCGTCATACTGCTCAGTGTTACTTTTTCTGGGGTCGAAGTTGGCCTTTTGTAAGCTTTCTGTACACGGAACCAAGTATGTAGCGTATGTTTCTGCCCGGATCCTTTCACCTACACACACAACGCTTGAAAAATTCTTTAGCGGGCCAAGAAACAAACAACAACAAAAAAAATATCTACGAAGTGATCGACCAATAAACGACGCTTGTAATTTTTGTGTATTTTCGGTGAGTTACTGGCAATATTTTGTGTTTTTTATTCGCTGTAAGAAAACATTTCTCTCTCAGGTGGACAACTTTAGACGTTTGGTGGCGACTTTATCCTGATTAAACAAACATCTGTCGTCGAACCGACCCAGTTTCCTAAATACCTCTGTTCCTCCTCCAGTGACTGGGTTTAAAATAGCTTCCTTTGGGACATATAGTTTACGACAGTGGGCTCAAAACGTGCTTTTCTCTTCTGCAGTACACACATGTCGGAAATCGACAGATAGCTTTGATTAGCGTGTAGGAAAAATAATGAGATGGATTTTAGAATCCTAATGGGATCAACTTTGGTACTTTGAAATTGAAGCGACAAAACAAGCAATGTTTACTGGGGCTCAGCACGTGACAGGGCTATGCACAGTTTTCCATTCATCCACTCCATCCATTAATGAAAAGACACCACTCCTGACCAGATGTTGTTTGAGTAATGGATCAGATCAGTGACACTGATATGGTACACTTGTCACACTGGAACAGTCCATTCCCTTTTCTGACATACAGATGCAGCTCCTCAGTGACACTGTGTATTTATGTAAAATTGTGTGTAGTTTGGGCTGCATGGTGGCGTAGTGGTTAGCATTTCTGTGGGTTTCCTCCGGATCCTCCGGTTTCCTTCCATAGTCCGAAGGCGTGCACATTAGGCTAATTAGCTCTTCCAAATTGACTGTAGGTGTGGATGTGAGTGTAAATGGTTCTGTGTGTTGACCCTGCGACGGTCTGGAGGGCTGTTCAGGGTGTGCCCCCTCCGCCCAGTGTCGGCTGAGATAGGCACCATTCTCGCCTCGACCCTAGTAGTAGGATTAAGTGGTTCAGGAAAAATGAGTGTATATAGTTTTTATTGCAATGACCCCCCCACACACACACACACACACACACACACACACACACACACACACACAGAAAGTAAAAATTGTGGAGGACATTGTGCTCTCTTTTCCTCTGCAACACAGCAAAAGTCATGGAGGTAGAAGACCCTATTTCTGCACAATTTCGGACTATCATAGAGGCACTCATGATAAAGACAACGTCGAAGATTGTGAAGGTTTTTGCTGATGTTATGCTGGAGACGAGAATGGAAATCTCTCGTAGCTGGAGGGAAATAGATAACCTGAAGCAGGAGTTCGCACTAAGAGAAAACCAGCGAGAGCATGACTTCAGAAGTCAAATGACTGAAGTGACATTCAAAACTGAAGAGGAGGACATTGTGGTGTCTCAGCAGAGTCCTTTGATTCTTAACAGTACAGAAAGCAGGGTAAGATATTTTTCATGTACATTACAGCACTTTGCACATTGAAATGAATCTATGAGGTTCACATATTCAGCATTATATTGTAGGTGCATATATTGGTTGAAACATATATGAGATAGTTTAGTTTTTATACATATTAACTTATCACAGAGAATCTTAAATGGCCAAATCAGTAACCAAAAAAGCTATTAAGAATTCCCTTTGGAGGAACCACTGAGGACTTTGTGTATGTATAGATTGTTTCACTGAAAGGCTAAGACTGTTTTGGATCCTTTGAAAAATTATTGTTTTATATACTTGCACTACTATCTGGCCACCTAATGTACAGTATGTGTTGCACAAGCTTTTCTATAAGACAAAGACAAAGCAAGTCTTTACAAAGATACACATTTGTCTGAAAAATTTAGATGTAGTACACCAATCAGCCATAACATTAACACCACCAACTAGTCTGCAAGCTGCAATACATTGTGTGCTCTGACACCTTTTTTTATAGCCAACATTAACAGTGTCAGCAGTTTGTCTTCTCATACGGCATTTTCCGGATTTCCTAATATGCTATTTTTCAGGCTGCCTACAACTATGGTAGTAATTAATTCAATTGGCTTTGCAATTTTTTCATGTACATCGTGGTTTCTCTTTTTGGCCATAAAGGTTAGCCTCATGGATGTGATTGGTGTGGTACAAAGTGCTTCATGAATCAAAAGTGAATCCTCTCATGTGGTGATTTCTGCACTTGAATCTGCGCTGCTTTAGAATCACTTCATAATCCGCCCCAAATAAGTGAATGTTGTGACTGTAATCCATTATCTTAGTTTTATGTTGTGCACAGTCATGATCATGTGACTAAATGAACCAGCACTGGATTTTTCTTTTTGTTAGAGAAGACAGAAAGGCACATTTGTATTTATTACATGATATAAAAGGGTTATTTGTTTTTTGATGATTAAATTTTGATATTCATTTGCAATTTTAATAAAGTTTTGCCCATATCAGCTAATATGGTTGATGTGACCTAAACTTTCTGTTAAAGAATATTTGTGGACCACTTTTCATCAGTGATGTTGGCAACATCAGGTCATGTAGCTTATTGTTAAAAAAAAACCAAACAATTAAACAGTTTTTATTTTTGTAGGGTGAAGTGCAAATGTCTGAAAATGCCAGAGTCGAGGAAATGGACACCATACAGGACAGTGTTCCGGTTCTTGAACAAGCATCTCCAGAAACTACAATACCTGGTAAAGCTTTAGAGACTTTATTTTTCACAGCACTTTTGACTGTTGCTAGTCTACAAAATACATATTTTTTTGTTGTGACAGTTTTCATTGTTTAGCCTACTTTAGAAAATATAGCTGTTTAAAAAATAAATAAATAGATTAAAAAAATTTGCATTCTGGCATTGGCAGCTGTTGCTGACATGGGCATCGATATGCCTTTGAAAAGACTATGGTAAGAAAGCAGCTGAGGGAATGTGCCATTTGTAAGGATTAAACCTGGATGATGCCTAGAAAAACTGGCAGGCATACATGCTCATTAACAAATGATGTAGTATGCTTTGGATCATGAGCCCTTCCTTTTCTTCTCCATCCTCTTCTCTTTTCATCATTCTGATATAGGTTTGTTTTGGTTTCATCTGTCCAAATAATTTTATTTCAGAACTGAGCAAACATTTTTTAAAAGTCTAATCTGTTTTTGAGTGTCTGCAGTGGATTGCATCTTGAGGTAAACCCAATGCATTTGTATTCAAGAAAGTCTTTCTTAATTGTAGTTTTTGACAAACTTAAGTAAATCTCTTCAAGAATATTCTTGATGGACTGAATGTTGTAAAGAAGTTTTTCCTTACCAAGAAAATAATTATACATTCACCTTGTTTAATTGTCTTCTGCGGTCTTCCAGGTCTTTGTGTTGTTATTAAGTGCATTTCTTCTTTTTTATGTCACTCCTTAAGTTTCTGCTCTCCTTCTAATAGATGTATTTCCTTTCTTTTGTCTAATGATGGCCTTCTTTATTTTCATTGTCACGTCTTCGAAACACATAATGAGAGTGCCCATAAACATTTGCATAATGCAAATTCAACCCTTGGAATAAATTGCAGACATTTTATATTCCTAATTTGAAATGATGAAACAGGTCATAACAATGGTCAACAGCAGGGCTATTCAGTTAATTTAGAATGAGGGCCGGGTCCTGAAAACAATCCCAAATAGGGGACAGAATAAATATGGCCTAAAAAACGAGTAATCACATTAAAATCTACAGATACAGTAAATTACAACAACAGCGAAGTGAATATTTTGGCACTTCAAATGGCAATATACACCACGCTAAGTACTCAATCCAGGTGAATCGTGTCACAGACATTTAGAATTTATAACTAGCAGACAGCATCCTCTCAAGTTCACACAACCATACCAACAAAAATAACAGGAGTGTAGTATGGTATTATATACAACTATAACAACATATGAGTGAACAGTAATATTATTATTCATAATAGTGAAGAAGAAGACGAGAATTAAGTGAATATCAAGAAAGAAAAACAAGGCTTTTAATTATAATAATACTAAGATAAAGAGGAAGAAGTAGTGAATAAGTCAAAAAAGATCAGTTTTAAATAATATTATAATAAGAAAAAGATAATGTGAATATCAACACACGGACATAATACTTTAACTTCAATATTCAACCCCTTCAAAAATCAATCCAAATGTCTAATTTGATGAAGATAACTGTTACTTAACTGGTTTAGTAACCAACATTTGACATCTATTGAGAAAAAAAAATTTGAATTAGGAAGAGCATTGGTCAGGTGTTTACATTGTCAGAGCAACACGCAGAAAGTGGTGCAAATGCGCAGAGTGAGGGAGGTGCAGTTATGAGTTTTAATGGTGTTTATGTGAGAGAATGTTGAGCATCAAAATCTTCTGGTGGAGAGCATTAGAGCCCAGTGTGACAATCTTATCAAAGTTACCATGGGGTTTCTTAAAATTCCTTCTGCATTTATATTGTTTACATACCGATATATGCACTCTCGCTGTTCAGCAGACACACAGGCTTCGAGCAGACAGATATAAACATACTTCTCTGTCCATTCACTGATAAATCACCTGTTCTCCGAATCAACTTCTCGTTTTTAGAAAGAGACATTTTGTCCAAGTTACCGGGTGACTGTGTAGGCTATAAGAAGATTATCAGCAGGAAGAGCACAAGGAGGGCGTAGACTTCAAAGGGTGATTGGTTTGTGATAACAGGTTGTGACATGGTGAGGCGGGGCAAACCTGGCGAGAAACAGTTGTGACACAGAATCATGCAAAAAGATGTTTTTTCTTTCTTTCTTTTTTTTTGGTAAGAAGAATTCATTATTTATTTAATAACATACATTTTTGTACTTTTTAAAAAAACAGAGTAGCTATCTTAAAGTCCAGTAACATTAGAGCCTGTAAAAATGGGGGACTACATGTAATAATGGCTGTAATTCTAAAAGGATAAATGAAATACTGTTAAACCCCTCAAATTACAGCAGAAATTCTATGCTTCCTTACCAAAATGTCTTTATTGGATAGGACAGCTGTATTTTTGTTCTGTTTTTACAGAGAAATCTGGCCCAGAGTCCCCGGTGACCCAGTGGGAATCTTGTACAATATCGGAGCATCACCCATCTATCACAGAGACCAAAGTGCTGCCAGCTTCTCCAATCGAAACCGTTTCTGTGGTCAGCAACCAGCAGCCATCATCTAGCACAGACATTATAATAATGAGTAAAAGTTCACAAAGGAAGGGGCCAAGTGTGTCAAAGAGAAAAAAAAATTCTACACAAAGGAACAGTGTAACACACATGCTTCGCGACAGGCACCTACTGAGCAGCCAGAAGCCTTGTCTTTGCTGCTCTTCAGATCTAAACCCACAACAACAAAACGAGCTGAAAAAGAATTCACTGGTGACTTCACGTTTATACAGCTGTGCAGACTGTGGTACAAAATTTCAGGAAAGAACAGCGATTAAGAGCCACAGCTGCTCTGGCAAGCTGAAGTGCAGCAGGTGTGGACAGACATTCACCAGTCTGAGGGCTCTGACCAGTCATAATCAGACTGTACCCCCTGCGGGGAATAGCCCATTCCCATACAAGTGCTACCTTTGTGATCACATGTTTGCTACTCAGTGTGGTTGGAACATACACAAGCGGATCCATGCCCATGGTCATGCTTCTGACATCCCCAGCCCTTCCCCTTCATTTTCATTGCTCAAAGAACTTAAGGCTAATGTGGAGGTTCGTTTGGAAAGAATTTCTGAGGCTCAGTTGGAAGCTGCATTATTTCCAAAAGGTTCCTTGTTACAAGATGAAACCACTGTGAGCTCTGTGGGGCCATCCAAGAACATGCCCTCAGTTATGGAACCCACATCATCTACAGGGACCTCTAGCAAACCGTCTGCAGGCACAACTATGAATGCACCAATGCTGAATAAGGATTCTGAATCCAACGGCTATACAGAGCTTCTCATGGAATGCCATGCCTCCAGTTCAGGGACTGAATCATTTGAAAGTGTGAGGCAGCCAGACGATGGGACAGAAGACTCAGTTTTTCCAACTGCCTCTAGCAAAAACCAGCCAGCAGAAAAATGGACCCAGTCAAAGTCATTGACTGCACATAGAGATGACAATGTGGGGTGTGATGAAGGATCATCCAGTGCAAGTGATGACTTACTAAAAGGATTCAGTTCTCTTTCACGGAAACGGAAAACATTAGGTAAACTTGTTGCATTTTAAATAGATAAATAGTCAGTTTAGTGGCCCAATATTGATCCAGCATGATGAAATATGAGATTTTTTAATGCTGTGATTCACAACATTGTAATTGTTAGAAAGTTCTCACTATGATCTTTTCCCCCCCAGACTGCAATCATGACATGTACAACGGCGTGTTTCCTGTTGAGAAAATTCTTAGATGGAGAAATACAAAGGTGGGTCACATTAAAGAAAATGAATGAGGATATATAAATCCTAAAACCTATAACAGTTATTGCCCCCAGGCTCGGTGAATGTCACTGAATTGAGCAGTCCCAGCGATGGAACATTGTTTTTAAAGTATTACAATAGCAGATGTTAGTATGTCAGTGCGAGCATGCAACTTACTGTTTACTTCTTTTTTTTTTTTTTTTTTGTCACAAAACCAGCTCTGGTTTTCTTTGTTACACTAAAAAAAGCTTGTTTTGCACAGTCTGAAATAATCTGTGGTGAACTTTCCTGCTGTGTTCCATGTACAAGGTGACAAAATTCCAGGCTGTTTGTTATAGCTTGCATAGGGTTTAAGAGTTTGCCTTGACCAGTTTCATATAGGCTTTCCATGACTTTGTGGGCCAGGGATTTTTTTTATGGACTGTTTGCTGAAATTCTAGAGAAAAATGAGTTTAGAGATTTATTGAATTTTGAACTGCCTGCAGTAGAAACCTGGGTCATCTAAAAGCTAGCATTGCTGTAGTAAACTCCACTCTGTCTTGTCACACAAAGATAACATATCCTTAGACACTTGTTGAGCTCTTCATTTTCCATAAATTGTATTTCAGTTTGAAATTCAGCATGCTGTGCAAACCACTCTTCAGTAAACAGCAAATTAAAACAAGTTTTGACAGAAATGTACTTGTAACAGTTGTTGACAGGGTTATTTTAAGAAACTCATTCAGAATTTGAATAAAGGGCTTTTTGACCTTTAAAACCAGGAAGGCCAAATTGCCTAGTTTTCTTTGTAATTTATTTAATTTATAATCCCTGCAAATGGTATTTGTATGCCATTTCCACTCAAACATTGTCCACTCTGCATAATGACTACATTAACCCCTAGATATCAAACCAGATTGTGTAGTGTCCTTGTGCATAATCTGTAGTGCCTAATGCATAATGTTAGGCCCTGACACTGTTCTGGGTAATTACAATAACCTATAGTGGAATACAACAGAGGATTAATTTAATTTAGAAATTGTTTTGAAAGTATTTATTAAATAACATGGACTTGTTTCCCTGTTTACATTTTCATCCCCCCCCCCCCCCCCTTTCTTATTTCTTTTTTTTTTTCCAACAATAAAAAGGGCCGAAATGAAGTCCGAATCAAATGGATGCCTTGCTCATTATGGTAAGTATTTTTTTGTATAAACCTTGTTGAAAATTATCTAGAATGTTGAGTTTACTTTATGGTACATTCAGACCAAACATGGCCAGAGTCATTCATTTTCTAAGAAAATCAGTGTCTGTAGGCCAAAGCATCGGCATGAATGTAAACAGCATTTTTCAAGAGGTGGAGGCTTCAGGAGAATGGTGAAGTCCAACCAACTTTGTTAATGAGCTATAATGTGGTTAGAAGTGCTTTGCTCAAGAGAATACTAATAAACAACAGTTTAAATTTGGGTTCTGTTTAAACAGTCTTCAAGTACTTGAGCATAATGGAGGAGAAATTAATTGCAGTGACTGGATTCTCCTTGGACAAAGGTTTCTTAAATTGTCGGTGTTCCGGGCAAGTTGGTGAAGTGCATTATTTCTGTCACCTTTTATGATAATTTCTTAACAAAGTGCCAGAGTATGCAAAACAGTGTTGCTTGGCAAATGAATGCAGTCAGTTTCAGTTTCAAAAAACAAAATCAGTTTATCATGTTACAAATTTATATAATCATTAGAAAAAACAGAACTTACATGTAAGCAAAAACCCATATCATAAGAATGATGCTGTTGAGCAGGAGGTTATTTACTCGACATGTTGTATTTTTTAAGAGATGTAATATTCTTACTCACTCATTTGTGGAACCGCTTAATCTTACTTAGGTCACAGGGACGCTTGACCCTATCTCAGTCAACACTAGTCAAATGCTGAATAGCTCGCCAGACCATTGCAGGGCCAACACACACACACACAACCACTCACACCTACGTATACCTAGGGGCAATTTAGAACAGCCATTTAGCCTAATGTGCTGTGGGAGGAAACCAGAGTACCCAGAGGAAATCTACACAATAGGCATAGGTAAAGCAGGCAAATGCCACATAGAAACACCCTCGATGAGCCCGGGCCTCAAACCCAGGGCCTTCTTGCTGTGAGGCGGACATGCTAACCATTACAACACCGTGCCGCCCAGAGATGTATTAACTATGTTTAAATGAAAACATTTACTTATTGCTTTTTTCTTCTTCTACACATTGTCAATGCAGTGCAGAGTGGCATCCAGAGGGAATTTTTATACTCTGACCATGTTAGGTCTTCATGTATGGTTAGTTGCTTCGGTGAACCAATAATATGTTATGTACAATGTGTTTCTTTAAATATATTCAATTCAATTCAGTTTTATTATCAGTTAAATATATCAGTTATGTCTCAATATATATTTTTGTCTTTCAGTGGGGCAAAATGGAAAAACACATGGGAGCCTGCTGATAGCTTTATCTCTTATAAAGATGGCAAAAATGATGCGACTGGAAGCACAGATAAACAAAATTAAAATGTGTGGTACAGGTCCTTGTGCTCATTGTAAAATTTGACTTGTGAACTGAGAATGTCGGTAGGTTTTTTTTAAGATTTAATTCTGTGCTTTGTATTTGGGTTCACAATAGGCAAGAACTGGATTCTATATTATTCGCACCATGAAGCATTTCTTTACCTACATCAGGGATGTCCAATCTTATCCACAAAGGGCCAGTGTAGGTGCAGGTTTTCACTTCAACCAAGCAGTAGCCACACCTTTCACCTGTTTCAAGCACTGATCTAAAAAAAAATACAAATAGGTTGCACATTGGTGTTTGAAGCCAGAAATGTTCAGGGTTTTCGAGCTGTGTTGGCTCCATTTTGAGATCTTAAAGATAGGTGGTCTCAAAATGATGGCTGCCACCTAGCTTCAAAATTGAAACATTAATGTGCAATATACCCTTTTTGAGATCAGCGATTGAAATATGTGTGAAGGTGTAAGATGCATGGGTGAAGTGAAAACCTGCACCCACACCGGCCCTTTGCGGATAGGATTGCACATCCCTGACCCACATGGAACTGCATGAATGATACTGCATGCTTTTGTGTTACATCCACAGTAGTTTTTCCAGTACTTAATACATGGGTCTTATGTTTGCTCATTTCCTCAAATAGATATATTTGGTGGGCCAAAAAAAGTTCCAAATTTTAACTTTCCTGTAGATAACAAGTTAAGGTCTTAAATAGCCTTTGAATGAGAGCAAAATCAAAATTGAGTCTTCAAAATTACAATACAGGAATATAGTCCTACCTAATGTCACTTAAAGAAGTGGTCAGTCAGTCCACCATTTTTCTTACAAACCGCACGCAGACTTTTTTTTGCCAGGATCCAGCTGAACTCCAAATCTCATCAATGATGATTTTTTGCCAGCTCGCTTTTATTAAGTTCCTCCTCACTGAAGTTTTGCTACCGGGCGAATTCCAAATTGAATAGTCCATAGGGTTACAGTCTGGACTCTGTGGTGGCCACTTGTCTTTTTTGATAAATTCAGGAGCCATGCCCTATTCCCTGACGACACTTGATTGAAAGGTAAAACACCTGTAGTAGCACTGTTCCTGACACCTGACATATTTCGTCATGGCAGACACATATGTCTGGTACTGTAATATTTGAGACTCGATTTTGATTTTGCTCTCATTTAAGGGCTATTTAAGATATCCAGTTTATTTTTATAAGATTATGGCCAAGGGTTTCACAAATATTGAACGTTAAAGTTTGGCCTTTTTTTGTTTGTTTGGTTTTTTTTGGGCCCACCCAATACAATGCAGTGTGTACATTTGGTCCACCATTCTAAACTTTATATATATATAAGTAAAAATGCTACAGGCATCCAGGCTGCCACAAGAGCCACATTTCAGTTTTTAGTTAGTTTTCTGCACTACAAAAAAATTGGTTTACTTCCCTCATAAGAATCTTTTGTTGTTGATCATTTCCCCCTCTTTATGTCTTTACTTGTAAAAATGTTCATCTTGTGTTAAGGCTATATGGTGATAAAACTCACAGTGTGGGCAGTAAATTTATGAACAATTGATGGTAAACTGCATCACCTAGTTAAAGTCTGTTAGGTTTAAGAGCATATCAGTTTTAAACTTAACGGTATTAAACATGGTTACACAGCCAGTCATGTCCTCAGTAAGTTAAGTTGAGATGAATTTGTTTTTATATATTTGGGAAAACATTGTATTACATAGTGTTATTGTGTATGTTGCTTTGTATGACTGGTTTAATATTAAATATGTAATGCTATTACTGCTACATCATATTTGATATACTCTATGAATTGAGACTTGGGGTTTTTTTTTTAAATGTTGAACAGTGAAATAATCAACATTCCCAAAATTCACCTAACCCCTAAGAGCATTTTCAGCTAACAGAGCTAAAGGTAGTTCTTACATGTAGTGCCACCTTAGTAAAAATAGTGTGGGAGAGTGCATGATTTTGGGAGAAGCATGATTAATATAAAGTTCCCAAGTCAAATTGAAAGGTTGTCTTCCCTTACTTCTAAGGTTTTGCAGATGTGTTCATGTCATATTTACAATACCTATAATACAACATTCCGACTGTTTAATAAAACTAATGAAGCACGCTGATGCCAGATACACGTCGTTGTTTTTCCTCTTCTTCCTTTTTAATTTTTTTAGTCTTAGTACTTTCTTTCTACTTTCCCAGTTTTAGTTATTTTTTAATTATGGTTTCAGAGATGTCCTATATTCAGTTACAATACAAAGACCACCAACATTTAAAAATTAGTGCATGTATATTTAAGTATATAAACTGCTTAAGCAACAATAAATACAAGTTGAGAAAACCTGAGGAAAAATTCCATTTTGCTAATCAGAGTTGTCTATAGATTTGTTTTGTTATATCTTGATTTTCTGTGTAGTTGAAAATATGAAAGTAAGACCTAACAAGAAGAACCGACTGTTGTATTTCTCAACCACACTTTCCTGTGTGCCAGTAAATGGGTTTTGTTTTTTTGTTTTTTTTTTTAGTTTCTGGAAAATATAAAGTAATGTATTATTACCATTGATTTTTATAATTTAGAGTTTAATCAGCTCCCCCCCCCCCCTTGTTTGTGAACATGTAGAAATAGTTGTCTATGTGTCAGAATTAAAAAAAAAAGAGAGCAGGTAAAGGACTGAGGGGGTGGGTAGTGGAAAAAATATTTCCGTTTACATGAAGCAGTCTGGACATTTCTTGTAAATGAAACGAGTGGGGACATCTTCACAACATGATGCTTTTTTCATGGCTGCTGGCAGTAACAGGTAAGTTTAATACAATATTGCAATTTAAAGATTATTGATTATTAGGTTTGTTGTAAACATAAATTATACAGGAGTAAATGATACAAACTGGAGTGTAAATGCAAACTCAAATATATAGATTTTTTTTTCAACAGTGGCCCTTGCACTGCCACTGAGGGTTTGGTGCAAAATAGAACGGGTGAAACTTGGAGAGCCATTCATCGTAAAGTGTACCATTTCTTTGCATCATGAAATTTTCTGGCTGAGAGTGAGCAAAAAGGAAAGACCAAGGCTTCTGATGGTTGTACGCATTAAAAATGATGGTGAATTAACAGAAGTTCTGAATTACAACAGCACCCATTTTGAGGCTTGTCTGGCAGACAAGTTTTATGGACTGAGAATCTTAGGTGTCTCGAATAATGACCTTGGCTCATACTACTGTGGAATTGTAGAAGGGAAAGACATGCAGTTTGAAGAAGGAGTGCACTTATATGGTAATAGTAATTTAGATTTAAATAATTTATTCTAGCTTTTATAACATTGTCTTTTGTGACATCTTTTATCTGTATTTTTTCAGAAGGCGAAAGAAATGAAACTGACTGTATCTTTGAAGAAGGTAGCATTCTGTTACTATACTGTATGTTGTAGGACTATATAAATTATTAGTTAAATTCGTAATATACACACTCAATACTGTGATGTAAAGTGCATTTGTTAGGTTGAACTAGGTGAAAGAAAATACCATGCAAGTAATATTGATGATGGAACATTTTCACCTTTAGTGGTTACAAAATGGATTCCATTATAGACACTGCAAAAATTCACCAATCAGCCATAACTCAATTCAAGTCAATTTTACAACTGACATTGTTGCAAAGTAATTTTATATAGTAAAAACAAACTTGGTAAATAATTTAAACATTTCTCAAAGAAAAACCAACCTTCAGAGGAACCAGACTCAAAGGGGAAACCCATTCTCATTTGGGTGAAACCAGATAAAAATACAAACCATGTAGCAGAAACTTCACTATAGTTTAACATGAAGTCAAGTTGGTTATGTTCTGATGGTAATGATAATTGTAGCCCTAAATCATGTTAGTAAAAAGAGATTTATATCACCAGCACAGTTCACAGTTTCTGAATGTAGATTTATGTTCATATGGATCATCATCAGCAGGAGTAAATGGCTACTATATTAAAAATATTATAACCACCTTCAGGTGAAATTAACAACTTTTGATTACCTTGTTATACTGGCACCTGTCAAGAAGTGGGATGTATTAGGGATAAAGTGACGAGTCAATTCTCAAAGTTGATGTGCTGGAAGCAAGGAAAATGAGCAAACATAAGGATCTGAGTGACTTTCAGAATAATCACATTGTAATGGCTAAATGGCACAGTCAATTTATCTCCAAAATGGCAGGTCTTTTGGTGTTCCTGGTATGCATTGGTAAGTACCTACCAAAGATGGTCGAAGGAAGGAAGGACAACCAGTGAATTGATAAGATAAGGCTCATTGATCACACGGAAAGTGTGCGTCACAGCTTTCTACATATAGGGCTGCCCAATCCTGGACCAGTCAGATGGGGTTAATGTTATAGCTGATTGGTGTATTTTACAAACACATTTGAATGTAGAACAGTCCATTGCTAACAACCGCAACAGCATATAATTTTCCAATTATCTTTGATTTGGGAAAACTTCTTGTTTGAGTTTTGATAAACAGGATTATTAACCAATTCATTTCAATTTCCACAGCCTTTCCTACTTCTCCAGTGGCTGCAAAAACATCATATGTATTATTTGCAACAGTTTTGGGTGTTGGACTACTAATAATGGTTCTGGTTGTTTTTATTGTACATTTGAAGACCAGCAGAAACATTTACTGACTAGAGCGTACAAAAATAAAAGAATGTTGTCTGAAGAATGTCTGAGTCAGATATTATTAGTCATTGTTAAATAATTAATGATTAAATCGAATAATTTTTTAAGTATTACAATAATACTACATTTAAACACATTTTTAAACTTGTCCTTGCAGATGTCCAGGATTTGAACTGATGATGAACAGCTTTCTTTCTTTTTTTTTTTTTTTTTTTTTGCATTTCTTGCCTTTTACATCTACTTGTGTTGTATGATTTATTGTGAGTAAGCAAAAAAAAAAATTATTATTATTAAAAAAAAAAAAAAAAAGATTTCCATAGTACCTGGAATTAAAGCCTCTTATCTTCCTCCGTAAGACAACCATGGTTGGCACTATCACCTCAAATCAAGCAGGCTCTGGATTCATGCCTCCCAGGCGGCAGGGCCTTTCGGTGATAAGTACACTAGTTAGAATTATTTTTAAAAATTCTAAAAATAAATATTTATTTGCCTGCTATAAAACCAAATAGGCAGTTTAAAAGTGGTAGGTAATGACCACCAATATTTTCCATAACAGTTAATATTTAATGTTATTTATTTGGTTTTTCAATTTCGTTTGAAATTGATTTTGTTTTCACATTTCACCTAACAGTGCCTGGAGATAAAGGTGATGTGCTTGTACAAAACTACAAGGAAAATTGTTTTTTTAACAAAATTATGAGTAGACCAATGTTTTTATTATTCATTCATTTTCTGAACCGCTTAATCCTAATTAGGGTTGAGGGGAGGCTGGCGCCCATCTCAGCTGACTCTGGGTGAGGGCAGAGTACACCCTGGACAGCTCGCCGGACCATCGCAGGGCAACACACATACACAACTATTTACTCACATCCACACCAAGGGTCAATTTAGCCTAATGTGCATGTCTTTGGAGTGTCAGAGGAAACTAGAGTATTCAGAGCACATCCTGGACAGCTTGCCAGAGCATCGCTGATGGCAATGCAGCCTACTGTTGACGAACATCAGCATTGGTTCTTTTACATGCCTCTCACCACAGACAGTGAGAGACATGGTTGGCCTTTGATAACCCAGTTAGCTGCACTGGG
>JAQMYF010000027.1:31255341-31265462 GCA_030014195.1 Neosilurus mollespiculum
ATTATTATTATTATTATTATTATTATTAGTAGTAGTAGTAGTAGTAGTAGTAGTAGTAGTAGTAGTAGTAGTAGTTAAACGTTGTACTCGTGTTGTGCAAAAACAGAGAGGATAAGAAAGCCTGAAGCTGGGCTGCAGTTTTGCTCCATGAGTGTTACTGTGTTATTGTTTAATTTTGATAAGTAAAAATGTGATCACTGTGTCCCGTGGTGTTCCTCTACCTCCGTTAAACCCCTTGCTCACTGGGCGAATGACGGCGAAGGCAACTAATGAGGGTGAATTGAAAATCCGACATCTCGACACGATTTTTGCACTTTGGCAGCCAATTTCTGCAAAATCACCGTCCTCTCTTCACGCTCCTAGCTGTTAACTCCGCGTCAGCTGCGCGTTGGGACTGGGTTGCATTCGCCACCATCACGATTCCGTCGGACTCGCTGCGCACTGAACGAACCGGTGCGATCTTGGCAATTAATTCGCCCCAATTTTGCATTTGAAACACGCACATCTGCGATTTATTTGCGAAAAATCCAGTTCGTGGCGTTCGCCACCACATTCGCCCCAGTGAGCGAGGGGGTTTAGGCGTGTAGTGCTAATCACAATGTTAAACTCACAAGTTCCCGTGCCCGCAAGTTCACTAACTTTATGAGCATTTGCCCTGTTGTTTTAGCATCAGCCCGGCTAGCTCAGTCGGTAGAGCATGAGACTCTTAATCTCAGGGTCGTGGGTTCGAGCCCCACGTTGGGCGACAGATGTTTTTGTTTCATTACAAAATGCTAGTTTGTGCATATCAGGTGACCCATAATATCCTACAAAGGGGAAAGAATACGTTTTAAAGACGACTATTGACGAATATATAAATATCCAAGATAAATATTTTAATTATAAAAAACGAAAACATATTCGCCCGAATAGGGACTTGAACCCTAGACCCTCAGATTAAAAGTCTGATGCTCTACCGACTGAGCTACCCGGGCTCTCGATTCAGCCTTCTTGTAACATAATTTAATAGAATTTAAATCGAAACAGGTTCATTATTAATTATATGAATTACAGTATTCCGTTATGACACTAGACGTAATCAATATTGGTACAAAAATGTATCATAGTCAAGTTTTAGGCAATCATATTCAACAGACTCATGTTTACCATGTTTACTATATTAAATAGATAATTTAAAATGTCAGATTGATCAAGGAAAATATTGTGGTATGGTACTTGGTTTTACAAAAAGCATTTGATACAGTTAATCATGAATTTTTATAATATAAACTAAAAGCTATTGGCTGTTATGATAACGTTGTTGATTGGATGTGTTCATATTTTACTGGTAGAAAAAAAAGAGTGACTATTAAGAGAGTTATGTCAGAAACAGCAGAAATATTTTGTGGTGAACCTCAAGGCAGCATACTTGGACCATTATTGTTTTTAATTTACGTGAATGACATGAAATCGGCCATCAGCTGTAAGCTCTCTTAGTCTCCGGTAAAGAGGTTAATGTTATAGATATATTGAGTATCGAGCTTTCAAAGTTATTCGACTGGCTGGTTGATAATAAATTGTTTCTCCATCTGGGTGAAACAGAATCCGTTTTGTTTAGCTAAAAACACAAATCCAATACAAATTTAAATGTGAAATGCAATGGTACTCAAATTCTTCCAAAATTGAGAAAAATATATCTTGAAGCTATTATTGATAATCATGTTTCAGGAGAAGATATGGCTTGATTGACTATCCAAAAGTCAGTTCTAGAACAAAATTTCTGGCCCATAAACAGTACATTTAAGTTCACTGGTGCTGTAGAATGGAACAGGTTACCTGTAAATGTTCAATTAAACACAAACAAATTCAGTTTTTAAAAAATCTGTAAAAAGGTTTCTCTTACAATCTCTTGAGTCAATGTAATTCACTTCACATTTTATTTTACTTATTACTACTTTTTTACTTTGTAATAATTTGATTTATAATTTATCTATAGTCATTTTATTTATCTTAGTAACTTATACCACTTTTTGTTTCATTATGTTGCTATAATTATTTATTTTACGTGAACCACAATGGAAATAAGTATTTGGACTTTTTTTGTGCAATCCTCAGGGCTTTACATGTTTGATTATTTTATTGTACATGTAGAATCCCAAAATCAATCAACCCTCTGAGAGTTCCTCGGTAGCTACAGGTGTGAAAGTGTTCCAGTATGTTTCCTTCTAACACCAGTCTTCATTTCTGCAAGCACACTTGTTTAAAATAATACACGACATCGTTTCTTACATTTTATTTTATTGGGTGTGTTAAAGCCATCCACTTTAAGTAAGATTACAGCGCAATGTTTATTCATACTGTATAAATATGGTGTAAAATCAAAAGACTCGTCAGGCCCCAGCGAGATTTGAACTCGCGACCCCTGGTTTACAAGACCAGTGCTCTAACCCCTGAGCTATGGAGCCGTGAGAAACTACCGCATAATGTTCTATAATCACACTAATGTGTCAGGAATCATGTAAACTAAAGCATTTTATACTGTGTAGCCTTTATATTTAAATCTCACTATGTATTTCATGATATAAAGCTCTACATTAGTTCCTACAACTGATCGTAGTGTGTTATATTTCACACCAAATCATTTTAGTAAACGCGCAACAATGAGGTTGTTTGTGGATCATTGGCGCCATCTAGCGGAGAATATAATTCCGGCTTTACCGACTGGTGGTAGTATTTCAGTTGTCATTCGATCAGTTTATGAAACAATGAATCACGCCTCTGTCTGATTAAGAAATCAAGTCTGCAATAAACTTGTTTTATTAGACATCTTGAATGAACCGTTGTAATTGTATGGATTGAATATTTGCTTGGCAGCAGGTATGTACAAATGCCGAAGGGAGTTTCGGGCTAAATATCTGTTCCAAATTGCCCCTAGGTGTGAGTGTGAGTAGTAGTGTGTGCACCTAGTTTCGGTTGAGATAGGCTTCAGCCTCAAGGTGATCTTAATAGGATTAAGCGGTTCAGCAAATGAGTGAGAGTGAGTGATTTAAATGCAAAAGAAAAAAGACATTCCACTTTACTGAAGCACATTAACAAAACCCATATTAAAATAATAATAATAACAATAATAATAATAATAATAATAATAATAATAATAATAATAATATTAAAGGCCCTACAAGACTCTACAAAGCATGCTGTCTTTATGACAGCTATATATTAAATACTAGATAGCTCCTGGAACCAGTATATAGACCAGTGTCCATGCTGGACCCAGCTAGCACTAAGAGTAAACTCTGTCCAAATACTAACCAAACAACTTGTTCATCGCTAACACAGCTGGATGGCATGTTGTCACTTCATATCCAGCACCTCTCTGTGTCTGTGTGGGTTTCCTGTGGGTTCCTCCCAGCTCCCAAACTATGCTAGTAGGTAGATTTTATTCCTTTATTTCAAATGAAGATTTGGTCATCAACCATACTCAAATAGGCTGTGGCATTCAATCAGTGATACATCAGTATCCATGGAGACAAAGTCTGCCAAATCAATCAAATTATATAAAATAATTATTTCTAATTAATCTTTAACCTGTACTGCACAATGCAACAGCACAGTATTTGATTTCATACATTATTCATTTTATATTACACTCAGGCTATTTTAATTTATCCTGCTTTTGCACAAAATCACAGTTACATTCACTCATTTACTTTTTTTAACATTACATTACATTTACATTTACACATTCATTCATTCATTTTCTGAACTGCTTAATCCCAATTAGGGCTGCTGGGAGGCTGGTGTCCGTCTCAACTGACTCTGGGTAATGGCAGAGTACACCCTGGGAAGCACCATCACAGTACATTTACACAGTAACTTGTTAAAAGTATCTGTGTAAAATCACAAATTTTCTGCATTTGTGGGTACCAGTTCATCTTCTAATTCCATGGAAAGTCCTTTCTAACACTAGGAACTACCAAGTTCTATTCTGAATTGGGAAAAAATAATTTTGTTTGGTGTTAAGAAATCTTATCAACCAGAGATTATTAAGATATAAAAAAATCTTATCAACCAATTTCTACAGGTTTCTTTTTTTTTAATCTGCCTTCATTACAACCACAAATCACTCCAGCCACTCTTCTCCACCTATTCCACCCTGTCTGCACTCTCTTCACTTCTTTACCACATTCTCTGTTACCTTGAATAGTTGACCCCAAGTATTTAAATTCATCTACCTTCATCACCTCTACTCCTTGCAGCTGTAGTTCTTCTTCACCCCCCCTCTCATTCATGCACATGTACTCTGTGTTACTCCTGCTGACTTTCATTTCTCTTCTCTCCAGTGCATACCTCCCCTCTTCAGACGCACCACCTGTTCCAGTTCACAATGTTATCCGCAAACACCATAGTCCATGAAGACTCTCATCTGATGCTGTTGGTCAACCTGTCCATGACAACTGCAAAGAAGAAAGGGCTCAGACTCAATCCTTGATGCAGTCCCACCTCCACCTTAAACCACTCTGTCATTTTTACCACACACCTCACTGCTGTCACACTGTCCTCATAAATATCTCATACAATACCACAACTCCTGTCTCTGCCAATCCGACATATGCTTTCTTTAAGTGTACAGTCACACAGCGGAAATCCTTCTAACCTTCCCTATACTTCTCCGTCCCCATACTGCTCTTTCATGGTATGAAACCACACTTATTTCACATGTCACCTCCTAGAGCCTAGATTCCTCTACTCTTTCCCATAACTTCATGGTGTGACTCATCAACGTTATGCCTCTGGAGTGATGCCTCTGTGCATCCTTTATCAGCCTAGATTGCATTACATCTTATCCCTGCTTTGGCTGATCTGATATGTATACGCATGGTTTATTTGACGCAGGTTTTAATGCTGGATGCCCCTTCTGGCACAACCCTTCCAATTTAAGAGTCCACTGACTTGTGAGACCCCAAATGGTGCCTATCTCAGCTGACACTGGGCAAAGGCGGGGTACACCCTGAGCAGCTTGCCAGGGCATCGCAGGGCAACACACACACACACATACAGACACACACACACCCAGTCACACTCACACTCACACCTGGGGCAATTTGGTGCATCCACTTAGCCTAATGTGCATGTCTTTGGACTGTAGGCGAAAACAAGAGTGCACAGAGGAAACCCACCCAAGCACAGGGGGAACATGGAAACTCCACACAGAAACACCTGAATCTGGGAACCAAACCCTCTTGCTGTGAAGGAGATGTGCTAACCGCTATGCCACCGTGCCTCCTGCAGGTACAATAAGTGTAATATTATTAACTAAGTTAGCAGGTTACAGTCTGTGTGGATTTCCTCCATGTCCTTTGGTTTTCTTCAGTCTCCCTGGTAAGTGTTAAAATTGCCCCTATGAATGACTTTTTGATGAATGAATTAAATCCTATAAGAAGCAGGTTTGTGTTGCTTTGTGTCAGTTTTCCTGAGGGATACAGGTGTGCATGAATAGCCTGTAGTCTGAAAGTCCTGTTCCAACGACTTTGTTTCTTAAAAAAAGGAAAACACCCACACACACACACACACACACACACACACCCACAACAAATACGACCTGTTAAACCGGTTTGTTTAATGAAGTCTACTTGTGTGAAAGACTGAGGGCGGGCAACATTTCTGCAGATATGTGTGTGAAGCCGTTGGTGTTTGGTGACATGTTTGGACTCGGTGGTCGAGTGCTGTGTGTTTCTGTGTCAGTTCTGTAAAGGTTTGACGTTGGAGGTTGGTCCCGGAGGTTGGGCTGAGCTTCATGTCAACGCACTGAGGGGATACAAGCCACTGCGCTACCGAGGCGTCCGTTGTTATGGGCGGACGGGAAACCCGAGACGGTGTAAATGTGGATGTACACGAATGACTCGGATGAATGTTTTACCTGAGGTTTGTTTTAATCGCTTGTCACCGACACCAGTTAAACGGAGCTGCCGCCATGAACACAAGACGGAGATTTGTACCCAGATGCTGCTCTTTCTCTCTCTAGTGAGCTGGAAGCGAAGTCAATGTGAGTGAAGTCACTGAGTTTTGTATTTTGTACAGCACTAGTGCATGTTTAGGAGCATTTCTGTAAGTTTTTATTATTATTATGATTATTATATATAGTGTAGCCTAAACGTTCTTTTGAACTGTGTGTTGCAGTGATTTCGAAGATCTCAGCGGTAAATTGTTTGTGATGTGTGTCTGGCAAATGTAGGTGTTTTGTGTAGTGGCCTGAAATCAAAGGAGGGTGTTTTAACGATACATTCGCCGCTTTCAGGGACACAATGTTGCTGGCGTCGGCCGCGGTGGTCTGGGAATGGCTGAACGAGCACGGCCGCTGGAGGCCCTACAGTCCGGCTGTGTCCCATCACATCGAGGCGGTGAT
The DNA here is from genome assembly GCA_030014195.1 of Neosilurus mollespiculum. NCBI lineage: Eukaryota > Metazoa > Chordata > Actinopteri > Siluriformes > Plotosidae > Neosilurus > Neosilurus mollespiculum. Next base: position 31,261,727 of record JAQMYF010000027.1, read on the forward strand.
CCGAAGCGATTCCCGGGGAGGGAGCGTCGTGCTAGGCCAAGCCGACAGCCGCCTCTCTCCCTACATCGTCGACTTACAGTCAATGCATCAGTTCAGACAAGACACAGGTAAGAAAAAGAATCCCGAAACGGAGACCCCCCCCCATCTAACACTGCTTGGGTGTAACGAGTGCATGTGAAACATGTGGCGTGTCTCTGAAATCTAGAGATTCTCATCAGCAGTTTTTGTGTCAGATTTTATTCTTGGGTAGCCTTCTGCCTCAGTCATGCACTGGAGGAAAAAGTCCAAGTCGCACCGACTTCGGTGTAGAAGACCTTGAGAAGTGCTGGTGTCTCAGGAGCCACTCCTCACAGGTCTCAGCAAGACTCTGCTTTTGTCATGAACAGTCGTGTGTTGCAACACTTCTCTAGAGTTGTAGTTCACACCCTTTCCAGTAAGCTGACAGTCATGATAAGTTGATAGTTAACCGAGAAGTTGCGGTGGATTTGCAGTTGTTGTTGGGTTTTTTTTTGTTTTTTTTTTGCAAAGCTCTTTATCACAGGCTGTTTCCACTAGAATCTGCAAAGATCAAATGACACTAAGATTATTCCTTACAGAATGCAAGCTAAGAAACTAACATGGCTGAGTGGTGACAACAGTTATCTCCTAATGTCTGTGTTTGTGAAAAGTTTATGGTAGTAAACGAAGCTATGTGTGTTTTTATAAGTGCTTGTTTTGTTTTGTAATTGTGCTGCACATTAGCAGCATGGATTTTGCAAATAGGACAGGTTTGACTTTGACATGAAGAAAAGAAACAGGGTGGTGCAATGGTTAGCACTGTGACACCACAGTAAGAAGCTTCAGGTTTGGGTTTGGGGACTTTCGGTGTGGAGTTTGCATCTTCTTCCCCTATCTGTATGGGTTTCCTCAAATGGTCCATAAACATGCCATTTAGGTCAACATGGAACACGTCTTGCTGGGACTATGGTGGATAAGCGGTATATGGATGGATGGATACATTGAGAATAAACACAAACTTTACCAACTTTGTTTTCTTCACCAAGTCAGGTTGTCAGTTTTCTAACCAGACCATAGAGAATGAATAAAATGTATAATCTGTATTTTTTTACGACCCTTCCGTTCTGGCCTAATTCTGCTAGCCCTTTATCTAATATAGGTTTAAGACCTGAGGTCCTGCCTTCAGGTAACTCATGTAGAATTATGTAAATATGTGATGGGGTAAGCCACAACAGGGGATCTGCTACAGAAGAAAAACTGGTTCGTCTTTAGAAAATTTGACTTGCTGAATTAGGGCCAGATTTTCATACGTTTATTAGTTCTGCTGCCAATTTAAATACTTGGTTAGGCATGCCAGAATATTTGGCTTGGTACATAATCAAACAACAGTAAACCTGTTGAGGAACCTTGGTCTGTCATGTTAGACAGGATGAAAAAATGTGACACCATAAAACAGCTGTTTTCTTCAAGCCGCATTTTTGTCCTATTGGAATGAGTCTTCATTATGCAGCTGTTGCTCTGGAGGGAAATCTGATGAGATGAAATGAGTCACAGTAAGGAGAGTCGAGGGACCAGATGAAAAGTTAGACAGTATTTCAAACAGTGAAAGCACATAGTGTTTTTAACTCAGAAGCATCATAATTATCGAAGCACTGTATTTTCTTTGCATTTTAATAGCTTTCTTGTTGCATCACAGGGGCACTTGTGGGAATTTTGCCTTGAGTTTGGATTTTTTTTGTGGGAGAGACAAAAAGGCACAGAGGCAGAGAAAGGAAACACAAGTCAGCTTTCGAGTGGGGGTTGGGGGATACAAACATTTGTGAGTGAGGGGTGGTTGGGAAAGAAACCATCACCCACTTTCTTTGTTGAATTGGAGGAACAGATGTGAGTGGAGAGCGTGGGACAGAATCTGCAGAGCAAACAGGAGGGGAGATATTTACCAAGACAGAAAGAATAGCCATAGCAAGCCTGATGATTATGTGAGCAGACGGCAATATCATTTAAAGACAAAAGAGGGTTATGATGAAAAAAAGAGTAGTTTAGCGATTGTAATTTCCAAATGACCACCATTGTTTATCGTTGCTGATGTGACCCAGTCCAAAGATTGTATGCACTTATCCAGCTTATTATGTTTTTACGGTGTCAAAGATTAGTGTATTTAGGAAGTAATAATGTAAAATGACTTCTCTATTACTACAGTATCCACCAAGGACCTTGGCTGTTTAGTCATATTACCGCTAAACTAATATGTAATCTTTTAACCACTGGTACAGTCGGCACTAACGATACAGTTCCTCAGGTCATTCACAGCTGTGTATCAATTATTCAAATAATATATTTTTGAGATAAAAAGTACAAAAAGGCATGTTGTGCTTAACATTTTAAACAGAGAATTAAGTGCCTTATCTGATAATGTTATCAAGGAGTTTGATCCTCAGAATGGGCAATTCAAAATTCTTTAGGTCATGAGATAATAATTTCTGCCTGCTGGCACTGATTAATGAACCTTTTTACCCATTTGTGTCAGGTTAGCATTTTTTAATTGCAAGGAGTTGAGTACCTTATGAGGGCCTTTTAATAGCACAGTTAGTAACATTTGAAACCGGTTACACTGATTTAATTAAAGTAAGGAGCCCTTGTGAGTTTTTCCCCAGCATTACTGCCAGGAGTATTAAAAAATATAGAAAAGAAATGCAACAAAGATCGAGTCCTCTTGTGTTAAAACACATGGAGATATACATGTGTGCACACACACACACACACACACACACACACACACACACACACACACACACACACACACATACCCGAATAAGTTTGGAACATAGTTCTCAAACTCTATTTTGCAGAGGGCTTAAAGATGTGATCCAACAGTGATTTAGCCTCCATAATACTTGACTGCTCCAAAACCAGCAATATTCAGGCTAAGTGTCAACAATCCAAAAAAAAACCCCAAAAAACTGGACCACACATATACACCCAATTACTAAAATATGACCTAGCAGAGTTTCTCCTAAAAAGATGGCCTGGCAGATGAGGCACTTTAAAGTTTAAAAATGCAGGACAAAGAAACACAAGGGAGAAAAATGCTATGCTGGGACTGAGAGGGGGGTTAGGGAAATAAATTGGAAATGTGGACAGAAGAAGAAAACAGAGGGGCTTTAAGTTTCTCCTTCTGATTGCGCAACAGGCTGTATAGAGTTTCAACAGCCCTGGGCCCCTTGTGTATTTCAAGGAAACCCAGAGACTAATCATGCGTGCTCCCAGACAAATTCATGCATGAATACGTGCACATTGACACATGCAATGCTGGGTTAGGTTTCATTTTCGCTAATCGCTTTCATGTGATCACTTGGAGGAAAGCACAGTGTTAGAATATGGTTTGCTGCATATTTGTTATTTGTGATCTGGGTTAGGCTGTTTTGTTCATTTATGTATCTTTCTCTACTAAAACCTCCACAACTGTTTACTGTCAGAGGAACCTTCCTTTGCCGTTTGCCTGACATATACTTTTTCAGACAAGTAAAAATCAAATAATAATAATAAAAAAGTGATTATAAGAGAATCAAAATGTGAACTGCGTTATTCAAAATTCATATTAAGTTCAGTGCAATATATTGGGTCTCTGAGTACACACGCACACGCACAGATATGTGTTTGTGTGTGTATGTGTGTGTGTGTGTGTGTGTGTGTGTAAGTGTGTATATATATATATATATATATATATATATATGTGTGT
>JAQMYF010000027.1:31281082-31300564 GCA_030014195.1 Neosilurus mollespiculum
TCCATCCATCCATCCATCCATCCATCCATCCATCCATCCATCCATCCATCCATCCATCTATCTATCTATCTATCTATTTATTTGTTGTTGTTGTTGATGTTGTTAATAGAAGTAATAGCATTATTTATTTAGTTTTTTTAGTCTCCAGGAGTTTCACCCAGTCAGCTGTTTTAGTTTTCCAGTACAAAGTAATAAACAACTTTAAATTATTTTAAAATAAATTTTATCTTGTTTAGGGTTTTTTTTCCCCCTTAAAAGTACCGCACTAAAATATGCAAAATGCCAACTGTTATCCGACCTTCTGCTAATGTTTGATCGCTGATGCGATTTATTCCATGTGATTTTGCTCCATCTGTGAATGCTTCATACATTGCACTGAAAATATTTCTCTTTTATGGACAACAGATGATCCAATATGCTCTGGTCCATCTGGCCATCAGGAAATGTACATAAACATGTGTATTGCTTAACTTTTGAATACTAATCTACAAAGTGAACGAGAACCAGGAGAACTTTTCCTACCGGACCTGTAAGTAAAGCACTTCTCTCGGAACGCAGAGCTGTCCTTGTTCTTCCTTATAGAAAAAAGCAACACATATTTGAAAACACATAGACGTCTCAGAACATTCAGTGAAACTGTACCGGCGTTTTCCTCTACCTTAAAGGAACCTGTTGTTGTCTGGTGTTGTTGAGTTGATGAACTACTTTTCTACACTGAACTAATTTAGTGGACTTGATATCCATCCACAGTGTTCCAGGTTACAGTCTGCCCCATGATGACATCATCATTAGGTGACAGTCTTTAGCTGCTTTAAAAGTCAGTGCCAACATGAGTCCATTGAGTATTTTGTATTCATTAATTCATTTTCTGAACCGCTTAATCCTAATTAGGGTTGCGGGGAGGCTGGTGCCCATCTCAGCCGACTCTGGCCGGGGCAGAGTACACCCTGGGCAGCTCACCAGGCCATCACAAGGCAGAAACACACTGATGGAAACCCAACAGCCTACTCTTTACAAATGACAGAAATGGTTCTTTTACGTACACAGACAGTAAGAGACATGGCCATCCTTTGATTACTTAGTTAGATGCACCGGGGGGACAGCTGTGACAACTCGGTGATAGAATTGGTGATAGAAACGGTGGGGTAGAATTCCAAGCTCCACAAACGGTGATTACTTCATTTTGGCCAAAAATTTAGATACTGTGTTTTTCCTTTGTAGGACAGAATGGCATTTCCCAGAATAATGTAAGCAGCAAGTAAATAGATGTGTTTTTTCGTATATTAACCAGGTTGACTAGCTGATTTATTAAAGGGATCTGTAGACACAGTTACTAATGAACTAATAAACACTGAGCCCATTACCTAGCTTAATCATTTAGCCTAATCGTTTTGGTAGTTTCCAGCCAGTAGGTTTTGAGGTTTAAAGACATAACCCTACATGCTGTACATCCTGCTGAATATTTCACTGGAAGTTTGATACTCAAATACTTCCACATTTATAAACACTAAAGCGTGGAAATTTTTTTTTTATAAAGTACAGATGGAAGGGAAGGGAATTCTTCAGAAAGGAAGGGAATTGTGTGACTGTCAGGAGCGTATAGAAATATCATAGATAATGAAATGAAAACAGGGCGGCATGGCGACGTAGTGGTTAGCACGTCCACCTCACAGCAAAAAAGGTCCTGGATTCGAGTTCCTGTCTTGTGCATTTTTGTGTGGAGTTTGCATGCTCTCTCTATGCTTGTGTGGGTTTCCTTCAGGTGCTCTGGTTTCCTCCGGCAGTCCAAAGACATGCACATTAGGCTAATTAGCTGTTTCAAATTGCCCTTAGTTGTGAATGTAAATGGTTGCACCTGACATTTATTGAATTACATTTCCAGCATTTCCAGCATTTGGCAGACACTCTTATCCAGAGCGACTTACAATTATCATTTATTTATACAACTGAGCAATTGAGGGTTAAGGGCCTTGCTCAAGGGCCCAACAATGGTGATAGTGGGAATTGAACCGCTGACCTTGGGATCAGTAATCCATCGCCTTAACCACTAAGCCACAACTGGAATTACCTTCCTTTCACGTCCGATGGTGTGGTAAGGTGTTCCAGGTGTTCCCCGCCTTCACCCAGTGTAGGCTGAGAAAGGCTCCAGCCTCCCTGTAACACTGGTATGATTAAGCGGTTCAGGAAAAGAGTGAATGAGAAAGTGAGGTAGAAAAACCTTAAATAAATAAACAATATTGCATTTAAAAAAAAAAAAAAAAAAAACATGAAGCGGATGCATGTTCTTTCATGCCCCTATACAAAATAATACACCAATTACCTTTTAAAACATAAATAATTAAATTAATTTATTCGGGATAATAAGATAAAATGACTGCAATATAGTCACTCATGTGCAAAAGCACCATCAGTCAAGCCTAAGGCGTTTCCATCACAACTTGAGTCTGATGAGAATTAGAATGCAGATGGCTCTGCTGCCAAACACCAAGCGAGCCACTTAACAGTAGAAGCTATTAATGTGAGTTTATCTCAAACGGGTTCCAGTGCAGTAGAGATGTCAGCCTTAAATATGATAGATGGTGCATGCAGATACCAAATTAAACGTTCTACACCAGGCACTGTGAGTGACAAGCTCACTAATTGCTAAGTTGGTCGTCGTTTTGTGTGTGTGCTCGTGATGGCTCATCATGCATTACTGGACCAATCAGGAAGTTTATAAATTGTAATGCAACACCTGGGCAACTTTTCACAACAATTCACAACAAACTCTAAACAGGGGTATTATTATAAATGATGATGCAAGAGGTGTGCGGGAATGTATGCAGAATGTACTCGGTTGTAAGTCTTAAATCAAATGAAATAGAATGACGGAGAGGCGAGCGAATGTTGATCTCATCTGCTTACAGTGCTTTTAGCGAAAGGCATTACTAACACAAGCAATTTTCTAATTAGGTGAAAGGATAGAGGTTTGTTTCTCTCTCTCTCTCTCTCTCTCTCTCTCTCTCTCTCTCATTAACTCATCTGATCATCAAACAAATTTAAATATTAGTCAAAGACAACACAAGTAAACACAAAATGCAGTTGTTAAATGAAGGTTTTTATTATTAAGGGAGAAAAAAATCCAAACCTACATGGCCACTTTTTCACACTACTGTAGATATGTATTTTTGTATTCATAATTTATAATATTATTGACATGTTCATAATATCTTAAAAATGAAGTAGAGGCACTTGTAGAACACACACTTGAACACAAGCTGAAAAAATAATCCCTGCTGGGCCTGCTGTAATACAACACTTAGAAAGCAGTTATCCTTTCTCACAATGTCAAACAACTGTTTAAAATTTTCCTGAATTCAGAATTTGATCTAGATCACTCCTTTTAAAAAAAATTAATCAGTTCATAACTTTTTGTGAAAAGTTGTTCTCAAACAAACAAGCACCAAGAATAGCACAACCTTCTTGGTGGAGGTAATATTTAATGTATTAATAAAAATATATAATTATAAAAAATATATCCAGTATCTGGGATATATGTGTGTGTGTAAATATATGTAATTTACTGAATCAAAATGAACATAAATAGTTGTTTAAAAAAAAAAAAAAAAAAAAAAAAGTACAGTCCCTGGTGTTGTTTGCAAGCTAGCAAAGAACTTGCTTTAACCACTATAATGCAATGTACTGGGGCCTCTTGTGTACAGTACATGCATAATTAATAAAATGCTGATTTCCCCTATTTAAATTGCACCATGCACAAAACATTTTTTGCAGTTTAATTTATCCTCACAATGTATCTCACCCTTGTATATGTATGTGTTCTAGGAATCACAGGTATTCTGATGAGTGCAGCAGGGCTGCCTGTGTGTTTAACTCGTCCTCCTAAACTGGTGCTGCATCCTCCTCCTGTCAACAAGAGTGACGTTAAACCCATCCCTGGTCTTGGGCACTGCTGTCGGAAAACCACCAAAAAACAAGCTCGCAAAGGTATTGTTACCATATACACACAACTAAGCTCCTAATACATACAGATTACAACTTTGTATATTCAGTTACAAACTATTATTATTTTTTTAGGACTTGAGGAGACTCATCACATTTTCTAGTTTATAATTCCAATAGATATCCTTCACAAATCTAAATGGTTCAAGTTCTTTTTTGAATTAAACACCTTTTCCTCTTTGTAGGCAAGACTCCAGAGGAAGTAGTGAAGAGATACATACAGAAAGTCAGGAATCCACCTGAAGAGGTATGGCTACAATAAACTGCCCATCGTGCGAATGTAAGAGTGGTTGTTTGATTCCATGTTAGCCGTGTGATAGACTGGCAACTTGTTCATGGTGTGCGTGCCTCTTGCCCAAAGCCAGCAATTATATGTATTTTTTCTGAATAAAACATCACTGATTTCTATTAGGATTGTACTATCTGTATGGAGCCTTTGGCTGGCCCCTCTGGTTATAAGGGCCCAGGTGTGGGTGCTGTATCCCGTGCAGAATCAGTGGGTCGACTGACACAGTGCAGTCATCAGTACCATCTGCAGTGCCTAGTAGCCATGTACAACAATGGTAACAAAGATGGTAGCTTGCAGTGTCCCACATGCAAGACGATCTATGGTGTGAAGACGGGCAACCAGCCACCTGGAAAGATGGAGTACCATGTCATTCCTCACTCACTCCCAGGACATCCTGACTGCAAAACTATTCGCATAATATACAACATACCACCTGGTATACAGGTAACATGCATATATTTATGTACTGCTTGACTAAAAAAACTTTTAAAATCATAAGACGTTTATGCTTTATAGTTAATCATTTTTGTTGGAATGAAGGGCTCTGAGCACCCAAACCCAGGAAAGCCTTTTACAGCAAGAGGATTTCCTCGCCACTGCTATCTTCCAGACAGTGAGAAAGGACGGAAGGTTTGTTCTGTTTTCTGAATCTGTTAACAATTGCAATAATTCAATCAATATTTTTTTTACCACCATGATACTTCATATTGTTTAATATAATATTTATTTCGACTCATATTTTATTCCATATGTTTTACAACTCCCCCAGTGCAGCTAACTGGGTTATCAAATGCAGGGCATGTCTCTCACTGCCTGTGGTGAGAGCCATGTGAAAGAACCATTGCTGATTTTCGTCAAGAGTAGGCTGCATAGCCGTTAGTGTGTTTCTGCCCTGCGATGGCCTGGCGAGCTGTTCAGGGTGTACTCTGCCCTCGCCCAGAGTCGGCTGAGATGGGCGCCAGCCTCTCCGCGAGTTAGGATTAAGCGGTTCAGAAAATAAATGAATGAATGAATGTTTTACTACTTGTTGTTTTGCAAACCATTATTGTTAGCCATTAATTTCCTGTTACCATCAAGACTCACTCTTCTGCATTCTGTAATAGTTCATTATGAATAAAATTATGCATTTACATTTATAGGTGTTGAGACTTTTATTGGTAGCATGGGACAGAAGGCTGATCTTCTCAGTTGGCACGTCTAGCACCACAGGCGAGTCAGATACAGTCATCTGGAATGAGATCCACCATAAAACCGAGTTTGGCTCCAACCTCACAGGCCATGGCTACCCTGATCCCGGTTACCTGGACAATGTGTTGGAGGAGTTGAAGGCCCAAGGCATGACAGAGGAGGATGGACAGCAGCTCTGAGGAATGGAAAATTCTGGGAAAGTGTAGCTTTCAGACAAACAGATGAGAAGTGAACTTAAAATGGGAGGGGGATAACTGGACAATTACCCTTTTTTGCTGGCTTTTGGGAAATTTTATGTTTTGGAAAAAGGTGTTTCTGAGGCACAAAGTGTGTGTGTGTGTGTGTGTGTGTGTGTGTGTGTGTGTGTGTGTGTGTGCGTGCGCGTGCGCGCGTGGGCACACACATTCAAGAGTAATTGTTGTCTGAAGTAATAAGTGAATTGTAGGAAAAAGTACACAGCTTAAGTGACATTTGCTCACTTGTGGACCAAGTGATATAGATAAATGATCAGGCATTCCTGGCAGTCTAGTTTATTGATTGATATTGATTAATAAATAGACAGCACTAATACCAATTTTTAGGAAAATGGAGCACTGAAAGAAAGGAAATGACAAAGGTTTAGCAACAGAAGGAAAAGAAAGTATACCGAATGGAGAGATTGAAAGAGGAGGGGAAGGGAAACTTGTAGTGGGGAGCCTAAGCAGAGGAATGAGAATAAGGAAGGCCAAAGAATGTAGTTTTAATCACATAAGTTCATAAATTTGTTGTCCATTTTGGTAGAAGTGTACTGTGGGATTGTGTGCTTGTGTGAAGATAAGAGGAAGGACTTGTGATCTCAAAGAATTCACTTTCCTTAAAAACATTCCTTATTATGACCATTTCATATGATTGAGTTATAATCTGAGACCTGAATGCTTAACTTGTATCATGTTGCTATTATCATGTAATTCCATTCCATGTGTTAGATTTATTTCTATCGTTTATATTGCATTACTCTTGTCATGGATGATATATGGGTGTGGCTCAGAATGTGTAGTCTGATCTACTACCTTGTCTCAGAGTTGTAAACACCTACGGTGTAGTTTCGGTAGAATGAGACAATGCTTAGTGTGGATTTAAAAATGACAAAGAAGTTTCTTTAGTGTTTAGTTTAAAAAAAAAAAAAGCATGGCTGTTTCATTCCGAGTTTATATTTATTTTGGTAGCACTAATTCTTTCATAGCAAATAAGTGCCTCATTAAGGTGTTGGGTATGATTAAAAATATCCTGTGTTTTCATAGTGATAGAAGAGGATTAAAGAAGACATTTGTATTTGACATGGCACATTCAGATTAATGGACATAAAAGAGACTTTTTATTATAAGAGGAGCTTGAGGATTTTACTATGTTTAGTGCTGGTATTAAAATAGAGTCCCAGTACAAAGAGGTTAATATTAAAAGTTTTTAAAGTTATTAAAAAAAAGAAAAAAAAAAGAACGGAAGGTCAAGCAGCAGTTTGGAATTTAAATATCAGTAGACATTTTATCAAAACAGTGATACACTATATGGGTAAAAGTTTTTGGGCACCTGACCATTGCACTTGTATAGGGGTCTTCCCCAACTCCCTTCCCACAAAGATGGAGGCACATAATTGTATGAAATGCCTTTGTATGCTGTAGCATTAAGATTTCATTCCCCTGAACCAAAGGACACAAACCTGTATCATTATGATAATATCCCTGTGGTTAAAACAAGGTCCACAAAGACATGGTCTGCGGTGGTCAGTGTGGAATAACTCAAGTAGCCTGTGCAGAGCCCTGACCTCAACCACAGAGAACATCTTTGGGATGGACTGGAACCGACTACACACCAGGCCTCCTCAGTTGAAAGCATTAACGATGAATATCAAAATACCCTAAAATTTCATATTTAAGCCCATTCTCTAGTCTCAGGTGGGATCTTTTTGCAATTTATTGCAAGTGTGGCCTCAGTGTTGGTTCATTATAAAAGATGAATTTTTCTGTTTGTGTGTGTATGTTCAAAGCTGTGTTGCACTGACTTTCATACCCCCTTTGTCTGTTATTCGGTTTGTGTGTTCAGTCAATAGCTGACCTGTTATGTCTTTCTGTCTTTGTCCCAAGTGTGTGCCATAACTGTGTCTCTGTAAGAGTGAAAACACGCATGTGTGAGCACAGATGTCAGACTGTATGCATGCATTTGTGCTTGATTGTGTTTGTTTGTATGTGTGTATGTTATGTTTTCTGACCTAGTTTATGGTACAATTGTTTTCATATGTTTACAAATGTTTTTGCATGCTTTTTTTTTCAGTACATATTTAATGTATTAGTACCTGAATTTCCTTATTTCATCCCATTTCAAATTAACTATTTCATACCTTAAGATACTAGGTTATAGCGCTCACCAGTCAAGTGTACAGAAATTCTCTGTATTTATCATTGTCTTTTCTTTGTGAAAAGGAACCTAAATGTAAAATTCTCTGAGTGTGTAAACTGTTGTATTCTCTGAACAGAGTCAGCTCCTTCTTCCTGTTAACACCTGGACAGTGGAAATCTTAAGCTGATCACAGTCATGTTTGGAAGACCTGTGAAATGGATAACATTTGGCTTTTTCTTTTTTTTTCTTTTTTTTTATAATTGTTTTATTTTCTGTACTGCAGGAAACTTTGGATAAATGCAGGATCAAACAACAAAATGTGTACATACTTATGGGGGTGTAAATATAATAATTGGAGCTATGTTATTAAATAATAAAAAATAGAGTGAATGATAATTGCTTGAGTTCTCAAATATTTTATAATAAATACAGTACACAACTGAACTGTGCATTATTTGTTCAAGTTTATTGTATTGTACTGGAATTTGCAATCTGCAGTGCTTTTTTTTTTTTTGGTCTTGTATATGATTAATATTACAAACACAGTCTGGCCTCTAAATAGTTCTTTCCTTTTCACATCAGTGCCCTACATTTACTATGAACATGGGCTACACCTATATACAGTAGTGAAGGCTGGGATTTAACTGTTAGTTCTGTTTCCAGCTTTTTAGCATTCAGGCATCATGGTCAATAGAAAATATGAATTTGACATCAAGCTGAGTTGAGTTTTGGCTGACATTCTTATGCTCCATGCATCAGTGGTGCACTAGAGTGCTATGGCTCATGACACAGCAGGTACGTAATAATTCATTCATTCATTTTCTGAACTGCTTAATCCTGATTAAGGTCGCGGGGAGGCTGGCGCCCATCTCTGGGCGAGGGCAGAGTACACCCTGGACAGCTCGCCAGGCCAGTGCAGTGTAATAATAATAATTATTATTATTATTATTATGAATCTCATTAAATCTTATATAAAAAAATAAATAAAAACAATAAAAGAAACTTCTTGATATTTTTTTTTAAGTTTTGTATTTTGTTTGCTTTTATAATGGGGCCGAAAAGAGGGGTGTCACTGTATCTTTATAACTTTGACTGCTTTACCAGTTTACTGGGGTTTGTACAAAACCGATCATGAACTTCTAGGAATTTGTAACATTAATAAACTTGTATAATGCACAAAAAGTGTATGACCTCAGTCCAAAAAAACAGATGCATTGGAATCTATAATCCAGTCTTCGGCTGTAATGACATATCCATGTTCTCTATCATGTTTAGTTTGTCCAAAATACCATTACTCAGCATAGTGACTCAGTCTCTCCAGAGAGGTTACTTTTTCTTTTCTTCATCCCTTCTAACTTTAACAAACTTACTAGACTAATTTAAAAAGGGACAAGCAGGCAACACCACAGCAGGCTCAGTTAATACAGTTAATTTCCATAAAGTACTTTTCTCAAAACATGATGCCCCTGTCCCAACATGAAACGCAGCAGGTAACGTAACTTCACATTCTCAATTTAAAAGTAATGTACAGACACATCAACAGGAAAGAATACCCTAATTTGAAGTACAGACAAAGCCTCTTTTGGCATACTGACAATTTTCAGAAATCATTTAGTAATTGATTACCTTAATCATAATTACTATTTATAAAGATGTGTGATACTTTGGGATGTGTGTGCTACTTTCATATTTGGTACCATGCACCTTCAGTGCATTTTGCAACTCTCCAAAAAGGGCAGAGACTACGTGAAATTAATTTTTCTGTAAATATTAACTAGTTATCCATGTCACAAGTGTGGGCAGTGGTGGCTTAGTGGTTAAGGCATGGGTTACTGATCCAAAGGTCAGCGGTTCAATCCCCACTATCACTAATGTTGGGCCCTTGAGCAAGGCCCTTAGCCCTCAATTTGTATAACAATAATTGTAAGTCGCTCTGGATAAGAGCGTCTGCCAAATGCTGTAAGTGTATCTGAATGCAAAGTCATCAGTGTTGTAGTGTACTTAAGAGTATATGTGCTTTATTTAGCACACCATGTGTTACTGTATTATATAACTATATACATAGTGACTATAGTTACTGTGGGTTTTCTTATAGTTCCTAACATTTTGCTGTGAATATGAACTAGCTATCTAGCTAATGATATTGATTTAGAATACTTCCAAGGAAACATTTTCTAGTCCACCTGAAACCTATATAATGTACTTGTTTAGCACAACATGTTTATGTTGTTTCTGTATATGCTGTTACATATACTATTGATTTTTTTATTGTTATTTTTATTTCCATGTAGTAATTAAATGAGCAGCAAGTTTAAGAGCCATAAATCCTTAGAAGCTAAAGAGTGGGTGACAAGACTGAAAGCACAGTAGACCAGTCCCAAGGAAGCGGAAGTGTTTTGAGTACTATCAGAAGGTGAAGCATAGCTAAATTAATATATTACTTACTACAATAATCAGTATGCAAGTCTTTTGTTGAAAAATGAACAGTACAATAGTGCCTATAATATCACTATATAAATGACTGTACATTAAGCATATATCAATAACCAGACCTGCGAGTAGGTATCACTGTGGTCCAAGCCGTTTGTATCCTTGGTGCAAGTTGAACCACAGGTCCATTGATGCTGTACATGTCATGAAAGGTGTCTGCAGAGTTTAACATAGTTGGCTATGCTTATTACTGTGCCCCTATGTGGCTGATGAGTTTCATATTTGATACATTTGTTGCTTTTATTTGCAACTTTACATTATCATAAGATATCAAAATGATTTGAATGTGAATTTTAAAAATGGCCTCCTATCCAAAACTGTTAAGTTTAGTTTTCACTATACACTGAAACACGTCATAACAAATGTATGCACAACAATGGATGAAAATAATTTTTCTATTATTACATCAACACCAAACTATTTTCTGAGTTGTTTCCCTTTGTTTCTTAAAAATTGGAGTTCTGACATAATATCAGTTGCTTGATGAATTTTTTGTCATTTCTTCTTTTATATATAACATGTCTCTGGTCTCAAAAATACCTCATATGGCTGTTAGAGGTGGCTGAAGACCTGAAGAGGTGGCTCTCCTGTGTTGCACCATCCATTTGTGTAGTCTAGAAAAAAGAGCAAGCTGGAGAAAAATTTAACAAAATATGCCAGCGTTTTGTGAAATTGAATATTTTGATAAAATGGCTATAAACTTCTCTGTTGTTTCATAAATTATAAGATAACAATTAAAATGTACGTTTCCTAAGTGGAAAACGTGCATCAGACCTTATATATTATACTTATACCTTATTTTACTGAGTTACATCTTGTTCTGTTTTAAACAAATTATTAAAAAACTAAACAAAAAAGGACTAAGCTCCTTCGAGCCGGATTCGAACCAGCGACCTAAGGATTACCACATTTCCACTACAGTCCTCCGCTCTACCAACTGAGCTATCGAAGGGCACAGTATCTGCGTCATGGTAATCCTACAAAGCATGAGTCGAGGTAACTGGACTTCTTTTTGTGTTTTTTTTAAGACATTTCCCTTTTAATCCAAAAATGCTTCATCGGTTAGGAAATCTGGTGGAAACTTGCCTTATATGGCCTGAGGAAAAAACTCACATGCAATCTGGTCACCTGAATCAAGGTGTGAAGTGGAGTGAAACCTCTTGGGAAGGAGATCCAGGGCTGCCATGTAAGTGCTTTGAAAGGTGAAACTTCAAAGCGCCTCCTCGGTTTAATGTTAGTTTTTCCTTCTTCACATAGATGGCTTCTTTTACTCCTCGTTTAAACCATCTCTCTTCCCTGTCCAGAATCTGTACATTGCTGTCCTCAAATGTGCGTCCCTTGTCCTTGAGATGTAGGTGGACCGCTCAGTCCTGACCGGAACAGGTGGCTCTCCTGTGCAGCTGGTGTTTAGTTTCTCCTGTGTTCAGGTCTGAGCTCTCCTCACTGCACTGGACAAGTCAAGTACACAACGCCGCTCAGATTCTCTTTGGAAGTTTTGTCCTTGGGGTGAACCAGTTTTTGTCTGAGACTGCTGTTGGGTTTGAAATTTACTGGAATGTCATGTTTAGAGAGAGAGAGAGAGAGAGAGAGAGAGAGAGAGAGAGATGGCTCCGACGTCTACATTCATTCATTCGTTTATTTTCTGAACCTTAATCCGTTTTCTTCATCCTAATTAGGGTCGCGGGGAGGCTGGCGACCATCTCAGCCGACTCTGGGCGTCTACAGTTTCTCCTAACTCGGTAATGTAAGGTACTGTATATACTTTAGTCTGATGCAAGTGGGTTCGATATCCGGATGAGTACTTCTTATTTTAATTGTGGAAAACTAAAGTATATCAGCACGGAATCGTAATTTGTACATTATTGCAAGCAAAAGAAAAAAGTGGCAGAAATATAATCAGATACAAATAATGGAACGGTGTTACCAAACGATAATATTGCTTTCATGTAAAGTAAAATAAAAGCCCTGTGACATCATCACATGGAACTTGGTGTCTCATTGCCAATTCGGAACTATTTCCACAACTTAATTTGAATGCAAGTTTATGCGCAAGTTAAGGGATTGCATTTGTTATAACTTTCCCACGGTCGGTAAAAAATAAATGCTTTAAAAACTGTATTTACGAACCACACAAGTTGGAGGCTTAATAATAATAATAATAACTTTATCCACTAGCGGGCGCAAACGCCATAATGTATTGATTTCTATCCCAAATCCCGGCTTTCGACTGTGTAACCATTACTGACACTTGGTTCTAATCAGGTACATTTCATATGACATGATTCTAACTTCATAATAAAAGGAAAATTCTGTATGTTTGCTGCTGTCTGGTATCTGCTCCACTTAATCTATACAGTACTAGAGCCCTTCGATAGCTCAGTTGGTAGAGCGGAGGACTGTAGTGGATGCATGTAGTAATCCTTAGGTCGCTGGTTCGAATCCGGCTCGAAGGAATCCAGTTTTCTTATCAATTAAACAATCAGATGAATAAAATATTATATATATATATAATCCGAACCAGGCAGCTTTGGCATCTGTAAAATTCCTGTTGAATATTACTTCCTGCAAAATATTCTTAAATCAAATAGGATATCACAGGCTTGGATTGTGGATTTGTGGATTGGATTTTATATTACTGAAAATAGTCAGCCGTAACAGTCACAGAATGCAGAAACAATACAAAGAAATTTTATGCATATAAAAAATATATACAATATAGATTGTGATCCTTCTAGATGCTGCCTTTTCAGCTACACCTCAAAAATGATAATTTGTAATTGTTAATCTCATAGAAGTTTTCACATTAATTAGCAAAAAAGGTTTTATTTATTATTATTATTATTATTATTATTAATTAATTAATTAATTTTTACAGCAGGCTTATTTTCTTTGATGGAAATCTTGTAGACTGCAACATGCCAGTCTGTGGGGGTGTCAAACCTGTAAACCTTGGTAAAGTCAACAGCAGTAGGCAAAAGTTTTATATCATGTTGCCTTAATAATTAAGTTTTCTCAACATTTTTGTTTATGCACTCAACTAAAATAGACATTTCAAATATGTGAATGAAGCTGAAACAATTAAAGGCAAATTGGAAAGTTGATGACAGTTTAATTCAAGATTGGTAAAATAAATCATGGTTAAAACATCATAAAGTGCCCTGGTAAGCCACTATGAGCCAACAGAACAGCTTCAATATGCCTTGGCTTAGATTTCAAAATTCCTAGGCGAATACTACCTGACAAAACAGAAGGAGAATCGTACAAAACTTTTGCAGTTTGTAGAAATTACAACGTGTTGAGCAAGAATTCTGGTGTTACAATTTACCATGAGAGTACATTTTTCTCAGATGGAATAATTTAAAGCATCCTTAAAAAAAAACACACACAAGCACACACAAGTACAACCCCCCCCAAAAAAAAAAAAAAAAACAAACAAACAAACAAACAAAAACAGCAATCTGTTATGGTATGAATAATAACTACTAAATGAATATGGTTTTGTATCAGTGACCTCAGAATAATTTTAGTAAGCTCAGTTATGACATTTTGAATATTATTAAAGAGCATACAAAATTATATTTATTTATTTTAAGTTTACAGTATTCTTTAACAACTCAGAGGGAACTATGCAGGAACAGTAATCACTGAGTCTTACATTTCTTCGACAGAACTACTAGCTAAATATTGTTTGTGTTATATAGTTTTTTAGGCACAGAGCTCTGAAAAAAATCAACTTCTCCTGATACGAGGTTTCAATATGAATTTGTTGTAATGATGTCATCGAAGACATAATGTCATGTAACCATGACCACTCCCTCTCCACTATTGAGACAACGCTATTATGCTATTGGGTAAGATTTCTTTAATGGAAACCCTGTATCACTACAGGGTAGCAAGATGCCATTCCGCTGGATATGTTTACTTTCATAAGCACATTATGGGACAGATCTACTAAGATCAGAGTTCTTTCCTCTGATGAATCTCATTATATTTTTTATTTTTAGTTTTTTGAAATAGGAAGAAAAAGAAAGGGGGGGGGGTGCGAATTGACTTTATTGATTGCGTGATTGCGTAAAGGACAAGAAGTGCAAACTTTTTCAAATACATAATGTATAGAAGTTCAGCCACCTCCCTCAAATCCCCCCAAAGCACGGAGGATGCACGCGGCCTCATCGCTGGCAAGGCTGGTCAGGCGCGACTCTCATTGCACACGTTTTTATACACGCAAACCTTTAGTAGATCCGGCCCTGTATGTGCCAGAAACATCATGCGCTTCCTCAAAGTGATTGGGTAAAAAGCCTTTCTATTCAAATGAGTCAAATAGTTTATATGCCAGCTAAAAAAATGAAGATACCTACTGCATATGGCACATGAAATTCTGTTTATGTTGTTAAAAAAGTGTATTTTATTTTATTTAAAAAGTGTATTTTATTTTATGGCTTAAAACAAATAACAGTTTGGAGGGGGAAATAGAGTTGATGAAGTTACCATTACTCAGACATTCATTCCCATTACCTTATTTATATACCGCAGTGCACAATCTTACACAGAGCTCCTTCATGTACACATACATATGGACAGATGAATACGATAGTCGCAATACAAAAATGACCAGTTCGATGCTATATCAATTTCTCTTAAGTATGGTGCTGCAATTTTATAACACTGCTATAAAAATTACTAACTAATTACACCTAAAACTTCTCACCTTCCTCATGGTATTCTAGTAGAAAAATTCTACAAGTCCTGAAAAACAAACAAACAAAAAAAGTCTTTTGTGATCTTAATAGTGGTGTCTTATGCAAGAAAACTTTAAAGAAATGGCAATTTGTTTAATTTCCAGAGATGCTCTTTCACACAAAATGAGGAAGGGGTGACAGGGCCTGAGGTGGGAGATAATATGTGTGGTTTGACATCCAGTAGAGATTGCATAAATTGTTAATGTAATAAACCATATTTTCATTAGTTTTTTCTTTACATGTCCAGTGCTAGAAGTAGACAGAGCACTTGTTTCATTTTTTTAAAAAAGTAGAACTCATCAAAAGTGGAGATACATGGCTTACATCGGACAGCGACAAGCAGTGGGACATCCCATTCATGTCCTTTCTGCATCATCAGTGCATAGCTGTTGCCTGTTCAAAAGGATGGGAAATCCTGACCAACCAAAATATATTTCCCTTCACAGATTTCTAACCAAAAATGTGTATCTAATCAGTGGATATATGTGCAACTTGTGGAAGCGATGCTCAGGTACTGAGGGAAGATGTTAATGGACTTATTGCAGCCTAGTTTACATGTAAAATTGTGCAGAGCATGCTGAAGAAGCCTTAATAGTGAGTAAATCTATTTCCTTTTCTGCAATCTTCTGAAACATTAGATATCAGCTGAATTAACTAATAGACCTACTTCTCCCAGATGATGCAACATGGCTGGTCAAAAATGTTAAACATGGCAGCATTGTGAGTGGTCCAGGATAATGCAAATCTATTGATTATTTAGTTGCTTAAAACATCCAGTTTTCTGATTTGTGGTGCTAATATTGTGACGTTTCACTCAGTCTGTACTAAACCATGTGCTTTCATTTTCTTAATTATAAAATTGATTACTAGATATGTAGAATCGATGCCAAGAATAATAAGCAATTATTGAATGAAGTGCAGTAAGTATATAGAATTATTCAGTTGAGGGATTGTAATCCACTGAGGCCAAAGGCTGAAATTTATAGCTGTTTTAGTAATCATTAGAGATATTTTTTTAACGTAAACATCCACGTTACTATGTTGCATGTGTGAACACTGTTCTGGTGGCTTGGCTCAACACCATAATAGGGCATGCTTCCTCTTAGTCCGAGAAAAAAAAATCTGGTTTCTCATCAGATTTTTTGGAAAACCTAAATGCAGCAGGCTTTTTTTTTTTTTTAATTAAAATAGAGAAATGAGGTGACTGTCAAAGCCCAAAAGCTTTTAAAGATAAATGTAGGTAAAGTGACTGAAGCAAGGACCTTGAGGTGACTTCCAGCAATTTGTGGAGGAGATTTTTGAATAAATAAACAATATTAATAAGTAAATATAAATATTAATAATAAATAATAATATTAATATAAATAAGAAAAACCTTTTAGAAGTATTTCATCCTTCATTTTCTGAACCGCTTAATCCTAATTAGGGTCGCGGGGAGGCTGGCGCCCATCTCAGCCAACTCTGGGCGAGGGTGGGGTACACCCTGGACAGCTCACCAGGCCATCACAGGGCCAACAGTCACACAGTTATTCGCACTCGCACTCACACTCACACCTAGGGGTGATTTGGCAATTAGCCTACCGTGCATGTTTTTGGACTGTGGGAGGAAACCGGAGTACCCAGAGGAAACCCAAGCAAGCACAGGGAGAGCATGCAAACTCCACACAGAAACACCTGAGCTGGGAATCAAACCCAGGACCTTCTTGCTGTGAAGCGGACGTGCTAACCACTACGCCACCGTGCCGCCCTTAGAAGTACTTGTTATATACACCCTAGATGACATGTAGGGTGTTAACTCATACTGTAAGAGATGGTGCACTATAACAAGAAGCAGGTGAGGCCTTAATGACAAACCTATTCCTGTTGTGTGAAATGCAAATTCAATATGGCAGCTGCGACAGCCCAATTTCAACAGCCACACCAAAAATAGTAATGATTGGTGATAGTGTTTATGAGTTAGTGTGCAGAATGCAATTTCACGAGGGCAGCTGCAGCGGCCATATTGGATGTCAGACTGTAACAAGTCCCAAAATCCACAACAAAATGGTGATGATTGGTGATCGCATTTTTGAGTTAGTGCTTAAAATGCAAATTCAAGATGACAGCTGTGATGACAATACTAAATTCTATGACAATACTATATTTTAGACCTGACCTCATGAGCTGAAAGCCATATTTCAGCCATCCAGGTGGACAGAAGCCTGACCTAACTGTGGATAGTAATACACATCTGTTTCAAATCTACAGTATATTTGTAATACAATTACATTATATTTGCTAAAATTATTAAAATATCATTCTATTTGATCAGACCCTTAACGTTACATTACTTGTCAAACAAACTCTTTTAATGCTAGCACAGAGAATCTACCAGCTTTAACCCATTGTGATCACTAACAGCAAGTCAAAAAGCCTTGTCCTCGGTATGGAACTTTGAGCACAATTAAATTAATAATTCAAGTTGGTGACCCTGTATGTATAATATTGACCGTATCGATTTCAGTACCTCCAAAATAACAGTGGCACAGTGGTTAGCACGTCCACCTCACAACGTGTTTCTGTGGGGAGTTTGCATGTTCTCTCCGTGCCTGAGTGGGTTTCTTACGGGTGCTCTGGTTTCCTCCCACAGTCCAAACACATACACAGTAGGTTAATCGACTGTTCTAAATGTCTCCTAGGTGTGAGTGTGTATGGTTTTGTGTGTGTGTGTTGGCCCTGCAATGGTTGGACAAGCTGTTCAGAGTGTACCCCGTCCTCGCCCAGAGTTGGCTACGATGGAATTCAGCTTCCGCGCAAACCTCATTAGGATTAAGTAGGTTATAAAATGAATGAAAATAATATTTACAACAATAATTAAAATAATTAAAGCATAATTCATATTTGTCATTCAGGTAGCCTGGAATAACTAAAGGTAATAATACATATCGCTGTTCCATGCTGTCACACAGCTTTATGGCAGAGATACATTCGGATGTAAATGTGAATTAAAAGGATATTTAATAAAAGCACAAACAGACAGTCCAAAAACACAATCCAAAATCATAGTCAGAAAGAAGGCAAAGTTCAGTCAATCAGGCATAAAGAATATAGAATAGAGGCAAAGAATAGGGGCAAAACAATAATCAAAATAAGGAGACAGTTAAAACACTGAGAGCAATCACATAAAGAAGGCTTTCTTTGTTTCTTGTGCACTGGTAACGACACAGGAGCAATTCTTCACAGAGGGCATGTCCATACACAGTCCTTAAAGACCTCATGCCACCATATTCACAGTTTGATTCAACAAAATTATGACGTGAAATCCAGTCAAAACATATGTGCTGAAGCCATCAATGCAGCTTAACTTGAAAGTAAATAGATTTTTTTAACCTCGCGGGATCGCACGTGATCTTGGTGCGATTGGGAAAGACGACAAGTGACGTCACCAGGAGAAGATTCTCATGTTGTTTTCCTGGAAGCAATGCTGAACACAGCTAAAATGCCATCACACTCATACTGTGTTGCTGGTTACTGCAACAACACACATGCAAAAGATGTAAGTTTGTTTAAGTTTTTTTTTTTAAATAAATTTTGATTAATTGATTTGATTTCTTGAAATCCATGTATGCCTTCTCGGTTTCCAACGTTAAAAGGTCTCGACTTGTACATTGACAAAAGAAATTAAATCATACTTATTTCCATGGTCATTTTGGTACTGTTGCTTGTAAGCACTGTATGCTGTGGCCAGCAATTCCTCGTTGAGACACACTGGCTCAAACCCAAACCCATTATGATCCAGGATGCACTTCACATCACCCTTCTACTTCCTCACTGGAGAAAATTGGACATTGGATTTATATATATATATATATATATATATATATATATATATATATACACATACATATACACACACACACACACACACACACACACACACACAGTCCAGTACTCTGCCATCGTCCAGAGTTGGCTGAGATGAGCACCAGCCTCCCAGCAAATCTAATTAGGATAAAGCGGCTTAGAAAATGAATGAAGTAATGAGCATCTTTTAGTTCCAGCTGGTAACCACTTGTTTTTTCAATTTGAAACAAAAAAACAAACAAAAAAAAACTGGTGCTAAATTCGCATATTTTTTAAGTCTTACCCTATGATGGGGTGTTTGAAGCCCAACTTGGTGGTCGCATCACGTATCTCCTTCTCAAGCCAAGCCTGTGGTCGGTTGAGATATTTGACAAACTGAGAAACCCACCAGACAGAGGGGTCTCCATGCAGCCTTTGCAAACGCTCAGCCAGATCCTCTGGGATAGCCAGAGGCAGGTAAGGAGGACGTGGATGAAGGCTATCCACAATGGGCAACTCAACCACTTGCACGGCTTCATCATTTTTTTCACCTAAACAAACACACACAAAATGTAACACATA
>JAQMYF010000027.1:31317757-31328673 GCA_030014195.1 Neosilurus mollespiculum
AGGCTCCGTAGTGATGCATGCAGGTTTTTAAAAAGAAAAAAAGTGCAAACTCCGAACTGGGCCCTGGACAAAATTCTTACCCAGATAAGGTTCCTAATATGAGTGGTGGTCAAAAGAAAGCAAAGACAGTGAGCTCGAGGCGATACAGTGAAAGCTATCTTTTTTTCCGCTTTACTTTCACCGGGGATGTGACGACACCCACTCCGTTGTGCTTGTTGTGTGGTGAGAAGTCCAACAGTGCCACGGTGCCAAGCAAGCTTAAACCCCATCTCCAAACAAAACACCCATTACTTTAAAACAAGCCGATGGACTATTTTGTCCTCTGTGTTTTCACTCATAAAAGTTGATAAAAACTCTGTGTTTTTATCAACTTTTATGAGAAAAACCACAGGGGTAAATGAGAAAGCCCTCAAAGCTACGTAGCTGCTGAACTTAAAGCTAAATCAAAACTGTCCCACACTGTGACAGAGATGTTAATACTACCTGCCTGCAAAGCCACTGTAAACGAGATGCTCGTTGAGGTAGAGCTTCGTGTGTGTTCATCTAAACAGGCCCAGGTTTCACACCAAGTGAGTTTAATCTATACTGTGATTACACAAACTGTATTAAGCTACAGAGTGCCATTTTGTTACATTTTTGGTTTGTGGTGTGCCGCAAGATTTGTTCAATGTAAAAAATGTGCCATGGCTCAAAAAAGATTGAAAAACACTGGTTTAAGGTATGATTTCACACTATCCAATGGGATAAAATGTGCATAATCTTCAACTCTGTTATACATGCAAACTCAGAAATACCTTCGTTCTCCTCTAGGCGTCGTACTTGCTTAAGCACAGGCTGAAGGTTCATGTATAGGCGGTGACTGTTGCTGAGTAACTGTAGGAGATGGCGGGAACGCAGCGGACAGCCAGTGTAGTAGGTGAGCTTTCTGGCTGAGGGTAAACCATCAGGCAAGATCTCAAACCTCTTTCCCTGAGGGGGGAAAAAAAAAAAAGAAAAAAAAAAAAAGGGTGAGAGAAAAATAGCACACCAATAGAATTTTATAGTTACATATACAGTATGTACAAATAAGATGTTTAAAGGCATTTTTATGCATGTTAGTTTGAATAATTATGCATGAAGTAGACCATGTAGTGAAATATGTGAAGCTTGTATGTGTATAAAAGGTTAAATAAATAAATTTCATGTATTTGTTGAAAGCCATATTAAATCAAGCATTTTTATCGACTGTTCTGCTGTTACTGTAGTACTGACCACAAATACAAGTTTGCCCACGTTGGTCCAGGGGAAATCATATAGAAGTTGTCGGACACTGCCCACATTCTAAAGAACAAATTGATTGTTCTGTCAGCAGATCAACACATTTTCTCATCTTTGAAAAAATGTAGTTTAGTGCACAAATATATATTTTAATGAAGCTGAGAATGCAATTAGCAACATATGACACTGGCATATAATTAATACTGCCTAAATATGTTATTATCATAAATATAAAAGACCTTCTTTTAAAACAAGTACTGCCTGGTGCTACCTGTTTCCCTTTAATGCAACAGTAAGTGTTATTGATTGTGGCTTTTATATTAATCACACTGAGGGTTCAAAGAAACAGAAAATACAACACACATATACACACACCTGAAAGATCTGGATACCACGCAGAGTAAGTCCCAGAGTTAAAGATGCCTCCACTTCTTTCTTATCCTGAAAGACAAAAACATGTTTTGGCTTTTACAACATTTTTTTTCCAATCTTGGTCATTTGCTAATTCCCACCTACTAGTTAGCTCTCCCCCATCACACAATTACGATCTGGGAGGGTAAACTCCAACACATTCTTCCTCCATGACACATGATGCCAGTCACTGCATTTTTCGAGCTACTCAGACAAAAGCACAAACTTCCATTTTCCACATGCATGAAGTCACAGATCACCATGATGGTTCATGTTGGTCTGATTGACAGGGAAGTGAATAAAACCATCCCTTCCACCCATAAAACAAGAAATGTGATGCACTCTCAAATTTCTGGCCACAGCACTGACAGGATTCAAACATAGTCTCTTGACAATTCAGACAAAGCGTTCCTGTTGCCTCACTCAGAGGCCCTTCAGATTTTTGCTCACCTTGTACTCATTTACAAAACATGTACATGCACTTATTCCTCACTGACCTTGTACAGGCGATAGTAATGGACTGTAACATCATCCAGGAGTGCTGCTTGCTTGATGTATTTTAATTGGGCCTCTGATGCGGTGAGAGCAAACTGTTCCTTGTGCATATTGGGAATATGCCGCAGAATGTAGTCTCTTCCCCTCTTAGTGATCACCTGGAGAGAAGGAGTGAGTGATAGATAAGAATGGGGAGAGAGAGAGAGAGAAAGAGAGAGAGAGACTCTTCTCAGTTTGTCCACATCATGCAGTGTTCAGTGCTCACCCAAGAAGGAAAGTAGGACTCAGGCTGAAAGTAGGGGCTGAAATGTTTGTTCCGCTTGTAGTTTCCCAGGTCGGCCTGAAGAGCAAATGCTGCTAGCAAGAAATAGGCCTCCTCCCGCTGGACACACTGTGACTGCAAGACTTGCTTCCTCAAATGCCAATAATAATAATACCTTGCAATGCGATCACTGAGTGAGACAGAAGATAAATATTAGCGTGCATGATGTGTGCACTGCTAAAGACAAATACAACATTAAGTATAAACAAACTATGTCTGTGTAAAAATATACCTGATAAGTCTGCCATTCTCCACATAGTACTGAGCTCTGAAGTGCACGATCATCGGAGGCCCAAACTGATCAATTCCCTACGTTAAACATGCACTGACATCAATCATCTTTTACTCAAAATATAGAATTAAATGTCCTTTCTAGAGTACTCTAAAGTGCTTACAACAAGTTAGGCACCAGTTAATATAAATCCATATTCCTTTACTAAAGTGATTCTTGAATATAGCCACCAGGCACATGTGAGTGTTACGCAAGTGTACTCTGCATGTTACCTTGCTAGCTTCTCGTTTCCACTCCTTTGGGCAGTATTTGGAAAGCTTCTGTCCCAGTTCCATATAGATATGCTCATTATCTGAAAAAACAACAACAAAAAAAAGACATAATATGTCAAAGTTTATCCTTACCCTCATACAAATACAATACTCACATACACACAAAAGTGAGAGAAAATCTGAAAAGCTTACTCTGAACAACACTGAGGCCAAATAGATGACAGTCTTTCAGTCGGAGCAGATCACACACCTGTTCCAACAATTCTTGACACAAAGTCTTTACCTGATGGAGAGCAAGTATATTACAATGAATATAATGTGACAGATTAACTGGGAATGTTATTAAAATCTTAGTAACAATTAAGGTAATCAACCAGCAGTAAGGGAAGCCCCAATTCAACACCAAGTATCTGCTACCTGATATTATATTCCTAATTCACTAATACCCCATGACTTGTACTATAATTTATGAATAGATGTTAACAGAGCAATAGATTTTAGATAGAGATGGCGTTCAGCTAATAAAGGCATCAGCATACATCAAACAAAAATCACTTCTGAAGCAAAAAAGAATAAAGACAGCGTTCTGAGTTTGTATGCCAAGGTGTGTAACAATTCTTTAACCAGTCTTTTGTGCTGAGACCTGCCCTGTTTGCATTTCATCCAAATAATGCACACCTCTATTGCCATTGCTGCAATTGCCGTTTGATGCCATGATGTTGGTTTTGCTCACAACAATTTCACTGTGGGAAGTTCTGTGCTTTTGGCATTACTGTGCTTTCAGCTATTTTGTCTTAAGTAAAGGCTGCTATAAAGGAAGAGTAGTCCCAACTACACTAGTGAAATCTTTTCTCAATTCTGATAGTGTTATCAGAGGAAAATATTGCTCAAATTTTGACCAAGTACAGAATTCAATTCTCTCTCTGTAATAAAAATAGTAGCTTTTACCTGATAAAATTCTGGAATGCACTCCTAGTTACTAACTAACTTTTACTTTTGGAAGGGTAATTTCATACAATCTAGAAAGATATTCTGCTGCTTGTAAGCTCTATTTATAATCTAAGTGGCTTTTTCAGGGTCCTTTGGCTGTCAAAAATGTCTTCTCCGGAAAGTAGACATTACATGTGGAGGACAGAAGTGCTTTTTCAGATATTAATTGCTTTTTGTAAAGCAGCATAGTACTGTATAGCTTGCTGAAAAGTATAATTGGGATTGGATGTGAAATACTTTCTGTACAGAGTTCCATATCAGCTTGATAAGCATGTCCATCAAAAAGTGTGTTCTCCAGAAAACCACAATGATTGTCACTGATGCTGTTGTTACTGCAGTTAATAATACAACTAATGTTGCATGAAACCTGCTCAGATAATGTGTTTAGTGAGCTTTTATTCCTAATGCTATGAATTCTTTACAATTCTGACACACTACAAGCAGATTATTCTTATTCTAGAGACCCTGTACCTGTTATACTTTCACCCAGTGTAATTTAGACGCCATTAGACCTGTAGCTCTGATACTTCACACAGAATATTCTAGTCTCATAAGGTGTTGACTGGTAACAAGAAACCACAAAAAAGTTTTTAATAATAACATTAAAATAAAAGGCTATGTACATTCCTAGTGGTACCTGTACCATGATGACCTTTGAATTATTTTTAAATTTACAAAATTATCATTTTGTAAATTATTAAAGGGAATGTGTGACCAGTTGGGCATGTACACTAGGGACTGGCCATATTTCATTAGAAATTGCAGCTCTCTCTTTGTCATAACTCAGATAAGAGTAATATGTAGAGTCAGTCGCAGACAAGCAGCTACTTTTAAGACTGCCAAAAAAAAATTAAAAAAACAACCATTATTTTCCATCCATGTGCTTGTGCCTGTTTTCCCAAGTGTTTCTGGTTTTGTAGGGCTGATCCAGTGAAAGAGTTGGTCAACCGGCACATGTCTGGCTTCTTTGAAACCATATTTCTAAGTCGTAAAACCAAACTTATAAAATGTCTTAACTCAATGCATTGTTTTGTGGTAAAAGTTACCTATTCTTTGTTGTTCTTGCAAAGAGATGGCAAAGAGAACACCAAAATGGACTCGGTTTGTAAAACTATCCCTCTGGCGAACGAGTAACTTTCCCGCCCCTCTTATAAAAGTTAACTTTTGTGACTGAACAGCACATGTGTGACTGGTAACCAAACTCCTTTAAGTAGCAATGAATACATAAGAACTATGACTATTTTTTTATACAACAATAGTGACTCTTGTTCAGTTCAGACTCCTCTGCAAACTTCAGTGTGTCCAAGTATAACCATAAAGGGTTGGAGATGAGAAAAACATTAGGAAGTGGCAAATCCCTGTATGACTGGGAACTCTGGAATTGCGGTAGACTTACACTGACAATGACGTTGAGTGTTTCATCGTTTGGAAGAAACACACACACACAACGGCGATCCTGCATGGTCTTGTTGTTGTGGAACGTCAATTTGCTCATGTTGGTCTGGCTTCCTCCTGGAAACTCTGCCCCTTTATGGAGCTCCGCCCCCAAGAGAGCCCTCCTGCTTACACTCTCACTGTACTGGGTCTGGTAAATTCCCACATACACACACAATCTTTCTCTCTCTTTCTCTCTCGCTCTCACACATACATATACACAATTGTTTCACGGCAGGTCCACTCCCTAGAGAGAGAGAGAGAGAAAGAAAGATTGAGGGGTTAAACAAATAGAGACTATCAATTTTTAAAAATGCAGTCCAAAATACTGTTGTTACACACATCAGACACACTCTTTTTGCTCTGCTGCTCTGATCTCATCAGCAAAGAATGTTTCGCTTGCTGGGGACAAATAGAACATCTGATTTCCCAGCAACCAACCTCACTGACATACACAATAAGGGCCAGTTTCATCTTTATACACACATCACAAATGATATTCTGCAAGTTTTATGTTATTTAATTGATTGCAGATGATGTTCTTGGAACAAGAAAAATCATGAAACAGAGACTGAGAGAAAGAGGGGCAGCAGCTTTGAAATGGACTGAGCACAAGTCACTTCCTACTCTTCAGCATTTCTGACAACGTGGCAAAACACACATAGATGGCCCTTTTACTTTTTACCATTTGGCTTCAACACACATAGTTTCACAAGTTCATGACAGCTGTGAAACCCCATGGCTAGGATGCATTACTTAAAAAAACACTGAGCTCTTCATCTTATAATATTGCATAAGATGTTTTGATCAAAGTGGGATATTGTGAAAGTCATGATTGATGGTAAAAATAAAAAGGTAAATTAAAGATGAAATAAGAGGGGAAATGACCAAGATGGGGAAAGCTGTGTGAGAGAAAGTGAGGGAGAGAGTGAATGAGAACGAGAACTGCTGCAGTCAGGAGAATTCCAACCCAACATCTGCTTCTCATTCCAACAATGTGTGCCTTTGATTCTGAACACACAACATGCATACACAAAGACATGCTTCAGAAGACTAGCTTACATTAATATACAAAATAACATTATCTAGGTTGTATCTGGGAAGCACTGCTCAGACAGCATGTAAATTTAGTAACAGTGCTTCATTTCTCTTGTTTCACAGAATCTTCACATGTTAAAGGTTAACGAGAAACTATGCTAAATTAACAGTGCAGTATGTCCTGTAATATTAGCACTCATCAGTCATATCGCTTAGGACTGCTACAAATCCTTAATGGTTTTAGTACGTTAACACAAAAAGCACCGGTCATTGTTATAATTGCTATAATAATTGTTTGAATCTTCATAATTCCTTAGTTCACAAATATAGTGTCATCTGGGTCATCTTCAAAACATCTGTTCATACACTCATCAAAGAAGTACAAACTTTAAGATACAGCCATGATAATTCTATTCACTTAAATATTTAATTAACTGCTTTATCTTGTTCAGGATTACTTTGGGTCCAGGGCCTACCCTGGTTAATGTGTGGCATGAATACACCATAGATGTTACACTGGCCCACCACAAGGCAACACGCACATTCACATTTACACACAAATACACCTACTCTTACACTTTGGGAGGTGGAAGCAAACTAGAGACCATGCAAATCCCAGAAAAGACACTAAACCAAACTCAGAACTAAAGGTGCCCTGGAGCTGTGAGGTGGCAATGCTGTCATTGCTTGACAATCTGATCACTCACTCTCACACAGACACATTGGAAAGAAGACTTTGAACATTTCAAGCACAGATGTGGCACTTAATTTTTGTCTTTTTTCTTCTATTTTTTTATAATGTAGTAATAGTAAACATTTTGTTAATTTGTTATTTAAGTGAATTTAAGTTTAAGTTGTAAGTAAAAGCTTTTACACACCAAAGTCACACAGAGAGTTTGCAGACCAAGTCCACTTGAATATTTTAATATTTCACACTCTGTTTCATGCCTGTTCGACACTTGTTTCCCACCCTGACCATCAGTAGTGTCCTGAGGGAATGATGGATTCATCTAGCAGTGATGACGACAATTATAGACATGCTCCCAAGGCAGAGAAAGTTTTGGGTACACCCAATGTTGATGCAGAGACGACAACAGGGAGAGTTTAATCACTTCATTCAAGAGCTGAAACTGAGAGCTGGGAAGCTGGACAACAAGAAAGAAAGCAGTGCTCAAGCTGTTGTTTGTTACAGGTGAACTACAGCTGCTCAGCTCCTGGATGTGAGTGGCAGCAGCACAGAGGTTCATGACTACACAAGTTATCTTCTGCTCGTCATTACTCATCTCATCATCAAGTGACATTAAACCCACTGAGACCCTCATTTGATTGGCTAGGTAATAATTTCCCCAGGCTATATTTGACGGTGGGTGGGTGGGTAGGCAGGTAAGTAAGTAAGTAAGTAAGTAAGTAAGTAAATAAATAAATAGCTAGATAGCTAGATAGATAAGTAGATAAATAAGTAGATAAACAAACAAATAAAAAAAAAAAGAGACAGATCTATGTTTATTTTTTCTATGTTAATCTGACCTGCCAATACTGATTCTGGCTGCTTCAGCTTTTCTTAGTTTAATAATAATTGAAGTTTCATAATATTTTAATGATAATAATACATGATACTGTATTATTACAATACATAAAGTCTAGGAGACCAGCTGAAAACAGCACCTATTATTAGTTAGTATTAGTTTTTATATAAAGATACATGCCTCACAAACCCTGTACAATGTTTGGAAGTCCAAAAATATTAGTCATAGCAGCCAATGTCAAATTTCGCCAAATATTGGGCTGATAAGTTTGTATTTCTGACGTTTTTTAAAAGAAACAGTGTGTTTTGAAGGCAACACCAGTATGCTCTACTGTAAGTAATAAGTGTAAAAGATGGATGCCATGCATGCACAATACTGGTGGAGGTAGGGAGGGGTAATCAAAATCAACTCATGAAACCGACAATATTTAGGCTGATCACTGGACAGTGGTGATCAGAATGAAAACACTCTGGTTGTAATCAATTTGTGCATCTTTAGTAAAGTCTAATAAGATCACAATCTGTAAGATTTTGTGACAAAATGTAATCAGAAAAAATTCAGACTTGGTGTGCCTGTGACTAAAAAACTATGTTCTATACATTTTGAAACATACACACCGGATTTAAAGTAAATGTATTGGTTATTGATAATCAACATTGCTATTAGTACAAAAAGCAAGTTTTCACTGAAACCAATAAAAACAAGTAATTACAGATAATTTGTCATTTGTAAATGCCTAATTATTTTCAAAAGAAACACAGCAGTGACATACAGTACATAAAGTATGCACTGTAAAAATCAGTTATATCTTAGCAAACCTAATATGTTGCCATACAGATCAGTAAAACTTGTGACCACTGACCATCACTGATAATCCTCTATAAACAGTCTAATAAATCCCAGATATTCTAGGTGTGTACTTCTCACCATAGGAATTCCAGCTTTTTTCAGTGAGTCAGAGAAATTGGCTCAGCTCATAATAAACACTGCCAGCCAAATTTTTCTGAACTTTGACTATTACCCAAATTGTTCAGCTATGTCTTCCTCTACCTGACCTATGTGATTAGGACAGTAGCATTACATATAGTATTTGCAATGTTAAAATAAATGTACAAACAGGGTACTAAATACAGTGCGCATTTCATTATCAATAGTAACTCCTGTTGTGTCTGTACAATTTTGCAGATACCCATACCATCATCCTGATAACTGTCAACTTTGCAAGTACCTTACTTGTTATAACAAGCTCTGCATGCTTCTCTATCTTGATTCCATTTTATCTGATTAACAGCACTGAACAATCATGAATAGAGAACACCGAGGGTTATATGTTTTCTTCATGTCTTATGAAACAAATCCATTTAGAAAGGCAAGTCAGATCCCACTGTTCACCTAAAACTAAAAGGGTAGACTTGTTGGTTGGATCTGAACCATCAGCCCGATTTGAGTAAATCCACCAAACATATGACATCATACAGAGTAAACAGGCAAAGCAAGTTTCCAAATCAAAACAATTTGGCTCTGTAGCATTACTAGCCTACTCATTCTCATGGTTCAGCATTTTAACCAAAAGATAAGCTTTGGCAGCATTTAATTCTAAATGGATATATGCAATACCTTATTCAATCCATCCAAAATTAGAAGCCCTGCTAGAATGCTGTCCTGACGCTAGGATGCCTTCTAGCTAGAAACAATGCGCTAAAATATCCAAGACAGCAATTATTTGATAACATTATCATATGTCTACAACATATAAGCTTCAGGTATTTCCTCTGCCAATTTAAAAACACAGGTACCAAAAGAAAATCAAAGTCGAACCAGACATTTAGTTGCAAAAAAGATTCCCCTACTGTGTGCAGTGGAAAGTGGCTCATAGAGCCAAGCAGCTGACACACAACTTGGTTATGTAAGCAATCTACAGACCTGTGGTTCACTATGTTTCCTTCCACCTCCTACTGGCCTCATTCATCCCATCTTTTCCTCTGCTGCTCTATGGTCCACATGCATCTGCACTGACTCACATTTCTCTGCTGAGTGCTATACTTTTTGCCCTTTCCACAAACATCACTGCTGGTATCCAAGCCAGTGATGGTACTGAGAACCACCAACCTTTTAGAATTGTTCCAAGCTTCCATCAGATTGACGGTTGAAAATTACATAATCAGAACTAAGAGTTTTGCAACACTCAGCATAAAAATAATTGTACACAATCTTACAAGTTAAACTCTTGGCACTGAAAGCATATTGTGGTATCAATAAGTGTAAATTCAAATTCTTCAGCTATACCAGCACAAAGACAGTGTTTAAGAATTTTGCACAGGATAACGAGTAGCTGTATTTTTGTTTGTTTTGAACATGTTGTAGGATAAAGAAAGCTTTGTTAGCATTAGGAATGTAGTACCTGCTTTTACATTTCTCAGTAAGTGAATTTCCTCCTCAGACCTTAGGTGGACTGGGAACAGATTTCAGCCTGGGACTTTACTCAAGTCTAAACTTCTAGATTTGTCCAAAATATTATGGATTTGCACCAAATGCACCAAGCTTTCAATAAGGGTAATACTACTTTGCAAATTTAAGATGACCTCACACGGGGCCAAACTGACCACGGTTCAGCATGGTTACAAATCATGTACAAATCATCAACATCACATCACATGTTACAAATCATGTACAAATCATCCACAGACATGGGTGATTGGTTAAGAATGCTTCTTCTGGAAAAAAAAAAAAATCTATTTAAATGTATTTTCTAAAAAGAGTCCTGGCTAGCTATAGAAGAACTTGTGTTCACTGTAGTGCCAAAGACTCTTAACAAAATGATTAAAGCCAAAATATTGGAAATTATAGGAGCAACTGATCTTTTTAACCCTCTTGCGTCACTATGGACATTTTTGTCCATTTGAGCAAATTTTTCCTCTTCTTTTGGCCATAACTTTGGC
>JAQMYF010000027.1:31334421-31351921 GCA_030014195.1 Neosilurus mollespiculum
ATTTACTACCCTCTTAAGTCATTAAGGACAAAAATGTCCACTTCCAAAAAACTGCTATAAAAACTTAACAGATTCATGTTTTTTTCTGCTTTTTTCTGCATAAATCTCTGAAACACCTTCCGCCCAAAAACATGAATCTGTTAAGTTTTTATAGCAGTTTTTTGAAAGTGGACATTTTTGTCTTTAATGACTTAAGAGGGTAGTAAATTAAACTGACGCCTGAGGGTTAAGCAACGTTATTTAGGCTGTGCCCATATATACCTAATAAAAAAAAATATATAAATATACCCACATATAGACAAATTCTCTGTATCACTTTTTCTCAACCACAATAAAAAAAAAAATTAAAAATGAGGCATAAACTTGCTGGCCTATATTGAAGAAAATGTTGAGGCCCACTGTGAAAATTCTTGAACGTCCTGATGGCCAGCCACCCCTACAATCTTAATTCCAGATTGTGATCCCCCCCCCCCCCCAAAAAAAATAATATTCCACTACTTCCAACAAAAATATTCCAACACCTACACTGTTCTCATACTTAAAAATGTAGTCTTAAGTTCCTTTAGAGCTGAAATGTCTTCATGCCCAAGGACTGTCACCGGTCATCTGTTTGAAATCAACAGCTTTTGAAACAATTCTGTAAAACAAGTTATCAGCTTTTCCAGTGGAAAATCTGACCACGAGATAAAGAACAGATACATAGAGTAGAATCAGATAGCATAAGAAAGAATGCAGCAATTTGACACGGATTAGTATTTTGGTGATATTTGCAGACACATGAGTCTTGTTCCAAACACTGCTTTAACCCCTGCAGCTACAACAGCCATGATGTTTCAAACAGATTTAATTTGCTTGGTGGCTTGGGACTTGATGACTGTTGAAGAAGTCTGTATAAGTACCAACATTAGCCAAAACTCAGAACACCCACAAAACTGGAAGACGACGCTTACATCCCATAGCCAAATGCTCTGGTGGGAAGACGTAGCTCTCCAAACTGACCCTGTTTACACTAACTGTGAAATGACTGTATGAGTCAACAAGCTCTTGCTGAACTTTGGGGGTCCCTCACAATGGCACGGAAAACAGCCACCAGTATCCTTGCTCTCTGAAAGTATAAGCTACAAACTCAGAAAGATGTCTAGGTTTCTAAGGCAGTATGTCCAGAATGTGTACATTCTCTTTTTTAAATCTCTTTGCTTTATGCTTCATGCATCTTTTATGCTGTTTTCATTCTTTTTGGTGTAGGATAAACCTCTGTTACTTTTTCTGGCTGTCACTCTTTTGTCATTTGCAACACCAACAAAGTTATTTATTCTTCTTCGGAGTCTTCAGGATGGTACAATTCACTCTCTGAATGATTGTCATCACACGTGAACAAGAGACATCAGATGGCGGCAGATCGTCTGTCCTCCACATCAGAAAATACAAACTACAGTGATTCCAAAATATCTAAAAGCACAACTACACTCCCTATAAAAGTAACTGCCAAGATTGGTGAAGAAATTACAAATGGTTTCTGAGTTCTGGCTTGGAA
This sequence comes from Neosilurus mollespiculum, assembly GCA_030014195.1. NCBI lineage: Eukaryota > Metazoa > Chordata > Actinopteri > Siluriformes > Plotosidae > Neosilurus > Neosilurus mollespiculum. The sequence continues at coordinate 31,335,956 of JAQMYF010000027.1, forward strand.
TTTAAATAATTACAGACAATACTAACGATTATGTCTCCCCACATTATATGCCAAGGGGATAACAAAGACGTTGCAAATGATTTTCGCTTTCTGGCCTAGAAAGGAACACCACCTATATTCTGACATGTTAAATTGATTGCCATGGAAACTTGAAGGAAATATGAATAGCAGAAATCCCAAAATATTAAAAGGCACAAATACACTGCCTAGTTAAAATAAATGTCAAGCTTATTCTATACTTATTATTATTATTATTAAGAAATTTCAAATGGTTTACGAGTTATGAGCCAGAATTGAAATGATTACAGATGGATGGACAGACAATACTGATGACTATATCTATAATATGCCAAGGGGATGATAATAAAAAGCTACCATCAATGAGCCTATTTTGTTGGTTTTTCAAATAAAGAGTGAGAAAGAAAATGAAAAAAGACTGACTTTATTTGAAGTTCACGTTTTGTTTGGGTGCCTAGGGAGAAAAGGGGGAAAAAAAAAAAAAAAAAAAAAAGTTCTTGACCGGTCCATACTGGGGGGGAGAGGGGGGTCACAAACAGTTCAGCAGCTTTCTCACTCCGCAGCAACTATCCAATCTTTCAGTGTTTCTCCATCTCTGATGTGCATGGTTTAGGTACCATGTGTCTCAATTGATGTCCACACAGGAAGCAATGAGTGACAAGCGAATTGACAGAAATGCACATCGCCTTGTTTTGGGAACTTAAGGTTTGGCATCTGTCAAGCAACGATAACTAAGTGCTGATTGGTTATTGGTCGCAACACATCGCATGAGACTCCGTACCCGCCCACCTTGCTTTGCTTACAAATTTTCACCTCTCATTGCTCATATTGCTGTTGTTGACTTGGTTGATTGTAGCTCATGGCTTCCTGTGTGGACTTCTGGAGCTTCTCTTCTGTTATAAAATTTTGTATTCAAGGCTTTATTTTCACAGGACAGGCTTAGGATCCATTATGACCCTGATCGCGATGAAGCAGGGTAAAGCAATTACTGAACATGGATGAAATAATGCACGCATTAATCCATCACTTCACTTCAACTGATTTTCTATAATGTACTGCAAGAGCGCCAAAGAGATTACATCAGCCTTGTATTCAATGTCATATCAGTTGACAAACTTGATTGCAATCTCTATTCCTTGCCGGCTTTTTTATGACTACACAATGACAAATTCTTATGAAGTTTTTCTCGCTCTGACGGCAGCCAAGAAATCTCAAGTGGAAACTTGTGACTGACTCATATTGGCTGCAACTGAAATGTAAGCTCAGATAAACACGATGTGAACAGCCACCTTGAAAAGAGCAGTTACACATTGTTCGGCATATTAAATAAAGACTGTGTAGGTTGAATCAACATGAGTTCATTAAACCATAATTCAGAGCTGATGAGTTTATTTTAAACCCCTGTTTAACAAAGCACCAGTGAACACATTTACTCACTACAGGTCTGTAAGCACATTAATAAATGTCTGGTCTGCAACGTAAATTTTATCATCATTGTTAACTTTATTTACTTAAAAGGTAGGCACTTAGAAAATTATGCATTTTGTGCATGCACACTTTATGCAAGTTGTCATAGTTAATCTACTGCCATAGATTAACAAAGTCCTTGTACAGAGGATTAATATGACCCTAACTAACTTTCGCACAGCATTTCTTGCTTCCACAAGCCTCTTTCCGGAATCCACCAAGCTGTGATTTACAATACAACAAAGGCCCAAAAAAACATTACCATTAAATTTATATTTCTCCACTCATATAAATCCAATTTTTACAAATGAGGTATCATTTGTGATTTTTCAAGCTCTTTCTTATCATCAAGAAACAACAAATGCAATTTCATGGATAGAAAAAAGATATTCAAGTACGTATTAAAGGGGACATGGTGTGGAAAACATTTTTTTTCTTAGTGTTTTTGAAATAAGATGTAAATTTGACTCAGGGATATATATTGGGCCTTTCAAAGCAGCCTGTAATCTTCCATGTCCTGAATGGTCATAAAAGGAAAAGACAGAAAATGACAATTATAAAACGTAATGTATCTTAAGTAGAATATCCTCTCATTTTTTAGGGCATCACCCCACTAGCATATAACCATCCATACCATGATGATGAAGCCATCTACCTAGTAATTCAGCAAACAATAGCTGGAAGGGACAAGCAGAGGTGTGGGGAGACAGCACACGTGTGCGGTTACAGGATGCACAAAAGAAAAGCTTAGTCTGCATATCCTTCCAGAGCATCCAATGAGCTCTCACTGGCCCCTGAAATTATTGGGAAGAGGTTTAAAAATCTCTTCACCATATCCACAGCAGGTCTCCCATGTGAACAGTCTCTGTAATCCTGGTTGTGGAACTGGTTTGGTGTCCGCTCCTTCATTTTTCTCTATTCTGACTCAGGTTCATGCAAGTAATACTTGAATCCTGGTGCAGAACCCATTGTTTACTGCATAGTTTAGCTATAATTCCATTGAGTTCTTTTATAAAGATGTCCACCAAGCAGAACAAACTTACATATGTTATATTTAAACACAGCTGCAAGATCAGCCTGTCCTATCCTACCAAGAAAAAAAAAAAAAAGTATTAATATGCTTTCTTACAGAAACATATAAAAGACTTTGCAAACTTTACAAAACTATTAAGGAAAGGAAATAATAAAAGTAACTAAATGAAATCAATGCAGCATCCCTATTAAGAATTTTACATCTTAAAAAAGAAGTTTCTTAAAAAAGTAAAACATTTTACAGCAATGAACCACAGTTAACACAGAGAGAGACCAATACCACAGATGAGACTACTAACTATTTGGGACATTTTAGTCACAACTCTCCCAGCCCTTCTACTAACAATAAAGCAGCCAAGAATTAACACATGACTTAATATAAGAACATCTGGCAACCATGTGGAGTACAATGCAGAGAGAGAGAGAAAGAGAGAGAGAGCGAAAGAGTGAGAGAAGGGAAAAATTGGAAATAACGTGCAAGTTGAATCAACACGTCCCAACATGTTTCAATAAAACGAGCAAGCCATAAACGACACCCTGTGGTTCCCCTCCCAATCAGCCAAGAAGTTTTTTTTCCCCCGAAAAAAAATCCACACACTGCTTTGGTCATTCCGACTACAACACTTTGATTATCAACATGAAAAGATACAACCCCAAATACCCGATGATTTAAAATAAATAAATAAATGAATGAATGAATGAAAAGATAAAATGCATATACAAAATATTCAAATGTAGTCAAAAAGCAAATCATCTGACAGTGAAATTGAGGAAAATTTAGAATAAAAAAAGACTTTAATATACAAACCAACTCATTACTTTAACAATGGTGTTTGATTGGATTTACAGAATTTTGCAAGAGAAGCATTGCTTCTACATTGCAACAAAGTTTATCGCACAGTTTAAATCAATTACATATCATAATACGTTCCCACCCAAGTTACGTACTATTAAACTAAACTACACTAGACTTGTGTGCATGATTTTCTTGATGGTTTTATTTCAGTTTAACAAGTTTTAGTTACGTCAGAAGCTTCAGAGTTGTTTCTCCAGTCATGCAGCAGGATACCAGGATAGCAGCAACAGCCCTGCCTTCCTTTTTTTGTTGAGCAATCATAATACTTCCTGTTTGGCTTTCAGTTCAGACATTCTACACATACAATCAGAATAACCAAAGTGGCACCTTAAACACCAGTCTTAAACCCACCAACCAAACCGACTCTTTTAACCAACTACATAGGGAGAATTGTTTTGTGTGATAACAATATATTTTATATTTTGTGGGATAATAATTCAGGATAGCATTTACTGTGCACATGAGGGGGTCACTAAAATGTTTTCTTTTCAAAACTGATTAATAGATAAAAGAATCTATGTGTCTTCTGTACCTGTAAAGTTGTGCACATATGTGACCCAGTCTGGCAAAATGAGTTACAGTGACCAAAAATTCAAAATTGAGTTAGCCATACCATTTTAAAGCTTAGAGTCTCCTCTTTTAAATGGTATGGCTAACTCAATTTTGAATTTTTGGTCACTGTGACTCATTTTGCCCGACTGGGTCACATATTTAGTATGCCTTTGTGCAGTAATGTGACGTTTTGCCTTTACAGAGTAGGGTAAGCAACCTATGCTGGATTGCATACATATCACAGTCCATTCTAACGGTCTGCCTGGGACCCACTCATCTGTCTGATTGCTTTCATATAAATGGCAGGTTTGGTATCACCAATTGGACTAGTGAGGCTGCTTAGTTAATGTTTGTATTTATTGCCATTCCAGTAAAGATTATGAAACTCTAAAACCTGTTACACTATATATCAGACACTCGTTCTCAGTATGAAAATAATTCAGATGATGGTACACTAACTACTAATGGGACTCCTACATTTTGTACAATAAAACTTTTAAACATACTTGTATAGTGAACATCTAGAAAAATGATACTGAATCACACTACAGTGCCACATTCTGAAACACAAGTCCCAGAACAGTTTATTACGCTCCATTTGAGCTAAACACAGCCTGTGTTGGCTTAAATCCCCCCTACCCCCATACAAGCTACCTGATTGGTCCAAATCTGCGTGTGTTTTCTTTTAAACGGTGGGCTTAAGATGTCTTGACAGATGAGACAATGACCAAACATATATTATACACGATGCATGCATATACACATACATACAGTACTCACACATATACGTACAATCATAAAACATTTTCAAACACTAAAGAAGGTCTGTGCAGCAAAGAAAAACTTCCTGTAGGTGAAAAAAATGGAACAAAAAAAGGAAAAGGGGGAGGAATGGGGAATGGCCTACTTCCTGCATAGTTTCTTACACAGGTGGATCTCACTGTGCACACACAAGCATTACTGAAACCATCAAGTAGAATAACATATCTTATTCCAGCTTCACTTCAGGCAAAGTAGGACACCATATCCACCATTGAGAACACAAACATATAATCAACTACATCTTTAGCCATGTACTGAGCTAAAGCCATACCAACAAATGAGATTCATTTGTAACCCATCATACATACAACCATACCCCTTCTCTCACACTAACTTATCAATGAGCACTACGCTCACACAGCAATCCCTTAGCACAAGGTTCATGCTACTTCTTTAGTCAATAGTTCATTTCAAATTACACACTCCTCCTCCTGTGATTCCTAAAAAGACAACGCAGTCACACTCCCTAAGACAAAGATCCTCCAAATCCTCCAGTTAAGATCACAGCACTCTCAGGGTACTGAAAGCAAAATTAACGCATAATTAATATCCTCCTAGTCCAATAGAAATCAGCAATAACCCCATAAAGCTGTAATGACCAACAAGGGAAAAAAGAATCACTGCAATTTTATGCATGGTGTACATTTAAATAAGTATATCCGGTGTTCATATGGACAGCATATATTAGTCCAGCCAAACATCTAGACACAACAGCCCATTCACAGTGTTGAACGAAAAAATATTCAGGAATTCAAACTGTTGACATGATGAGCATGTCACTGTTTAATAAATGTAATGATTAAACAGCTTGCAAGGAATGATCCATGACACACAAAGATTTTCTCCAAAGATGTTTTCAAATAAATACGTTTCTTGATATTCTTAGGTGCTCGCCCACGTGTAAATAGTAATGTTTATAGTAAAAACACTCGGAAAAAAAGATGATTAGGATGAAACTGATGAAGGCCTACAGAGAGCAGTGTTGAGATTTGTTGTTTCAGTGTTAGTGTTCCTCCCACAGACCAATGACAGGCACATTAGGCTTACTGACTGTTACAACTTGCCTCTAGGTCTGAGTATGAATGGCTGAGTGTCTGTTGGCCCTGTGATGGTCTGAGCTGTTCAGGGTGTACACCGCCTTTCGCCCAGTGTTGGCTGGGGTGCTCTCCAGCCTCCCTGCGACCCTAGTAGGAATAAACGATTCGGTAAATGAGTGAGTGAGTGTTGGGATTTCAGGAGGAAATGGTGAACATTCCTGAATCCTGAAGCCATTTGGTTACACAGGAGGAGACACAAGAGAGAGATTAGATCTAAAGACAAATTATGAACCGTAAACATCCAGGATGAGATGCAGCCTAGACACACTGAAATGTTTGGTGCTAAAAGCTTATAATAGCAGCAGAAGAGTCATATCACATCCCATCTTTAGAGAACAATAATAAATAAAGTGGCTGGGAGTGTCCAAGAAATTGTGCTTTAACGGGAAATTAACATTATAATAACAATGTAAAGGTCATTATCCAACATCCAAGCCGACTACAATCACACACACACACACAGAGAGAGAGAGAGAGAGAGAGAGGTAGTTGGAGAATGTCCTGATTTTATGTGATTATAAATAAAGTTGGGAGTTTGATGGCGGATGTGGAGCAGATCCGCGCAGGTGTAGAGAGCCAACCGCACGACGTGTCTCACGTTTCCATGAGAAGACAGACTGGTTTTCTTAAAACAGGCACAAACGGTGCAACTTTCAACTGAAGGCTGAAAACCAGTGTACTCGGTTTAGCGAGAAAAGCAGCTCAAAAGACCACAAGTGTCTGTTAACTGATCCAGTCCAAACCCACTGGCGTTCAGGCAGAGCTGGCCTTGGGTTTATTACTGCATCATCTGCCTCACTTAACTGAACAGGTCATCTCTGATCAAAGAGACATATTCCTTTTTTTTTTTTTTTTTTTTTTAATGGTACGCAGTAGAGCCTAATTATTGCCACGTTGAATGTTCAGATGTGGGGAAACAACTGTTCCAGCGTCGCTCGGGCTGCTTCCCCCTCCTTCTCCCCCATTACACATACTGCAACAGACCAGCATGGAAGCACCCAGTATAAAAAAAAACACCATATAAAAACATTCAGCAGTGTTAAAACTCACCGTTTCTGTCCCGACTGGCTAACCAAGTCCCGTAACTCTGTTGTATGCGCTATAATCCAAAACAAGCCCAAACACTCTGTAGGATAACTTCTCTTTACGCGTAACTGTAACGCACCGGGAGGAAGGAAGGGCACAGTAAGCTCTGGAGAGGTAACAAGTTACGATACATGTGGAGCTGGTCAGCGGAATGTTCCATGTCAGCAGGGAAGGGTGACGATATATAGACGGAAATACCCAGACAGAATCTTAAACGATATTTCCACTTATAGTCTTCACTAAGTGAGACTGGTGTTTGTTTTTGCTTTCGTTGCGCACAAAAAAAGGCAACAGCACCACGTGGGTGCTCTTCGATCCCCCTAAAAAGCGCAGGGTGGTACAGTCCACGGCTGCTTGTCATTCCATTCGTCCCGAATGGAGCAGCGCAGCAGGGATTTTGGGGAGACATGGCGCCTTCCCTACAGGAGCCGTGTTAGACCGGAAAACTGCGGATAAAACGAGACGGACTGATCCGTTCAGAAGCAAATGTTTGACGTTTTTTCCTTTTTTTTTTTTATTTAGATCACCCTCACACTTTAATAGTTGGCTGTATTCTGTTGGATTGGATTCCAGGGGACTTCAGCTCATGTTGCTGATGTTAAACAATATATTTAGTGCAGCATGATCGCATGGGACAGGCGCGCACACCTGAACGAGGGAGAACCTTGTGGTAGGGTTTTGTCCACTTGTAAAGATCGGTGTCTCTCAGGATCAAGCTGGACGAAGTATAATGGATTAATGTATACACATGGGCCTCTTTAATAAGAACACATACACTCGCTCATTCATACAGTTATGTAATCACCCAATCATGAGGCAGTAATGTCATGTATCACCTTACGCATATAGCACAGAGCTTCCCTTAATGATCATGAAATAATAGGAGGGGGGATCTCAGTAACTTTGGCTGTGGCATGGCAGTCTTGGTTTGAATACTTTTTTTTAATTATTATTAAAATGTATTTTAAAAATAATAAGAAAATTAATAATACATTTAAAATTATTTTTTAAAAAATCATAAAAAATATATAAAAAATAATAAAAATTACTTAAAATAAATTAATAAAAATATTAAATAATAATTATTAAAGATTAATTAAAAATGTTAAAATTATCAAAAAATTATTTTGCATCTTTTGAATACTTTAGAAACTGCTGGAATTTTCACTAACAACAGTCTCTTGAGTTCACACAGAGTGGGTGAAAAAACAACACCCAGTCAGCTGCCCTCCTAAAGACAGAACTGCCTTCCTACTGAAAGAGGAGACCGCTGTTGTTGGTGTGTTAGCCCATTCTTTTCAAGGCTTGACGTGTTTTCTGAGATGCTATTGTCTATGACTTAAGAGCTATTTGAGTTATGTTAGTCTTCCTGTCAGCTCAAACCAGTCTGGCCATTGTCCTCTGACCTCTGTCATCAACAAGATGTTTCCTCACACAGAACTACCATAATTTTTGTTTTTCATGAAATTATTTTGCATCTTTTGTAAACCATTTAAAGTGAAGTTTATTCCCTACACCAATCAGCCATAACATTAACACTACATGACTGGTCTGTGGTTAGACAGCCCCATATGCAACAAGCTGCCATGCATGCACACTTTTCTATCACAGTAGCTCTTTTGTGGGATAAGACCAGACATATCATCTTTCATGCCTCACATGAATAAATAAGCCTTGGACACGCATGACACTCTTGCTAGTTTACTGGACGTCTTTCCTTGAACCACCTTTGATAGGTAATTATCACTACATACCAGGAACACCTAATAAGACCTATAGTTCTGGAGATGAATAGACCCAGTCTTTTATCCATCCCAGTGTGGCCTAATTCAAAGTCACTCAGATCCTTATACTTGCTTATTTTCCCTTCTTCCAACACATGAGGAACTTAGAGAACTAAGTGTTCTCTTCAACTTAGAAGTTCTCAAAGTTCTACAACTTAGAGAACTGAGTGTTCACTTTCTGCCTAATACACCCCTTAGCAGCTGCCACTGTAACAAGAGGGTTAACAATTATTTGCTGAAGGCGAGTTGGATGTATATTCAATTCAGCAACATCCACATCCTGAGGGAAATAACTGTTTTAGTATATACTACATTTAAACATAAGCGAAAAAAGCAATAAAATGAGATTTTTATGGGTTGCTTAAAAAACAATTTAAATCATGACAGATGCAGGTGTACTTGTGTGAGCAGGTGCATGAAAGCTGTGTAATGGCGTCTCTTCAAACCCCTTTCAGAGAGTATATGCGATGTGGAAACATAAAAAAATAAACTAAACTGGTTTTAGTTGATGTTTTTATAGTTTATTTTCAGAGGCCTTTATGGCATATTTTTACTTATTTTAACCATTTTAGAGGCAAGTCAAGTGAGCTCTATTTGCAATCCAAGCAGAGTTATGTGTGGCATAGAGCCTACTCATTCACTTTAGTATATATGCTATATGGAAATGTAAGTAAACTGTGCTCAGTAAAGGTGTATTTTCACACTTATTTATAGTGTTAGTGTATACTGCAAATGAACAAATGAAAATCAAAATGAAACAAGACCTATTTATTTTCCATTATAAAGCATTAACATTGATGATGCAGCATGTGGTGTGCAAGCATTAACCACTTCGAATAATGCGTTTTGTTTTTTTTACTACCCCATGGCAGGTGTGCAGCATGCTAAATTATCGCCAATTTGAAAGTATAAGTACTCAGATTTCCGATTTGAATAAGGACGAAGTGACTTTGCATGAAATTGTAAGAAATTCTGTAAGAAACCCAGTTCCAACATATAATCCTAATTTTCATAACTTTATGTGAATTTTGCTGTGCATATATTAAAATTTGTCACCTATTGTCCTGGAGGATCAACATATCGATTCTGCTGATATTCTTTTCCCCCATGGATTTGGTTGATTGCTGTGTTTTGTTTTGTTTTTTACACTTTTTTTACTCATTGGTAGACTAAATTATGCCTAGCAGATTTTTTTAAATTACTGTTTGCTTTACATAAATAAGCCGATCACTCTGCTGTGTCCACCAGTGGCTTACCTCAGGCTATGTAGGTATAGTGGAACGCATGTGAATGTGGTCTAAAACATCAATACGGTACGTGAAAGTTAATCTTTAAAAATGCTGAAGTCTGTGCTTTCTGATCTTGCTGAGAATGCACAGGTGTGCACTCTCGCCATCCCTCACTCATGAAAAACACCCTGGAGAGCAGTTCTATTTCAGTGTAGAGCTCAATGCTTTAGAAAGATAGTGTGAAGGATATTTCCCTGTAGTTCTTATTTTAATAGTTCAACTGCTAAAATTGTGGATCACATTTCAATGCAAAGCAAATGAGTTCGACATGAGGAACAAATGGACATCTGATCATTTCTGTTTTTGTGCTGACATAGAGAACAGCACTAATGCTCAGGGAGCCTAGAGGTCACAGCTGTCCACCATTAAAAGAAGAGCATGTAAATACAAGAAGACCATTAAAGAATCACTACTGACAAATTGAATATGACCTTAATTTTAAAAAGCGGATAAATGTATTAGAGGGTACACATACAGAGATAACTATGTAAATTGTTTATAAGTTCAATGTAAAGTAATGTTCAATGGAAGGCTAAGCAAGACAACTTTATATATACTAGATTAATTTTTGTATATTATACAGGAACAGGATTGGGGCATTCTTAGTACAGTCAATTGAGTCAATTTATACAGATACAAATAAATAATTCTGATTTTGACACTTAGTACTGAGCTCCATATTGCCAGGCCAAGTCAAGTAAAAATGGCACCATGATTAGTACACTATAGTAGAACATCTGCAAAAGTCTATCAGAGTCCCTGTCAAATAACGCCAAGGTCATAGGGAGGTAACCACAGCAGAGATATGAGGTATGAGAAAACTTCATTCCCATAAAACCTCATGGTGCTAATTCCTGCCTTGGCAAAGACATAGTACCTAAACACTCATGCATACATCCTTAACATGACTCTACTGCACCCGACGACTGGGTCTACTGCTCTACTGTTGTCCTCATACATTCCTGCAGGACAGATGGTGAAAGATTATGCCTATACCCTGAGGGAAGAGAGAGGGGAAGGGTAGAGGGGTGGAGGAGGGGTGGAAACAAGAACTAATGAAAAACAAACAAACGAAATGAGACAATTCCAGGTCACAACCCTGTGAGAAAGTACACATAACTGTTTTACATGGTATCAAGACAAATACATGTGCACCTTCAAGAACTGACAGCGAAGCATGCAAATTCATAACTTCAGTGGATGTGGATAGAGTAGAAGGGCATGATAAATAAAACCAAAGGTGCTGCATGTTTACCAAACCCTGCAGCTATTCCCAGGTCTTACTGAGCTCACTCATCATGTGTTTATTTGGCCTGACCTCCACTGTATTGTGCAGCAGCTTTATAAACCTGTCATGCGCCAGCAGAGATAGGAAAAATTGATAAACACAGCATACACAATGGATGCATATTTACACAAAGGATTCAGCTACGGAGCATTTCTGTTATCTCCACAGACAGAGAAAATTATTTGCAACATGACTCACGGTTAGGCAGCTGCTGTTTCAATCATGTTTTGAAAACTTCCATCAGTTATCAGCAAAGTTGATTATCAGTAAGGCAGGTCAGATAGAGACATGAGACTCCACAGACACTCACAATGTAAACACTTATCTACAGAGAAGCCAGCAATGTACTATATATTACAGTATATCATCATTATATTGCTGCTAATAAGAAAAAGCCAATATAGTAATATGATTACTCAGTCATTCCTTAAGAAATTCTGCTCTAGCATCTCATATTAATCTTTTGATGTTAAATACAAATGTCTTCAGTTCATACAGTATATTTGGAGAAGGTCTATGTGTCAAACTTCATACAATATATCTATAAACAATTAGATTCTTTCAGTTTCCTTCAGTCCAATATGACTGTTTTTTTTAGTCTGTGGCACACTTGTGAAGTACAATGAAAGCCCCTGTCAATATTCAAATGTTAACATAATGATTATATACAGTATGTTGCTACAGTAGATTCAAGAACTATATCCATAACTACAATTTATAATTATTACAATTGAAAGATACAAAAACTGTTTTTATATGCAGTGTACTTCTAGCAGCACAACACTCATGAAAAATGGCAAAACTATGTAAGACGGATGATCAAAAGTATTTCACTGCTAATTTATAAGGTAATTTATAAGGTGAGTGGGGTTGATGGGATGAGGTTCTTCATAGATCATCCAGATTGATACATTGGAAGAATTGATTTCACTTTTACCAAACGTACTTCTGACCATATCAAATCAGTCAGAAGCAAACACTGTAAAAGGATATTCTAAAAATCTTTTAACTGAAGTCAACACATTTTTATTTTATTTTTTATTTTTGCAGTTGTTGGTAAATTCAGCATGGAAGATATAACAGTAAAAATGGAAATGGAAATAAGTTGGCGAGTTTTTAGTTTTCGGGCGCGCTAAAGTAAATATTTAACCCAGTTAGATTTGTGTTTGAGTTTCGATATGCAGTTGTTCAGAGTTCAGAGAGTAAAAGATTCACTTGCTGTTCCCTCTGTTCATGAAATGTCCTTTTTAATAAACCTAGAGATGTGTTCTGTAACTGTCAAAAAATAAGATCAGAACAAGAGGAAAGAGAGAGAAGAAGGCAAATAGGAATACACAGGTATGCTTTGAAGGCTCCTGGTTAATAGGTCATGGTGTGTGCAATCTGGAATCCAATATGTTTTTTGTTATGTGCATGATGCATGACTAAAGCACAGCCTCCATTCATTCCAGACTTCAGCCAGAAACACATGAGTATCAGTGTGCCTGCCTTGTGTGAGTAAAGGAGTAAAACATGAATGAACTGGGTGGCACGGTGCAGTAGTAGTTACCACATTTGCCTCTCAGCAAGAAGGCCCTGGGTTTGAGTCCTGGGACTGGCAAGGGAATTTCTGTGCGGAGTCTGCATGTTCTCCACATGCTTGCTTGGGTTTCCTCTAGGTAATCCATTTTATCGTTTTCTCCCACAGACTTTAGTCCTCCAAAGACTTCAAGCTAAGTGACCTTTCCAAATTCCCCCTAGGTGTGAGTGAATGGTTTTGTGTGTTATGTCCCTGCAAATAACTATATTTGCGTTTCGGCAAACGAGTGAAAGTATACATTACAAAAGCTATACGTGCATAAAACAAAAACAGATTCTTAGTTGCATCATTATCCTTTTCCACCAGAACCTCCAGGGCTCCACATTACATATTACATCGTGTCAGTGTCTGCAGTGCAACCTCCCACCACAGGGTACTCCTTGTTAACATACATATACACAGCTGCTGTGCTATACTTACTCTAATTGTAGAGTGGGAGCAGAAGGGTGGAGGTAACTGACGCACCCAACACTTATTGCTTAGTGTGCTCCTGGAATGAAAGACAGGAAAGGGGTGGAAGAAAAAAGGAAAATAAATCACAGTCTTAAAGGACGTTTGTACTGTATATGCCATAGAGAATGGGGTTCAGTATCCAAATATGAACTGTTGTTTTGCCTTTTGAAAACTTTGTTCAGACTCTAGTAAACAGTACAATCAGCAGTTGTAAGAAAAATGCCTGAACTATGGGAGTGGTAATAACTTGCTTCAAATTCATGACCGGATTTGAATTTTAAAGCAAGTTTTTGTTGTTGTTATCTCCATACAGATAAGAGGTGTAGCCTTATTATTGCATTACCTTTCTTCTCTTATTTTCTTGCATAAGTCTACAGTACTGTATAACAATTATTTCCCAAAGGCAAGGCGGATATCGGTAAATAGTCCCCGAACTGGAATATTGAGAGGACTATTTAGTGATATCCACTGAGCCTAAGGCAAATCATTGTTTTAGTACATAATACATTGGAATCTAAGAAAAGTCAATTAAAAAAAAGTTAATTTTAAAGCATCACCCTGGTCACGTGTACACCATCACAATGGTCATGTGCACTCAATGTTAGAATTAGTTATCGAGGCAAGCTCTCCGAGTGAGAATCCGTGCTGTCCAGTACTTCATGGTTGTTTTTTGTCACAAAAACGGCTTTGGGTTTCTTTCTTTCAAGCTCTAAAAACTCTTCACCGATCACAGGGATTTTGCACAACATGAAAGAGTTAAAAAACAAAAAACAAACAAAAAAAACCCCCCACGACTGTTTGAACATGTAGTATGTACTAAAATTTGACAGTGCTGTTGAATTCCCAGGTCTGAAGTTCTTGATTAATTTTTAATAACAGTATGATTCTTACAATAGTCCAAGCTGTAACAAAAATGATCATTTTGATGTAATATATTATACCGCTATAAAAAAAGGCTATGCCCCTTTTAATTTCCTCTGATTCTGAACATTTATTCAGAACACTTAATTATTTTTGAACTCCAACAAAACACATAGTTTTAAATGATCTTATGATTTTTTTCAGTGGCAGAAACTCATCAACACCTAAATAATAATTCATAAAGGATATACCAAAGATTAGTACCTGCCAGCCCTCTTGAATCTAGATATAACTTAAATAACCCCTTTTCAGCAATGTGTTCCCTAAAAGGTTTCAACAAACAACATATTGTGCCTCCAATAAATGGTATTCCATCAAAACACCCTGGGCAAAAATGGCATTCATGGGAGCATGTCAAGGCAAAATCCATGGTTGAATAACATGAACTTAAAGACTCATCTAAATTTAGCCGAAAAACCCACTGTGAGATCCCATCAGAAGTATTGAGTCATGCCTGTCTCATGTTCTGTTCTGGCTCTTTCCCCTTTCAGGTCACCTGACTTCCTCTGGCACGGGCGGTGTTTGCCGGCTCCGCCCTAATCATCCCCACCTGTTCCCCATCATTGCTCCAGGATAAAGCTCCGCAGCTCCCCCTGGCCCATCGCCAGATCGTCTTGTGCCATCATAGAGAAGACCTCTCTCATAGTACGCACCATGATCCAGCCGACCATTCCCATACGGTTCATGCACCTCGTTTACCTTCTGCTAAGAAATAAAGGATCCCTGTTTTCACCCTATCTTGTCGTGTCTGTCCTGCATTTGGGTCTGTCAGTTCTTGGTACCATCGTGACACCCACATTGACGTTTGGGATAATGTTCTATAGACCGATGAGTCAAAAGTAAAAAAAATTGCAACATATGGTTCCTATTACATCCAGCATAAAGTTAATACAGTTTTCTACCATAAGAACATCCTGCCCAATCATGGTGGTGGTAGTGTGATGATGTGGGGTTGTTTTGCTGCTTCAGGGCCTGACAGGCTTGCAGTAATTGAGGGTAGAATAAACTGCACTCTCTTTCTAAAAGTACTAAAGGTGTTTGGTCATCAGTCCATGATGTGAAGCTTAAGCGCAGTTGGGTTGTGCAGCAGGACAATGATTATAAGCATAAGAACAAGCCCACTTCTGAATGTCTAACCAAAAATGAAGTGAAGATTTTGGAGTGACCTAATCAAAGTCTTAAAATGGATCTCATTGAAATGTTGTGGCAGGACCTGAAAACATTTTGTAGAAGAGAGTGGACCATAATTTCTCTAGACGTCATGTTACTAGAAACAGGAGCAAATACTTTTTCACATGGTGGATACAGCTGTCCTTCAATAATTTACAGGATCATTTGAAAAGGGTGTATTTTGTTTTCTCTGATTGTCTTTGGTATTATACTGTACTAAATTTGTGTTATGAATAAACAAAAATAGAGACAATCAGAAAAGCGAAAATACTTTTCCACGGCACTGTATCAAGCCTTAGTAACAAGTTACACACTCTGTCTTTTCTCAAAGGATACATTTATCTAATGTATTTATCTTTCAGTACATGTCAGTAATACAAAGGACATTATTTCCTTTTTATTGTGTTTTATTTGAGCACTAGCTGTGCCTTATTTGTTATGTTTAAGTGATAACTTTATTTACAAGGCACTGGACTCTCATCTTACTTTAATTAATTGAGTGTCAAAATATCTCTGGATTTCTGCTCCACTTGGATGCTGCTCTATCAGTAT
>JAQMYF010000027.1:31374684-31388819 GCA_030014195.1 Neosilurus mollespiculum
GGCATTTGATAACCCAGTTAGCTGCACTGGGGGGACAGCAGTGACAACCCGTTGATAGTGGGGCTTGAACCCCCGACTTTGGGATCAGTAATCCAGCACCTTACCACCGGGCCACGACTGCCCCCCTCCTCTCATACCTTAATACCATAATTTGCATTTTCACTTATTAAAGAACATACTTTTTATCCATTTATAGCAACATTTCACTTTGTGAAACCACAGAGAAAGACGTTAATTACTGTTACTGTGTACATTATCAAAAGTTCCCTCAATTTCTCTTAATCAAAAAGTTTAATCAGACAAATGACCCAGTTTGTTATGAAAGTGACCACTGTCATAAAACACTAAGGGCCAGATCTACTAAGATCCCAATCTGCATGTACTAATTTGTGTGTGCAATCTAGAATTTTGCGTGTTTGCGGGTGATTTACTAAGAGTGATTGAGCTAATGACAAGAAGTGCAAACGTGTTGGAGACACGGCCATTTAAATGAGGGTTTTGCATGTTTCATGTTTTGCACCATGGGGAGTTTGGAGCGCAAAATAAAATTCAACCTTACAGAATTCGAGGTGCTGGTAGATGAAGCCAATAAACATTGAAATGATCTACAGCAAAGAAATTTGACAATGACACAAAGGAACGCTATATGAGAGAAAATCTGATATCTGAAAAAGTAAATGCTGTTGGTAAAACGATGCAAACAGTGGATGAGGAGTGAAAAGAAGACATCAGAAGAAGAACAAAACAAAAATTATCGTATAATAAAACATTGGCCAATAAAAGTAACACTTTTTCTCTGAGAAGATATTTATGTAATAAATGAAGAATGAATGAACCTCCTGTGGCAACATTTTACGGTCTTTCAAGTTAAATCCCCAGCAAAAAACTTTTTTTATATGTATATGTTATATTCATCAGAAGTTCAGCCACCTCCCTCAAATCCCCCCAAAGCAGCCGCCACCCCTGCAGAGCCTCGAAAGGGTCCAGAGGACATCGATCTGGAGCTGCAGCCCTTCAGACAATTGCATGGAGATGCGCGCGGCGTCACCTTTGGCACGAGCGCTGAGGCGCAACAGTCTCATATACTTTGTGACTGAAGCAATGTGTGTGTTAAATGATTTTGCAGGATTTAACCTTATTCGACGTTAATGAGACTAAACATTTTGTTTGATAATGCGTTTATATAAATTTTGAAAATGATTTCAATCATCCTTTTTCAATAAATGTTGATATGCTTGCCGTTCCTCCAACAGCTCCAAAATTTCAAGGCTGGATAGGCGACGTTTAAATGACTGTTTCCTCATTTACTCCAAAAAAGTTCACACGAGGGTGAAAAATGCGTTCTCTGGGTCTTCTTTCATCGTTTCGATGTCTCCTTCTCGCCACAATAACCGCAGCCTTATGTTAAATATAGACGCAGTTTGTATTCGCAAAATTGTTTTCAGGTTTGATAAATCGCTTTTGCATGTGCTAAAATAATATATTTACATTTTCTCCTCCCAGCACACGCACAATTGCGTGTAAATGCATTGTTAGTAAATCAGTTTGTACATTTTTTTTGCGTGTGCAATGAGTTCGCACACATTTTTATACAGGCAAACCTTTAGTAGATCCGGCCCTAAGGGTGCAGTCATCTGTCAGATTATGACTGGAGTGGGACCGATACTGATACCATTTTTCTAAAAAGGATACGACAATGATGGTCCATTTTTAGTATACACCTGCATAGAAAGGGCACTGTTAACAACAAGCACTGGATCAGAAGACTGATTTCTTAAAATGTAGTTTATAGTCCTTACGTTCTGCAAATGCCACAGTGATGAGTTCTTGCTGGTTTGGGCATTATGCACTTTTTGCAGACGGATACGAATGCAATGTCAGTCTTAGTCTAAAAAAATACAATAAAACAAAATAAATAAAAACCAGTGGTTGAATATTCATAAACAGGACAATTTCACTAACTTCCTATATACTCGGTTTTAAGCACTGAACCTTAGGAGGGTATCCAGGAGACGTCGTGGTGGCTTTGTAGTAGTGAAAGACAATCATCACCAAGATCCAGTGTCCAACGCATAAATGCCATACTAACCAGCCAGTAGTATATTTTTCAAGAGCCATAGGGAGGACGGCTATATAAGCCACTAAGAGTACTGAGCTGGTGAGAACTATCACCAGAAATACAAAGACCTTAAAGAAAAGGAGAGAGAAAACATATTACAAATGATAAAAAAGTCACATGGAACATTATGAACCTATATGTAATTGCTATAAAATGCAAACCCATGTTCAGAGCTTACCGTCCCGAACCAGCGGGTAATAAGCTCCACCATCCAGAAGATAGGCTCAAAAAGGGAGTCGGTCACGAGGTCACAGTTGAGGAGAGAGTTGTGGCAGAGGGATTTAAAGATGAGTCTGGTATAACTCAGAGGTTCCCGCAGTCTCTGAGGCAAACGGCAGCGACTGCGCCTGGAGCAGCTGCGCATCCATCGCACCAACAAGTGCATGGCACAGGAGCACAACCGCATTCTGACCTGGGAATATAAAAGTCTACCCATGACTACCCATAACATTCAGGTTACAAAGCTTTAACACTTAGGCTAACACCACTGCCAACATCAGTGTCTGTACAGTGCTGAAATATTAGTTAATGTCTCTCTCTCTCTCTCTCTCTCTCACACTCTATTTCTTAAAAACATAGCAGCAAAACATGACCATGATCATTTAAATGTAATATTATATTCATTAAATATATATAATACCATTGTAACAGTACCAACATTGTCACCCTGTCATATTGGGATGGCAGACATGGGAAACACTAACTTCTCATGGAAGTAAATGAAAATACAGCACGACCATCATATTAGCACCAGAAAGGTGTTACATGGTGGAGTTTTCCTTCAAGTTAAAATTTGTTTTATTGTGTTTGTGTGCACTTCTTTCTATTAAACAAACATGGTGTTTATTGTGCTTTTAGTCATTTACTCTGCAATTCAGAAATACATTCATTCATTGATTCATTTTCTGAACCGCTTAATCCTAATTAGGGTCGCGGGGAGGATGGCACCCATCTCAGCTGACTCTGGGCGAGGGCAGAGTACATCCTGGACTTAGGCAATCACAGGATTTAGGAATACAGCAAGCACATATCCGCATCACAGCAAGAACTTGTAAAGCAGTGAAGCAGTGAAGCAGGAGGAAGGAAAAGGTGCTGCTCATCCCCCCTGCCGCCACACATTTTTCCTGCTTGTTTGGAAATCGAACCAGACACCCTTTGGTCCCAAACCCGCTTCTCTAACCATCATTCCACCCCCCACCCCCCACCCCCAATATATCAACTCTATAAATATATCAGACAACACACAATTATGGATCATGAGAACAAATTTTAAGAAGTGTGTGTCAAACTACAACCCTATACTGTACAATGGCTTAGCAAGATCAAGGTAAATCTTTAATATATCTGTTATAAACGTCTCACCACAGAAGCAATGAGATCACTGGCTAAAAGCTGTCCTGTAGATCTTGTAAGCCAATTAGTGGGAAGTATTTAGGGATGCAGTGATACTGAGGATGGCCTGAAATCGGATTTAACATGTTCTGTTAACATCCACTGACACAATGTCATATCTATCTGATGTTGACTGACACAACATCAATGTTTTTCATGTAATTTACCAAAAATGAGTTTGCAGAAAGGCGAATATAATGTAAAATTAATAAAAGCTTGCGTACATGGCATGTATTTGCACATCAAAACGCACTATTGTTATTACAACCAAAAAAAACCCCACCCAAGTCATATATCCTTACACAGAGGACACCACTGTGCTGCGAAAAGTGGTGCGGGAGTGATGTCAAATAAACAGTTAATGTGGAAGTGTTGTGCATTAAATGTACATGGATATATACTGTGCGTTCATGTAAATAAGCATACACCTGTCTGGTGTGCTTAGAAGTAATGTTGTATTAGATCTGTTACTTTATAACCTGTATACTGTCATTTTTGCTGGCATCTTTGCTTACTGGAACTCACAGGTCTATATCCTATTCTCACGATTTTGCACTTTTGCAAGAGTGAAACGAATTACAAATGGCGGCATTTTCACACAGGCTAATGCAAACTATCATATGTATTTTGATGTATACTTCATATACACTATGTAAGTAAAAACCACCTGGTGATGAAAATATACACATTTTCAGTGTAACAGGAGAGTTTGGGAGGCTTTCCTTTCAGTCCACTTTAAAGTGAAAGCGACAAGTGACTGTGTTACCATTGACAATTAAACTGGGATTTTCTCAGTTCTTTGAAAATTAGTTACGAAGCAGTTAAGTGATAAATACAAACAAAAGGCATGAACGATTCCTTGGACCAATCCGATGCCGCTTGAAGTTTGAAGTTACTGCTTGCATTAGTTTCCATTCAAACACAATAATTCCTTGACTGTGAATAAGATCAGCTCTGAATTCAATATGTTTCGAAAAAAT
This sequence comes from Neosilurus mollespiculum, assembly GCA_030014195.1. NCBI lineage: Eukaryota > Metazoa > Chordata > Actinopteri > Siluriformes > Plotosidae > Neosilurus > Neosilurus mollespiculum. The sequence continues at coordinate 31,379,176 of JAQMYF010000027.1, forward strand.
AAATAAAATAAAAATTGGGTCAGTCCAGCATATCTGATCTCAAATCGATGGCTAAAATGAATAAAGTAGACTCGATTCTCATAGATTATGAAATGTTATTCATTAATTCATTCATTTTCTCAACCACTTAATCCTAAATAGTGTCACGGGGAGGCTGGCGCCCATCTCTGCCGATTCTGGGCGAGGGCAGAGTACACCCTGGACAGCTCGCCAGGCCATCGCAGGGCAGAAACACGCTGACGGCAACCCAATGGCCTACTCTTTACAAATGACAGCAATGGTTCTTTTACATGCCTCTCACCACAGACAGTGAGAGACATGGCTGGCCTTTGATAACCCAGTTAGCTGCACTGGGAGGACAGCAGTAACAACTCTGTGATGGTGAGGCTTGAACCCCCAGCCTATAATACAATAATAAACATTATTTATTATTATAATAAACAGATGTTATTTTCAAAAGCAAATTTAGTTGCAGGGCTTAAATAAAGTTAACATACTAGGGGATAATCAGTGACAAAATCACTTGCAATCAGAGAAATATTACTTTTATACAATTCTAGAACGCTCAACTCCTTTGCTGTATCTTGTCTAAATTGGAAGTTTCAATCCTAACACAAGATGGAAAACAGGTGAATAAGAGATGCTGTGATCTGGGACTTAATCTCTTATTCATCTGTTTCACAACTTGTTTTGGTTCAGTGTCCCTTTACGATGACAATGACGATAACAAGGCCGCATCTTGTGCATGTGTGATACCTTGACAGTGCAACAGAGATTCCTGAACAGTGGATAAGTCCATGATCATGTAATAAGAACAGAACAAAGCATATGATTTCTAGAGAAATAAAAAAGATGGCTTTTGTGCCTGCATGGGATGTTTACTTATATCACTGAATTCGTCGCAGAGATCACTGACACTCGTGTGTAGGAGTGAGCAAATGGTTTCAGAAACACTGTGGCCAAACCATTACACTGCATTACATGTTTATTTGCATGGGAAATGAATAGACCCCTTTAAATGTTAAAAGCAGATCAGCCAGATAAGGTAAGTAAATAAAACAGACTTTATTATTAATCTGCTCAGAAAAGAAAAAACCCCTCCAGGGGCGTTAATATTACTCTCTGGGTTTGGCCAGATGTTTAATCTTCATATTCTGCCTCTTCGGTCATTAATGGCAGATTAACGCAAAGCCTCGTACTGCGCATGCGCTGTTCTTATTTCGCTCTGTATTACAAAGACAAATGACGTCACACCGTCGTGTGTATTTGTTGGTTTACAGCAGTATCTTTGATGTATTCATATGAGATCTTGGTTTACTTGTTCGTTTTAAAATGAAGGTCACACAGGACTCAAACAAAGCCTCGCCGGTAAAACTCGAACTTGTATTTTGTACTAATTCACAAAATATATATTCCAAAATAGGAAAAAAGCTAATCCTGATATTCTTCATTCCTCACAGGGCGTGAACTCGAACATACAAATGACTTCACTGATTCAGTTATTTCATAAAAGTGCGATTTAATAGCAGATGGATCTCTCGTACATTTCAGCCTGATAAAAATAAACCAGGCCATGATAACAGCAGACACCTGAGAAGAGAATTATTATTAATATAGTATTATGTATTCATTGAATTCATATTGACCAGACCCTTTCTCCACTCTCACCTGAGTGTATTCCTCTGGTGAAAGTGCAAACCGTGAGATCAGCTCATGATGCTCCTGGGAAAAGATTTAATCGCGGATATGATGACAATTCAGTCGGTTAATCCAAAGCATGACGGTTCTGTTACTGCTAGGAGAAGCTCGTGTCAGCGGGCTGGAACTGCGGTGGCTTGTGGGAAAGGTACTGTTGCCTGGACGACGTGCATGATACTGTGACACGCATATGGCATGTTAGTAACACCATGTTTGTGGAATAATGGCCAAAATATTATACACACAAAACACAGTAACATTTAGTATGTTGTATTCTGTTTTAGACTGTGTTTTGACGACGTGTCTGACATCTTCAGATAAAATAATTTTGAAATAATTAAAAGTGAAAGATACAAATAGGTCGTAGGAAACGCAAACAAATTATTTTAAAAGCTGTTTATATATATATATATATATATATTATATATTATATATATATATATATATATATAATTAACAATTGCTTGCACTTCCGTGGCAACTTTGTAGACCGGAAGTTCCGCCGAAAAGCATTGTGGTACTTGTAGTTAAGTTTACACCGCTAAAACGTGGACAAATCAAACACCCGTTACAAGGTTATGGCATTCAGTTTTAATTTCGATATTTCATCGCAGATAAGGCATAACTGTGATAATGACACTCTAAATGAGGGAGAAGGAAGTGGAAATAAAGATAGAGAGAAGAACCAAAGCCAGGTTGGGGTGAGTAGCAAGTAGCTGCACTTGGAAAAGCATGTCGGTAGTTATTCGTACACTTAGCACTTCAGTAACTTGTTTTCCTTCTGTGTGCTGATTTAAGTTCATCTAGCGTTAAAATAAATAAAAACTCGTGATTTAATTAAACTTTATTTGTATATACAGGATGCCGGTGCACCATGGAAAGTGAAGGATGCCCATGAGCATAAACATGCACCAAATCTTCTCTCCTCCATTGAGAACTCGGTCACTGAGACACTCAGTATTGGTTCATTGCCCCCTCTTGTTTACCTTAATGAAACTGTATTCGAGCAAACTGCCCCGGAGCGAGATGATGCTGAGAAGGTCCTGTCTCAAACCATCACCCAGAACTCTGATCTTATAAGTGGAGTGTATGAAGGAGGTTTTAAAATCTGGGAAGGCACCCAGGATCTGCTCGAGTATGTTAATAACGAAGGGGAGACGTTCTCTGGGAAAAGGGTGCTGGATCTGGGCTGTGGTGCCGGACTTCTGGGCATTCTTGCATTAAAGAGAGGCGCAAACAAAGTCCACTTCCAGGATTATAACAGCACTGTGATCGAACAGCTCACAATTCCAAATGTGTTCCTCAATTGTGAGGAAGAAGCTGATGATGAGAATAAAGGAGATGAAGGTGGCAGTCCGGCACTTAAACGAAGATCCGTGGAAAAAAATCACCCACTCATCGATCGGTGCAGTTTTTACTCAGGGGATTGGGTTTCATTTCTCTCACTCATTCAAAGTCAAGATTCCAAGATGAAATATGATCTAATCTTCACATCAGAAACAATCTACAACACAGATTACTACCCTTGCCTTCATAATGTGTTTCATAAATTACTTGCTGAACATGGAGTTGTCTATTTAGCAACCAAATCTCACTACTTTGGAGTTGGAGGTGGACTGTATTTGTTTGAGAACTTTGTGAAAGAAAAAAATGTCTTCCATATCAAATCTCTAAAGGAACTGGATCAGGGACTTAAAAGGCATATTGTTTCTTTGACTTTCAAGAAATTGTCCTCATAGCACTTTCTGCCCTTCTATGACCATTGATACGAATGTGTTGGTATTAAGTTTATCAGTTATTATTTGGTGAAATTAAAATGGCTTCTTTAGATTTTCTGGAAATAAAAAACAAACGTGGGTGATATTTCTGCTGTCCATATGACTAAAACTGTGTGAAACATGGGGAATAATGTGACAGGGAAAATGATATGATTGCATGAAGATGTTGCAGAATATAGCAGAATTATGTTGCCTAAAACTGTTGTGAGTGTATCACTCACTCATTTGCTGAACCTCTTAATTGTACAGCTTATCTCAGCCGACACTTGTTGAAGGCTGGGTACCCCATGAACAGCCTGCCAGACTATCACAGGGGCAACACACACACACAACCATTCACACTCATCCATACAAGCAATTTGGATCTCTTTGCATTTAACAGAACTTCTTTGGACTGTGGGAGGAAACCGGAATACCCTAAGAAAACTCACAAACATGGGAAGTATCTGCAAACTTCACACAGAAATGCCAAGCCCGAGACGCGAACCCAGGACCTTCTTGATGTGAGGTGGACATGCTAAATACTATGCCACCGTGCCACACTTGTGGAACAGTATTGAATGCATGTTGTCTAGTGATTACTGAATGGAACAAATTCATACAACTGCTGACTTTGGGGCAGTTATTTATACTAGAAGTTGTGTTAGTGCGCTGCACTGCTATTCTATAATTTGATAATGTGATTATTATATTGATCATTCTCTGTAATGTTTTTCAGTACAGCATGCTAGCCCATTTTAGAGTTAACATGAAACGTTATTTTTTTTCTGCCTCATGCTTCTACACCCCTATATAATACAGTATACTCCTGGGCAAAAAAGGCCAAACCCCAACTTGCAAAACATGCGTTTCTGGAGCAGATTTTCTCTGTTGTTTACCACGGGACTTGCATGACTGCATACTGTATTGTACCTGTGGATGTCTGCCACTTCTGGTTTTGTTTAGGAGTGTGTTATCAGGTTTGTGATGGGCTGCATCAGTTGGGGAATATTAAAAAATTAGCATTTTTAATTAAAAAAAATTACAAGAAAATAGTTTGGAAAATGTTGCACACGTTAGACATGTCAAAATTTCAGATCAAACATTTAAATATTTTCATGATTTATCATTATATACAAGAAAACTATGTACAGTAAGTAGATTTTCCTGTTTCTAGTTTTTGTCTCCCAACACTGCTCCAGCAACGAACTGTGAAAACCAAATGCTGGTAACCAACTCATGAGTGATATTTTTCATTCTTACTCGGTTTCTGAGTACCAACTCATTGTTAGCTCCTTTAGAACTCAATTTTTCTGTTTGGGGTCTTTTCTATTTTGCCCAGGAGTTTGTTAGGACTGCAACAATATTAGCACCATTAACTACACAATGTATGCTATAATTGTCAGTTGCTGTGTTTTCACTATTTCTGTGAGAAACACCACCCCCCAATGGACTCCAGACTAATACAGTTGTGTGAAGCAGCTGCACTGAGGTATGGCAGAGATGTTAAACAGGTTGATTTACTATAAAATAAATTAGATAATCACACTCATTATAAATATTAATATACAAATTTAAGGGCAGATTTTGCCTTTAAACTCAGGTTTGACTTGAACTTTGTATCTATATTGCAAAACTTCTTAAAGCAAAGGACTCACCAGAAAAAATACTGAACAAACATTAAATGTAGTGTTGTTCAGATTCTGTCTATTACACCATGAAAAGCAAGTTTTCATATGTGCTTTGAAATGTTACACTAGTGTATAATTGAAGACAGATTCCAAACAATAGATATGAAACAGACTGTACATCATATTTAAACCACATGTGTATTGCACTTTTATTGGGCATTTACTCAGTGTAGCACGACATAATTCCTTATGCAGGAAAATGAATGTATTTTAATCCTTACAACCTGAAACCTTTGTGAACAACAGTGCTTTCTCTTCTTTCCTTTCAAAGTGCTCAGCATCCAAAGACATTAGACTAATTTAGAGGAAAATGTCATGTTACTTATTAAACTAGATTCTGGTATATGCTAAACCCTTTGCCTAAATATACATTACAGTAAACAACTCATTCTGCAGACTAAATCTCAGCTTCCTAGTCCATGACAAAATAGGAAAGCATGTGCTTTCATATGGTCCACAATAGTTTTTGGTCAATAAATACTTTTTTATAACTATATTTCAGTTAGACATGTTCAACTACCAATGTGACTCAACATTAATATACAAGATTTCAATCATGCACTGAATCATGGTATTAAATGAGTTTACCAGTAGCCCCCCCTCAGAGTTTTCTCAGTGGTTTGAAACAATTGATCTATTGAAGTTGAACTACTTTTTGGCTTTGCCCTGAGCTGCCACAGCCTCCATGGCCTTTCTAACAGTCTCCTCATCTCCCAGGAACTGCATCGGCTTGATAGGCTTCAGGTTCTCATCCAGCTCATAAAGTATGGGGATGCCTGTAGGGAGGTTTAGCTCCATAATGGCTTCTTCTGACATACCTGTATGAAAAAGGGACAGTGGATTAATTACACTATTATGTGATAAATCCATAAATATAAATGTGTACCCAAAACGGTTATAGGTATTTTGCAGGAAAATTTACACGAGAAGTGTGGTATTTATAAAAACCTAGGTCAAGTTTAAATGGCTTATTTATTTCAATGAACATCTGTGTGATGAAAAGTTGGTGAAACGTTTGATGTATATAGACATTAATAAACTGCTTATTTGTAATATGAAGGAAAGCACTCAAAAAGAAATCTCCAAACTAAAATATATGTTATTCACTTAGACAGAATAAGTAGTAAGAGGTAAACAGGTAACATGGTTGAGGTAGAGGAGGCACTTTAATGGCTAAGCTGCATTACTGCAACATGTGCAAGGCCTACAGTTGTCACTTTAGGTGTGCTTTGCCTTAATAAAAACTTTATAAAACACACATGTGAATTTGAAGAATAGAGTATGAATCCAACAGACCTGAGGTAAATAACAGTTTTTCTATATACACTACACAGGAATATAAAAAAACCAAAAATGAGGTTTATTTTTTTACATTTTTAAAATCACAACAATAACCACACATGCATTATTATAATATCTTTTAAAAGTCGTCTTGAAGAGAAAAAAAAAAATTCCCCTTGAAAAATGCAGAGGCCACATTTTATATGTTTTAGAATTGCATTTTGCTGAATTTCTATGGTTTCGTAATCAGTGACTAAAGCAAACCAGGACTATTTGTTCAGCATTTTGATGCAAGCTTAATTCAGAGTTTGTGAGGTGGATAGTAGGTACCCAGATATAGGACCCAGGCAAGATGGATATCACTGCGTAATCCCTGAGAGAGAATGCAGAGGGAACTATTCAGTGACATCCACCAAGCCTGGGTAGATTTGGTCAGATGCACAAGTTTATTTACATAAAAGATTCATGTTCTAAAACTGAGAATTGTAATATACACACACACACACACACTACACAACTGTTTCTTTTGTAACTCATTCAAAATACATCCTAAAATGTGATATTAATGGTTTATCTTTCCATTATTTTTGGAATTTTTTATACCGCCTGCTCCCAGTAACTGTAACAAACAAACAAACGTGTGTATGCTTTGCTTGATTCAACCATTAACCATTCCAGATAATAACTTAACCAGAGATAGAGAATGAAGCTGATTGTGCCTTTCCCATTTAGTATACACTAAAATAATTTATACAGAACTTTACTAAAAAATGATAGGTAAGGCCTCAAGTCTATGATGTGTATAATGCACATGTTAAAATACTATTTAATCAATATGCAAACTTGGAAAAAATTGAGAGAGAGCATTGTACCTTCCAGGTGCTTGACTATACCCCTCAGGCTGTTGCCATGGGCAGCAATGAGGACCCTTTTGCCCTGCTGGATCTGAGGGACAATCTCTTCATTCCAAAATGGAAGTGCACGAGCAATAGTGTCCTTCAGGCTCTCACAAGAAGGTAGCTGGTCTTCAGTCAGGTCAGCATAACGCCGGTCCTACAGACAGATAAGGTATAACACACCTTTCCTGCAGGCTCATTGCTTCACGCAGCACATTTATAATTGGTTAATATTGATTTGTACAATTGCAAAAGTCAGTTTAGATTTGACCCGGGACCAACCATGCTGCAGAGATATACCGGGGCTCACCTTGCTTATAACACTGTAGAAGTCATGGTCAGCCTCCATGGGAGGTGGAGGGACATCATATGAGCGCCTCCATATCTTCACCTGTGCCTCACCATGCTTTGCAGCAGTCTCAGCTTTATTCAAGCCAGTCAGACCACCATAGTGGCGTTCATTGAGACGCCATGTCCTGTGTACGGGAAGCCACATCTGGTCAATGCCATCCAAAACAAGCCACAAGGTACGGATGGCCCTCTTCAATACAGAAGTGTAGCAAAGATCAAACTCAAAGCCAGCATCTGAAATTAAAAGGATGTGTTGAATGTACAGCAATTGGTTAATGGTGGAATCAGTGTTCATGATGCATGACTGCTATCCATAATTTGACAGTATGAGAATGAAAAAGAAAGAGATCAGATCACGTGGTGAATTGCAGGACTGAAAGGATTCGGTACATGAATACGAGCACGTTCAACGCGGCACGTTCACCGCCGTTCAGACCCGCCCCCTTCACGCTATTGGCTGCTAGTAAGCAAGCGGGGGGTGCTGATTGGCCAGGAAAAGACGACGGTTTGACAAGTTGAGACATAGCGGAAGCCAGAATGACACCTCATGCAGTGACTGTAAAATGTCAGGTTTAGAATAGAAAATTCCTTTCTACCATTATCCTAAAATCACCATCACAAAAACTATTATCATAAAAACCATTCAGTGATTTACAGGATTATTACAAACAGCCTACAGACTCGGGGAAAGTCCCTGTATCCATTTATAACAGAGTTAAACTGATAACCACAAGTATGGCGTTGAAATATTTAAAAATGAGACACCTTTTAAAGCCTCTCCGCCTCTCTTTGCCTCGTGAATCCCAGTTTCACTAAGGTCAGCGTCGAACCAGCCGCAGAAACGGTTCTCCTGGTTCCAGCAGCTCTCTCCGTGACGAATCAACACTAACTTATGAGCAGCCATCACTAAAGCTTCCTCCTTCTTCAGTACCAACCGTGAGGTCTGGGTATAACGGACAAACTGCACAGCGCGTGAGCTGAAATCCTGCAGGTTGTCGACCTCTGCGAACGCGCTGTAATCTACCGTCCTCTCGCTTTGATTGGATGTTCAGCGGAAATGCGTCACCTGCCGTTTAGGGTGCAACCAATCACAACGACTCGATTAGCGGAATTTCGTAACGTCTCCCCGCCCATTTTAGTTCCATTTAGCGTCGCCTCCAGCCAGGAAAAAAATGCCAAGGTGAGGATGAGGGATCTCAAAGGTCACCCTACAGGATCAAAGTAATCACATCAGATCGACCCGGAAAGATGAGTTTGCAGAACACATGTCAGTATTTCTCATGCCGATTATGGGTATTTTTAATCCAGTACAAACATAAATCAGAATCAATCCCACCACATTTGTTTTTTTTTTAAACCCAGAACAAAATTCATTCATTCATTCATGTTCTGAAGAGCTTAATCCTAATTAGGGTCTGCGCCCATCTCAGCCGACTCTGGGCGAAGGTAGAGTAACCCTGCACTGTTCGCCATGTCGTCACAGGCAAAATATTATACTGAATCTCCTAAAGTGGATTTGGAGTGAATGTACAGCATTCTTCCCCCACAGGAACCATGTGGAAGCCAAGCTAGGGTAATAAACATTCAGGAAGGTGATATTTATTTTCAATATAGGTGAATTTAGGTCAATTGGTGGTGTTGAGGGTTGTGGTCTCATGAACTGCCGGTCTGAAATGTCATAATGTCATATCCCTATCCCTATCCCTATCATGTACTGTAATCCCTATCATGTACTGTAATCCCTATCCCTATCATATACAGCAATCCCTATCCCTATCATGTACTGTAATCCTTATCCCTATCCCTATCATGTACTGTAATCCCTATCATGTACTGTAATCCCTATCCCTATCATATACAGCAATCCCTATCCCTATCATGTACTGTAATCCTTATCCCTATCCCTATCATGTACTGTAATCCCTATCATGTACTGTAATCCCTATCCCTATCATATACAGCAATCCCTA
>JAQMYF010000027.1:31388919-31396419 GCA_030014195.1 Neosilurus mollespiculum
CTATCCCTATCATGTACTGTAATCCCTATCCCTATCATGCACTGTAATCCTTATCCCTATCCCTATCATGCACTGTAATCCCTATCCTTATCCCTATCATGTACTGTAATCCCTATCCCTATCGTGCACTGTAATCCCTATCCCTATCGTGTACTGTAATCCCTATCCCTATCATGCACTGTAATCCTTATCCCTATCCCTATCATGTACTGTAATCCCTATCCCTATCATGCACTGTAATCCTTATCCCTATCCCTATCATGTACTGTAATTCCTATCCCTATCATGCACTGTAATCCTTATCCCTATCCCTATCATGCACTGTAATCATTATCCCCATCCTTATCCCTATCATGTACTGTAATCCCTATCCCTATTATGTACTGTAATCCCTATCCCTATCATGCACTGTAATCCCTATCCCTATCCCTATCCCTATCCTGCACTTTAATCCTTATCCCTATCCCTATTATGTACTGTAATCCTTATCCCTATCCCTATCATGCACTGTAATCTCTATCCCTATCATGTACTGTAATCCCTATCCCTATCATGCACTGTAATCCTTATCCCTATCCCTATCATGCACTGTAATCCCTATCCCTATCCCTATCATGCACTGTAATCCCTATCCCTATACCTATCATGCACTGTAATCCCTATCCCTATCATGCACTCTCTCATGCATCATGCATCCTTATCCCTATCCCTATCATGTACTGTAATTCCTATCCCTATCCCTATCATGCACTGTAATCCCTATCCCTATCATGTACTGTAATCCCTATTCCTATCATGCACTGTAATCCCTATCCCTATCATGTACTGGAATTAATTATTGTTCATTAACAGCATCAACATGAATATGAATAGGAATACAGAAACTGTAATATATTTGGAACGAGTGATCATATTTCCTTTATTTAAAGACATATGTAATCCTGAAATGGAGAACTGTCCAATGAAGTCATCTCCAATTAAATATATATTTAAATTGTTAATGATTATACCGATAGAAGAGCAATTGTATGATTTACTGCACTATTTGATTATTGGATGATTTATGTGACTATTGTATGAGGAGTTTATTTTATTATTATTAAGATTATTTTATTAATTCCATTCCACTCTATATCAAAATGTCGGACCTTGAAAAGAAATAAAATGTCCGTCCTAAGCAATAGGGGGCGTCAAGTTCAGACCCTTCACGTCAACTTGACGTATGATGTAATTTCTCAGAAAAACCCTACAGTAAACAATCTCAGTAAGTGTAATACCAGAAATTACTGGTGGCGAATCGAAAGATGGTGGTATAAAACTGGTGGACCACTTGATGGACCACTCAGGATCTAGGAATCAGTAATGGGCATGAGGAGGAACTTGAGGGACCAATCAGAGCAAGGTTAAGTTGACACATGATGTCATGAAGGACCAATCAGAGTCTAGAGCTAGAGGATGATAGACCAATCAGAGTGGAATGGGCACTATATAAGCCAATTGCAGAGTATGCTTTTCTTTTCCTAAAGGCCAAATAAACACCTGAAAAATGGATTTGTGTCATGAACTGGACACTTTTCGCCATGACAAAATCCAATGTGTTGAATATGGTTCAATACAGTTTTCTCTTTGAGCCATTTAATTAACGATCAACCAAATGGCCTACTTGACCTACTACACAGAATGGCATGCTATTTAAGAAGAAAAGCTCGGATACACAGGGTGACCCATTAAAACCTCTCACATTTCAAAGGTAAATTAAAAAAAATGAAATAACAGTAATAATCGTTAAACACTACAAAAAACTGAAATCTTAGTGAGTGGAAATATCTTGAATATAGTCAGAATTTTCTTTTTTTAATTATAAGAATATATTCAATAATTCGTTCATTTGCTAAGCTGCTTAATCCTAATTAGGGTCGCGGTTAGGCTGGCGCCTATCTCAGCCAACTCTGGTCAAGGGCGGGGTACACCCTGGACAGCTCGCCAGACTATTGCAGGGCCAACACACACAACCACTCACACTCACACCTAGGAGCAATTTGGAAAAGCCAATTAGCCTACTGTCCATGTTTTTGGACTGTGGGAGGAAACCAGAGTGCCCAGAGGAAACCCAAGCAAGCACAGGAAGAACATGCATACTTCACAAAGAATCGAACCCGGGCGTTCTTGCTGTGAGGCAGAAGTGCTAACCACTACACCACAGTGCCACCCAAGTATAAGCATACAATTTACCAAATATAAGAAAAAAAACCCGAAAAAAACAAAAAAACAATTTCTAGACATTTGTACTAAATTCAATCTTTATTACTAATAAAAAGTTAAAAATATTTTTTGCGAATACACACACAGACACAGACTTAAACATAAACCATTCAATCAGGCATGAGGTAAGGACTTGACAGCAATCCTACAACACCACATCACATCACATCACACTGCAGACAGAGTGATCTGTCCATCATTTTGTCCTGCAACACATGACATAGGCCGACGGCCTGAGAGCTCCACTGATATAGGATATTTAATGCCATTTTATAGAGGTTTTAAAAGACAAATGCCAAATGGTATTAAAAGGCTTATACTGTTGTACTGGGTAAAACACACAGATTTATGTGAAACTTTATTTTTTATTTTTATTTTTGAGAAAATTTGTAAGGAATTTTGAATAAAATAAAAATGATTAAAAAAAAAGGAAACATCAACAAATTGGAATGAGGTCTACCCAAGGGATATTCCATTTTAAAAACATGTTGACCAGGAATTAAAAAAAAATCCATAAATCTTTGAAAAATAATCAATATGAACAATTTATAAGAGAACCATCCCAGGCACTGAAGCCTGGATCACAGATTTGGTCTAGTTTTTATAAAACAAATTGGGCCCAAATAGCACCAATGAAAACTTTGTGAAAATCACATGTCTGCAGAAAAGACCTTGCAATGACTGGAATTTGTGGAAATAAATGAGAAATTTTTACTTAAATAGTTGTTTTTCCTTGTTCTTGAAATAATATTCTTTAAACTGCTCCTTTACAAGTCCTATATCTTGGTAAATACATAAATAAATAAATAACAGATAACAGTTGATTGTGGAGACAAACTTTTCAAAACAGGATACTTTAACAAGACGGCCGACTTTAGTAATGACTTTACCCAAAAGGTGGCACCACACTCACTGGTGTTCAGAATGGGTGATTTACAAGTTGGTGTTTTTTCAACTCACCACTTTACACTTGTTTTACATGTGTTGTGAAAACACGAATGAAATGTACACGTGTTTTATACACATTTTCGACGTGAAATTTACACTGATTTTCGACATGCCACTTTACACGTTTTCCACGTTTGTCTCCTACATGTTTTCTTTTTACTAATACACATCTTTTTTTCACGTGTTTACACATGATTTGTTTATATAATTAATATAATTGAATGAATAGTCATGTGGTTAATTAAGAGGTTCACAGCTCTCATGATGTTGACAGGACAGGACATGTTCTCTGTGTTGTCAGTTTTCTCCCATGTCCCAAAATTTGATTTGATTTTAGATTGTGTGAATGTATTGGTGTGTCATCTGAGGTGTATTCCTGCCTCGTGTTCCCTGGTGGGATCATTCACAGAATATTCTTTCAGGAGTAATAAAGATGAATGAACAAAGAATGTTTTCTATTTCTTTGATACATGGTGTCCTATCTGAAATGTTCAGTGATATTTAAAGAATTTGCCAATCATGCAATCATGTACTTTTATTTTATAAATATAGATTTTTTTTTCCAAGAAAGGATTAAACAGAGAAGTTTAAATCATCTTTCCCTTTTTTGCTTCCTCCCTGTCTGTGGGTGTGACCCTCAGATAGAACGATCGATGGTTTTCAGCCAACCCTTTGCTCACTGAACCTCCTCCTGTGGCTGCTGGAAGGAAAAGAGGGGGAGGGAGACAAAATCTTCCAGCTGCCACAGAGGAAACGGAAGGGACGAAACAGAAAACTAATTTCAAAACTTCTACGCTCAAGCATAGCTGTCTGGGATCTTCTTCTTTTCCCTCTGAGTGTTCTACAGGCTTCTTTTGAAGATTCCACTTTTGTTTCTACCTTCGTTCCTAGTCTCCATTTGATTCTGTGGTTGTGGGGGAAAAAAGCCTCCACCCTAAAGAGAAGAAATTCATCTAATCCACTGCAAGGAGATGTCCCCCCAGCCACAGGTGACAAGGAATTACCGGGACTTCCTCAAGAGCTTTCTTGGGGTTATACGGATTCTACAGATTCTCTTTGGAGCTGGTCTTTGGGTCACTGTCGCTACCAGCAAGTATGAGGGCTCCGTTCACTTTGCTCTCTTTGTGGCCGTGTTCTTCTGGCTGCTCACACTCGCCCTCTTCTTTCTCACTCTGTTGAACAAGCAGGACCTGGTCCCTATCATAGGAGGAGAGCGGTGGTTGTTAACCAATGTGATACATGACTTTGCTGCTACATTGCTTTATTTGTCTGCAATCGGCATCATGATCTACATAACGTCAAAGAACTCCTACTGCAATGTGCCACATTACAAGCACACGTGCCTGTACACTGTCTACCTCACTGGCTCTGTGTTTGCCTGCCTGACTGCCAGCGCCTACCTTCTCTCAGCCATTTACTGCTTCTGCAGAAGGGGCGAGCAGACCTTGATGTAAAATTCCAACACAAGACACATGAGGAATGGGGGAGGGAGACTTCTCCTTTTCACTGAGAGCCCTGAGAGGGAGAAAAAACAACTCTTCTCCTGGTTTTACACAGCTGGCTTATGGAAAAATGATCTTTCCTTTTCTCTTAAAGCAGAGGGTTTGATCCCCTTGTCTCAGGCTTCCAGGTTGGTTGATTTTGTATAAAGTAATTTAAAGTCGTTTATACTACAACAATCACAAAAACAAAAAAAAAACAAAAAAAAAACAACAACAACATGTATTTCATTTTATATTCATAGGTGTCTAGCTATGTAGAAGTTATGTAAAAAGAGTACAATGTCACATTTTCTGTTTCACTGACAAACCAACAAGCAATCTGATATGCCAAGGCTGTAGCATTTTAAAGGCAATTTTTATGATGATATAAAAAGATGTCTTTTTATGAATGAGCATACCTAAGATACATGTGTTGATGTATGTGAACAGAATCTAGCAGAATGAATAATTTCATGTTAAGAATGTCACTGACAATATCCTCTGCTTAACATGCACACAGCAACAATGCTATGTAAAACTTTCCATCTATAAGTATTTATATTTTACACAAAGCAACTGTCAGTCTGAGCAAATAATAAATAAAAAGTAAATGATCACCTGAAAACTTCTCTGTCAGTATTGGGGGAGCTTTGTGAGTGTTGGCTGTCCTAGTTAACTCCAGATAAGGATAAGAGACAGCATTCCACAGCAACCAGACTGCTGCTACATACCACACTGAGCCAAGCGTTTAAGAATTTGAGCATAAAGGGTTTGTTTTGGCTCAGTATACTTAATTTATGTTTAATGTTAATACGGACATGTAGGATCTTAAACCTTTTCAAAACATTATCATTTAAGCAAATTACAGTAAAAGACTATCAATACTGTTTCAAGAAGAAATTGAGGAGGAGTGCATTACTGTAATATCTAAATAATGAGTGCACTTCCAAAGAAATGAAAGGAGGTTGGGCTTCATCTGAGCAAATAACTTATTCTGTGAAAAAAACTTTTTTTTTTGCATTGTTTATGTAGGAGTGAAATTCATTCAACGTAATTCATTCATTCATTATCTGAACCGCTTAATCCTAATTATAGGGTCCCGGGGAGGGTGGTGGCCATCTCAGCTGACTCTGGGCAAGGACAGACCCTGGACAGCTCGCCAGGCCATCGCAGTCAAAGTAATACTAAATCATAATTTTGAAACGACAACTTCACTAATAATAGAACTCAGAAGACTCTGTCTATTAACACCATAAAAGGCCTAGAGATGCACATCACCCTCTGTCAGCTGCAAGTATCATAATCAATGGCTATAAAGAGGCCCTTGATGAACAATGATCATTCTACTGGTACAACATGAAAACATGGGGCAACACAGTGGCGTAGTGCTTAGCACGTCCACCTTATAGCAAGAAGGTCCAGGGTTCAAACACCAGGTTTGGCTTGGTTAGGCTGTTTCTGTGTGGAGTTTGCATGTTCTTCCTGTGGTTCTGTGGGTTTTCTCCAGGTACTCTGGTTTCCTCCCACAATCCAAAGACATGCACTAGCATTGGCTAAAGGCTGTTTCAAATTTCCCCAAGGTGGGAGTGTGAGTGGTTGTGTTTTAGATGGACTGGCTAGCTGGTTAGGGTGTATCCTTCATTCTCCCAGAATCAGCTAAGATAGGCTGAATGAACATGGAAATAAAAACAGAAACAAAAACTTTTTTTCTTACATTTTTTTCCCTTTTCTATAATGTCTGTTTTCTACATTCATACTATACTATAGATAGTGTGTGTGTGTGTGTGTGTGTGTGTGTGTGTGTGTGAGAGAGAGAGAGAGAGAGAGAGAGAGAGATTTTGAACATAGGAAAGTGTCAAAAGAGTATTTTCTGTTTTGTTGCTTGTTCCTATGACCGTGGTGAGCATGCCAATAAACCTCTCACTGAAATTCCTGTTAAGCTGCAAGGCTGTCTGTACAATGCAGGGTCTGTTTCTCACAAGGTCAGTTGCAGCTCTGAATTCACTCCTTTTTCATGTACTGGGAAAAAAAAAAACGAATGGGGAAAAAACCTATATTCCCTACTTCTTTTTTTCAAAGGCATTCAACAGTTACCATAGATAAGAAGTAACAACAAATGTGAAGCCAGAATAAACTTTAGGAAAATAATTCTTTCAGCAGTAGCTAAATTAACTGCTCAAGAATTTCCTGTATGAACCCGAGTACAACAGTCCTTATGTTACAACTTTTAGGCAATTTCCTATTTGAATCAGTACATTGCTTTATTAAATGACAGCAAAAACATCAACAGTATTGGTAATCATATATAACTATTATTATATGCATTAACATTTCATTTAGGGAACTGATACCTGATTAGAAATATGGCTTTTCTAAGTACCGAGCTCACTGGATGTTCTACAGTCAATAATATTAATATCATCACTTATAGCTGTGATAAACTATAATATAACTGCAAATTATTTTTCAAAGTATTTCCAGTATATAATGACCAGCACATATTCATAACACTTAAAAGTAGCTCATATACAAAAAGACTACAAACAATGATATTGTGAAATCTCTTGATGGATATAACACAAGTGTATATCATACATTTGTGTCCTAATAGTGTACATTTTTGCAGGACAGCTGCTGATGAATAAGTCCCTGTTAGTAGCCCTCCACCCTGACTAATATTGTGTCCGGCAGTGCTTCGATGAGATCAGGGCCGCACATGTGGACCCCGCCAAAGCAGCACTAACCACACACTCCACACTGTGCTGAGACACACATTCCTCCAAGAGACGCACCCTTACATATGGTACAG
>JAQMYF010000027.1:31398919-31408812 GCA_030014195.1 Neosilurus mollespiculum
TTTATGTAACACTGTGATATGGTTTTTATGCTTGGTTATTATTATTAGTATTATTATAATTATTTGTCAAATTTGTCAAACTTAACCTCCTATGGGTATTCGAGTACTATTTAATGAAGCTCCAGAATGGGTGTGTTTTTCCAATGTGTCCACTAGAGGAGGGTAGAAGCTTATAACTCTGTCGTATTGCAAGCAGTTTTAAATAACTTGAACATGGTACACTTCAGCATGTGCTCGAATGGACTGTTCAGTTATCCCAAGAAGGTGAAAGGCTAAGTACAGTTTTTATTATTCAGCTTCTGCAGACTTGAAATTATTAGTGATAGTTTTAAAGGATTTGCTCGCATCACTGATGGCATGTGCCGAGCTGTCGCACAGTAACTTTCACCATCATTATAAAACTTGATTTCGTGGAAACCTTGTTAAATTGTTAGCCTCCTACTTCGCAGACAGATGTCTTCTACCAAATTTGATGATGAAGATTCCTGACAGCTTGTCTTCCATTTCATTTCTGGTTATTTCCCAGTGATGCATCTGTCGACACTCTCATCACTCATTTTAAATCATTGCACAAGAGTAAGCTGTCTAAGAAAGCCTCAAGTAAGTACATTGAAAAGATGATGCATTCTGAGCTTGCATTTCAAACATTTCTTAGCATTAACATGTTGTCCTTTGGCTTTTATACACAATGTTCACACAGTCCACAATTATAAACAACATACATGCATGAGAATCAAATGATGGCGGTACAACTAAATACATACAACATCACATTACAATGAATATGTTAAAACAGGATTAAATAGGTGGTACAGTGGTATAGTAGTTAGCATTTCTGCCTTACAGCAAGAAGGTCCTGGGTTCAAGCAATAGGCTTGGGTGTTTCTGTGTGGAGTTTGCATGTTCTACTCATACTTGTGTATTTTTTCCGTGTACTCCGGTTTCCTCCCACAGTCCAAAGACATGCACATTAGGGTAACTGGCCACTGATGCTGGGTGTGTGTTGGCCCTGTGATGGTCTGGCGAGTTGTTCAGGCTGTATCCCATCTTCGCCCAATGCTGGATGAGATATGCTCCAGACTCCCTACGACCCTAGAAGGATTAAACAGTTCAGCAACTGAGTGAGTGAGGATGAAATATTTTTCCTGTCGTTCTGCTAGTAACAACAAGCTTTTATTTTCTAAGTTCAAAGATACAGTCATGAAATATTTATTATTTGCCATGTCTGTTGCTGAAGTCATGGTTTGGAACTAGTGAAATTTTACATGGTGAACACACATAAGCAGGGTACGAATTGCAGGGTACGAAATTCAAACACTCTTCGAATGCTGCTTGACCAATCAAATTATTGCACTGGAACTAAGTGATGTGTAATAAACAGTCATTTGCAGAAGGCACGGTGGATGTTACTGAATAGTCTCTAAAACAGAATGATGTTTAATTCAGCGACATTCACCCAGCCGCGAGTGGAAAAAAAATCGCTTATATTACACAGGGACATAAAAAGAAAACTAAATAAAACATATTTATAACTTATTATTATGTTATTTCACATTTTGTTGAATTTCTAGGATAGGATCCACATAGAACTAAACTCTGAAAAGGGTTTAAAGAAGCACCATTACACAGCTCATTTTAGTGTGCTTTTTATGTTTCTGTGTAATACTACCAAAACTCTGAAAAGGGTCTAAAGAGAAGCCATTACTTGGCTCTTTGTTTCTGTACTTGTCTGAGCTGGGAGCTTACCTGCGTCTGTCCTAAAAATAAAAAAAGTTGTGCAAAATTGTTAATTATTCTGCATGGATAATGCTTCAGTTGTAAATGCTAACAAAGAGTGAGGCTGGAATAGGAACTCAAAATACTTCTCCTTACTAAACATCCACTGGATGTATTATTTAATATGAAATGATGCGTGTTTACACATAAAGGTGAAGTATTAAAAAAAGAAAAGAAAAAAGAAAAAAAGAACCCTACCTACCTTAGTGAGATCCAAACTCCAACCCAAACTAACCGGAGGTATTCCATATGAATGTGTTGCATTAGCACAAACGGATATCCTGTAAACATTGTAATATGTAAAAGTTGACAATTTTATTTAGTACATTCTTTTCAGTGTTTATTATTATTATTGTTATTATTGTTATAGTTATTGTTGTTATTATTATTATTACTATCATTACTTTTGTTTTTGTTACCATTGCTGTTGTTCTTCTTTTTCTTCATCTTGTTTCTTTTTCTTTTTCTAGTCATTTTGTTTAATTATTTAATTGATCTATCTTGTCATTGTTTGTACTATTTATAAGTACTGTTTCTGACTACTTTTTTTACATATTCAAATTAAACTTCATACACTTATTTATCGTGTTGAGTGTTACAGTCAAACACAGCACAAACCTATAGAACTGCACCAAGCACAATATACAATAAATAAGAGGAGAAAATAAGTTAAAATTTTCAGCACCTTCGTGTTTAATCACTGTTACCAGATAACATAGGCAGACATGTTAACTTGTTACTGACACATATTAACATGGGTCTAGTCGTACTTTCGGAAGAGAAAATATAATTATGGATCATTCGCTGTTTCCTCAGCGGAGGGGTAGCTCAGGTAGTTGGATACGTACTGGTGCATGAAAGACTTTTAGCACCTAGAAGTCAAACAGAAGTAAGGCAAATTTTTGCAAAAATAGAGATACAAAGGTGAGAATAGATCGGGAATAAATAGGGCCTATTTTGGTTTAGATTCCGGACATTTCGGACCATGTAATAATGCTGCGGTGCTAACAGAGTGTTTTGATGCAGACACAGCCTACATAGATCTTAGGATACATACTACATGGACACATAAGACAACGAGCTCTGTAAAGGTGTGTTGGCACACTAAATTAACACTTTTAATATAAAATACAAGGAAATACAAGAAAACAAATTAAAATGAGGTTTTTATGGTTTATTTTTCCATTTTGAAGTGTGATAATGATGACGCTTCCTGCTCAAGTTTCCGTGACAAACTGTGAGTGTCTGTCATTTTAATTGAAACATTATACCCTCAGAATATTTCATGATCCCGAGATAGCGGACTAGATCGCACCATGTGGTATATTAAGGATTAAGGATGGTTTATTGTCATTCCGAAAACACATTTTACATGAAAGGGAATGAAATGAGGTACTCAGGTCCCAGTAGGTAGTTATAATAAGGAAATTAAGTATGAAACAGTAGGGCAATCAATAAAATAAGGTAATAAAAGTAGAATGACATTAAAGAAAAAAAACACACTATAAAGCCAATTAAATAAGTAAAATTTATAACTATGAGTGAACAGAGTACACAGAGGAAATGATGTTTGAGCAGAATCAGTGCTTCTATACGCAACACTGCTTATCTTAGCAGCTGTGTGTGTGTGTGTGTGTGTGTGTGTGTGTGTGTGTGTGTGTGCATATATACAATAATAAAGTGCAGCAGTAGAGTTCACTATGGCAACAATTCTCTGAGTGTAACATTGGTGAATACAGGGGCATGAATTGCCACGATGAGAATGCAGAATGCAGAAGTTAAGAATTTCAGCAATGTCCTGATATGTGATGAGGATAAACCTATTAATAATTGTTATACTAGGTTGGAGAGTTTATCAGTCTCACAGCCTCTGAGAAAAAGCTGGTCCTCGGTCGGGAGGTTCTGGTCTTAATGCTGCATAGGCTGCTTTTCGAAGGAAGGAGAATTAAAATGTCCATGAGCAAGGTGTGTTGAGTCCCTTATGATACAGGAAGCTTGCTCCTGCTGATGTGAATGTCACTGATACCAGTGATCTTCTGTGCAGTCTTTACCACCCGCTGCACTGCATGTCTGTCTGCAGCAGAGCAGTTACTATACAACACGGTGATGCAGAAAGTGCGGATACTCTCCAACACACCCCTGTACAAGGATGTGAGGACTGAGGTGCCAAGTCCAGCACACTTCAGAAGTAGAGGCATTGGTGGGCCTTCTTTACAAGGCTGGCTGTGTTGATGCTCCAGGTGAGGTTCTCAGAGAGGTGCAGCCCTAGATATTTAAAGGAGGAGATCAACCCAACAGCTGCTCCTCCATTGTGAATTTGAGGGGGGTGGAGCTGGACTTTCTGAAGTCCACAGTTATCTCCTTTGTTTTCTTTATATTGTTAAGGAGATTTTCTGTGCACCAGTCCTCTATCTTTTCCACTCTCTGCCCATAGTCAGACTCATCATTGTTAGTGAAGGTCCAAGACTGCCATGTCATCTGCAAACTTAACTATGTGATTGCTCCTATACTTGGATGAGCAATCACAGGTCAGTAGTGTGCACAGTTGGGGCTCAGGACGCATCCTTGGGGGAATCAATTTTAAGGGTGATGAGGGAGGATGATATTGTCATGAATTTTAACATAAAAAAAAAAAATAAAAAAAACATACACAATTGCATAGAGATGGGCTTAGTTCAGAAAGTTATAGTTTGTTTGTCACGGCTTGTAGGATGATGGTGTTGAAAGCAGAACTAAAGTCCATAAAGAGCAGCCTAACATATATGTCCTTGTTCTCTAAGTGACTGAGAGCTGGGTGAAACACAGATAAGATGGCATCTGCAGTGAAGCAATTATGTCTATATGCATATTTTGGAGATCCCCAGTCATGACAAAGTTGAGTTCTTTGGCACATGGATGATATTGGTGGTCTTTAGACATGGGGGGACAATTGCCTGTGAGAGTGAGGTTTTAAAGATACAGGCTTAATACTGGGCATACAGGCTGTTAAGAGTATCAGGCAGATATTAGTCCCTGGGGCAATCTGCATCTCTCCTGGTATAGTCTGTGATGTTACTGATGCCTCACCACATGCTCTGGGGGTCATCGATGGAGAAGTGACTCTGAAGATTGAGAGCTTCCAGTGCCTTCAGTGAGCGTCCTCCTTGCTGCTCAGAGTGCAGCTGCATCAAAAGACCTGAATGCAGAGTCACATGCTTTTAGCAAAGCACAAACCTCTGTATTTAGCCAGGGTTTCTGGTTAGAGTGAAGAGTGGCTGTGGTGACATCCTCAACACACTTGTTGATATACACACTGATGATCCAACTCTACATTCCCATCATGTGTTGCTGAATCCAGATCAAGATTAAATTTTTTAAGATTCCAGATGTTTTCGAGTGTACCAATGTTATCATGAAGCGTCATAAGTGTATTGCTAGCATTAGCACTCAGAGGAGTGTAAAGAGAAAAAATGAACACTGCTGGAATCTCCCGAAGTAAGTATTGTGGCTGTCATTTATTTGTCATGTACTCCACTGCCTCAGGAACCAGGAAGCAGATACCAATGTTTAGTGTCGTATGTACAGAGGCAAAACTCTGTACTGAGAATACAACAAAATTTTGAATGTTGTATTTGAAAATAAAATATGGTATCAAGTATTTGACAGTAAGAACTCATATTCTTTTAATTTTTGATAATTATTATTATTGAATTTTTCACCAAGGAAATGACTGTTGGCTGTTGCTGTCATGCCATAGCTGGATGCCCTTGCTGATGCCGAACGTCTAGGACAAACATCCATTCATGCACGCATTCACACCTAGGGTTAACTTGGAATACTCAGTTAACGTAATGTGTATGCCTTTGGACCTGTGGCAGGAAAACAGAGCACCTGGAGGAAATCAGTGCAAACACGGGGAGAACATGCAAACTCCACAAAGATAAAATAGTGAAAATATAATATTTCATACAATCCAGTGGATGTGGATGCGGATGTGCGCTTGCAAAAACGGGTGTGATCTGGCTGCATCTGTTTAATTTACCAAAATTTACTAAGCATCATTACTCATATCCAAAATATTAGGGTCCCTGCTAGCAAGCCTGGCCATTTACAGCAGGTAGTGATTATGTTTGAATTAGTGCGGTAATTATATTGTGCTGCAAAATGCATTAGATCTCTAACATGAAATTATAACAATTACTGATAATGTTTTTCATATTCATATAATTTGCCTTGCGATGGCCTGGCGAGCTGTCCATGGTGTACTCTGCCCTCACCCAGAGTCGGCTGTGATGGGTGCCAGCCTCCCCGTGACCCTATTTAGAATTAAACGGTTCAGAAAATGAATGAATGATATTCATATAATCTTACATAATTGCTATTCACATACCAAATCTGTTCACATGTGTACTTTTCAGTGTAATATAGAAATCCTAATGAAAAGCCATGACAGGACATGCTCATTAATGTGTCCATGAATTACATTTATAATTATGTATACCCTGCCTTACTCAGTCGGAATTAAATCGGAAGTGTTAACAGTATTTGCCTTGCAGTATCGAATCATACAGTTACTAAGAACGGTAATAAACATTTAAACAGATGAATGCTCTCTCGGTGACATAGCACTTCTTCACCTGCCTGTTGCCCCTGGCAAAGCTTGCATGTTCAGAGCATGCTGTTGGGCATATGGGCCTGTGTGGGGGGCTGGGGAATCGTTCATGCGATGAGATGGCTCAGGCAAGTTTAGCATAAAAGATCATGAGCAGATGGATATGTCTGACATTTCCCAACTAGAAAACACAGCAAAAAGACTTTTATGTGAGGGTGAAGCAAAAGAACACTGGCAGTTGCATATTTTCTGCACATGATAACAGGGCAAAGGAACATATTGTGATATATAGGAATATATTAAATATTTATATTAATTGCTAGAACCAAGATTTTGCAAAAATTAAGCATCTTTCTAGATGTTTCTACCTATTACTCCAATGAAGCGACAGGTACAACTGGAAGATAATTTAGCTTTTTATTTATTTATTTAAATATTTGTATAAATAAATGCATAAATTGTTGTCATAAATCTCATCTCATTTTCTGAACCGCTTTATCCTTTATTGGGGTCTGGAGGCTGGAGCCCAGCTGAGTCCTGGTGGAGGGGAGTCACACCCTGAACACCTCTAGAGAACATCATTGGTCCAACACACACACACACACACACACACACACACACACATAAAAAACATTCACATTCATCCTCACAACTAGGGTTAATTGAGACTATTTACTTAGCCCAGTGTGCATGTCTTTGGACTGAGGGAGAAAACCAGAGCAACCAGAAGAAAACCCACACAAGTATGGGGAGAACATGCAAACTTCACACAGAAATGCACCAGTCAGTCACAAGGTTTGACCCAGAACATTCTTGGTTTTCTGCTTGAATTCTGCTTGAATCTTCTTGTTTTGACTGTTCCCATTAGGGGTTATTATTCGAGTCTGCATGTTTGATTTGGCATAAGATTTATGCTGAATGTCATTCCTGACGCAACCCTACCCGGCATTATGGGTGGGTTGAATATTTAATTATATTTTAAATATTCTTCTTGAATATTTAATTATATTCTATACATATTTAAATATTTATCATTAATAATATAAACATTATTATTAATATGTTCTTAGAATTAGTGGCAATGTTTTCATATAAATGAGAATCAGTGAACAGATTTGCCAGATGTTTCTGTTACTGCAATATTGTTAAAGTTTTAGAATATAGGCAATGAGGCATGGGAAATGTTGTACAATCTTAAAAAAATTAATAAATAAATAAATAAAATTGGTCAAGCTTGTTTATAGATCATAAAACTGTGTCTAATGCCCTCCTAGTGCACCATTGAGCTACACACTGAATACTTAACTGGATTACAAATATTGGACATCCTGTGCAAAGAAGAGAAACCTTCTTCCCTGTAACGGCTATTCACCTGGTTAGTCCATAAAAGGAAAAAAAAAACATGGGATGGCAAAATAGACTGTCTTTCCCACAAACTGCAGTGAACTATGTTGATTGTCATTTGTGCAGTGTGTAAGCACTGTTGGGTTTTGTCACAGAACATTTTTACTGTAAACATTTTGACATCTGGTTTCTTAAGTATAACTTAGATATTTAGACATGACGTTGAAGCCAAATACCATTTTATTAGGATTAATTAAATAATCATACAAAGATTTTCATTGTAAGGGTGTAAATGGAATATTTGTTGCAGCGAATGAAAAATTATAATGCTACAGTTTTATGTCCTGTAAAATTGTATGCTTTCCACTTTGCCTGGTTCTTCTCAAGGTTTCTTCCTCGTGTTGACTGAGAGAGTTTTTCTATGCTACTGTCGCTGTGGGCTTGCTCGTTGGGGATGTGTAGGGTTTGTAGAAGAAATGTTTGTATTCTTTACCAAATTCGTTTTTACTATGTAAAGCTGCTTTATTAGTTTTCGTCAGATGTCAGTTGTAAAATGCACTATACAAATACAACTGAATTGAATTGACTTTGTTCAAGTCTTGGCGTTTTGTGAGGTCATTTCTGTGTGGAGTTTGCATGCTCTCCTTATGGTTTCCTCCCACAGTCAAAAGACATGCACATCAGGCTGATTGGATATTTTCAATTGTCTACAGGTGTGAGTGAGTGTGAATGGTTGTGTGTGTTGGCCCTGTGATAAACTGGTGAGCTGTTCAGGGTGTACCCTGCCTTCACCCAGAGTTGGCTGAGATATGCTCCAACCTCCCCACGACCCTAGTAAGTTTAGGCAAATGAATGAATGCTATTTAAAGTACATAGATTAATGATGAATGTTTGATAGAGTGTGGTGTGTAAAGTTGTGTTCAAAGGAACTGTATAGGAAAACATAGCAGTAGTATAAACAAAGTGAACTTTAATGCCCATACATCACAGATGTTCATATTTTCAACAACTGTTCAAATTTCTATGCTAACACAGTTGCTTTGTTCAACTATCTGATGTTACTATAAAATGGAAATTGTGGGGGGAAAAAAAAAAAAAAAGCTCAGAAGACTACCCAGACTTAGATAATTGGACAGCAGAATGCTTAAACAAGGCTGGAAAAAACAAACAAACAAACAAACAAACAAAAAAAACTGTTGGCCTTGAAAGAAACAATTATGAGTTCAAACTCATATAGCAGCACTGTCAGCACATGAACTTTTTGTCTGGAAATAAACAGTGCATGTTTATATGGCTAATTAGTCTTACAAAATGCCTAAAGCCTCAATATCATGGTGTGCATGTGTATTGTACATTGCCTAATGTAAATGTGGACAAGGAATAATGGTCTGGAGCTCTTTTCCCATAGCGTAATTGGTATATATTCTGCCTTTATATGACAATGCTTTTGTACAGATTGTATCACACATTTCCTTTTACAGTGTAGACAGATGTGCATGAATTCTCCTGACCCTGTACAGACCCCTGGCATTCTCCTGATGAACAGCTTTGATGAATAGAGTACCCTCTGAGATCATATATCAATATCTTAATTTCAATCTAATGTGACACCTTTCCATAATAATAATAATAATAATAATAATAATAATATTAATAATAATAATAATAATGACAGCAACAATAGCAACAACAACAAACATAATAATATAACATCTTGTTCCGGGCACAACTTGCTGTCGGAACACAGTCAGTGTTAAGTAGGAGGGTTTTTGCGCCATAACATTCATCAGGGTTATTAGGTCATTTCATTGGCTTTCACAGCAGATGGGCAGCTCTTCTCCAGTAGTTTGCTTGTGTGTTGTCCCTCTAGCTTTCAGCTTGTAACCAATTTGAGAGAGACCATATAAACACTTAAAAAATGGGTACAACTTGCTCAACGTACAAACTGTTTCATAGGGAATTTGTTCCCATTGCCTGTGTAAAGGTAGTGTCACTATATCAGAAAACTCTAACCAGTCTGCACACTACACTAAACGGACACTGATGAAACCAGCAAAAGAATTCTCTGACTATGGCAAGACAATTGCTACATGGCAGAAAACACGTGTAACGTGCGAGCTCAGTAGGTGGTGGTTGGAATCACTCTAAGGTAAAACAAAACTGGATGGAGACGGATAATTTT
>JAQMYF010000027.1:31450866-31480399 GCA_030014195.1 Neosilurus mollespiculum
TATATATATATTCTTCTTCTTCTTCTTCTTACTTATTTGCCAAATTACAGCTGCAGGGAGGCTGGTGTCTATCTCAGCCGACACTGGGCAAAGGCGCTTTATACCCTGAACAGCTTCCCAGACCATTGCAGGGCCAACACACACACATACACATACACACACACACCTAGCAGCAATTTGGAACAGCAATTAGCCTAATGTGTATGTCTTTGGACTGTGGGAGGTTAAAGCATAAAGGCATTTTGAAGTATTTTTAGGTGGCTGTTTCTGCGACTAAAACTTTTGATTGACTGAAAATATACACCGATAAACCATAACATCAACACCACCTCCACTTGCCCTGTATGCAGCAAACTGCAGCACACTGTGTTCTGACGCCTTTCTATCATAGCCAGCATTACCCTTCTCTGCACTTTGTGCTACAGTAAATCTCCTGTTGGATCAAATCAGACCTAGTGAGCCTTGGGCATGCATAACACTCTTGCCAGTTCACTGGTTGTCATTGCTTGGACCACCTCTGGAAGGTGCTTACCACTGCATACCAGGAACACCCTGCAAGACCTGCCTTTTTTTTAGATAAACAGACCCATTAATTTAACCGTCACAATGTGGCTCTTGCCAACGTCATTCAGATCTTTACGCTTGCTAATATTCCCTGCCTCAAACACATCAACCTCGAAAATGGACTGTTCACTTTTTCCCCATTACATCCCACTCCTTGGCAGGTGCCACAGTAATGAGATAATGTTATTCACTTCATCTCTCAGTGGTCATAATATTAAGTCATATTGTGCATATCTCACATCTTTCAAAAACTTTCTATTTTGTTTTCCCTTGTGTGAAACAAACTCCATTGAGATTCATTTAAACACCACACCACACCACTCCCACATTCTCTATAGTTTTTGAAGTGTATTCTAATGTGACATAATACACAACAGTGTTATGGTTGTGCAGCACATAGTTGCAGAGCTAAGTAAATACACATAATAAATGTGTCATGTGTTCACTGTTCCACTGTCTTCTCGTGTGTTCTAACTATAGTTTATATTGTGTTATCAACCTATATCCTGCTTTAACCCACTGCATAACTCTGTTTTTGTAGGTTATACGTAGGATGGATGACTACATTAAAGGCTGTCTTTATATCAGATAACATTCCTTATTTGATTGTTTTCTATAGCATTGTTTAAATTAGAATTTAACTCTGTATATCCTTCTTCTTTTCACTGCCACTCGACACGAGCATGGCAGTCCATATGATTCTTGCCCAAACATCTACCCAGGAGGCTGACCTAGTTTTAGTGCCTCCGCAGCCTCCATCTCCATATCTCCAGTAACTCCACAACTCCCTAAAACTTTAGTAATTAGTAATGTACATTAGCCATGGAGTCATGCCCTTTAAATCAGTGATGCAGTGATATCAACATGCAGGATTAAACAAATTTCTGGGTTATTTTTGTGTATTGCATTTACTGCCTTACATATTTGTTTACTGTGCAAAGATTGTGTCATTACAGTTGACTCTGACTATAGGACTCAGTAGGATGCAGAGGGCAAAGTGGTGCATTCAGCTGGACACATGAAGTGCAGAGATGGAATCACAGGGTTCTTCCAAGCTACACTATAATTGAGTTGCTACCCTTATTTCAGTCCGGCCCCTATGCCAATAAACAGTCATCAAGTTTTGTAAGATTCAGTGAGCTGTAAAATGTTATTATGGGAGCCTGATGTGTTTGGTGCAGCAGTAAGAAAAATTAGCATGGGACCTTTGTCCAAAACAGTGTTCAAACATTTTCAGGGTGATCTCCTAAGATATAATTCATCATTTGACAACTTGACAGGCCTCTGATTTGAGGGGAAGGAGCTCCCTGTGAGCCATTTTGCCTGGCAAAGATTCCATAGTCTGTAGCACAAATAATTCACACTGCAGAGAAAACTTTAGCTGTATCAGACTTTCACAACAACGTAGGGCACGGCCTGTTTTTAAAGCATTCTTGTATTCCATATAATAAAGTTTGCAGAGACCCAGCTTAACTGCTAAAAAAACCCCTATAACAATATTGATTTATTTCTCATTTTATATTCCCATGATGTATATACTAAAACAATTATTCACCTCTAATTATCTTGTTATTGTAATTTTTTCTTATAATTGCTGTGTTAGAAGCAGGATGATGAGCTGACAAAATAGACAACTGGGGCTTTAGCCAACTCCTCTTTGATAATGGCTAGGTCTAGATGCAGACTATTAAGGTGGTGTTAACATGGAGTACAAAGTCCCAAGTAAGATAGATATAAACAAAGCAAAACACATTGTTGACTGGCTAATGATAGCAGCAGCATGTTGTTGAGAGACAGATAAAGCAGGAAATATGAAATTGAACTGGACCCTGGAATATGAAAAGGATAAATAACACAAACTCAAAGCCATAAGGGTATGAGGCATAAAGCTAACATAGCCAGTCTAACATAGCTTCACAAAGCCAGTTGAAAGATAAAATGGTCAGCTAGGACTACACTGGCCATTTCGTGACAATTCTGGCTGATCTTGGAGGTGGACTATAACAAACAATGGGTGGAGGAAATACCCACTTCCCCGAGAAATTTGAACATCTGTGATCCATACATCACAGCCATCATGCCTGCTGGAAGTAAGTGAGATGCATATGTGGCGAGCTCTGCTTCATGTACAGTAAATCTCCACGGAAATTTAGGATAATATCCGATAGGTCATATATGCCTCTCAAAAGCCTTTATGATTGTAACTGTTGAATTGCTCCAGCGCTTGACTTAATTTTAAACCTGACCAAACAGTCTGTAAAAGGAAGTCATGCCCTCCCGGTTCTCAAAGTACATTACTTGGGGCCTTTATGGCATTTGGAAGACACCCTTATCCAGAGTGACTTACAGTTATTATTTTTATACAACCGAGCAATTGAGGGCTAAGGGCCTTGCTGAAGGGCCCAACAGTGGCACCTTGGTGTACTGGGGCTTGAACCCATGACCAGTAATCCAGAGCCTTAACCACTGAGCCACCACTGGTAAAGTAGCTTCCTGGCTCTCATGTATTTCAACAGAAGTGCACGGAACACTTAAGGGATAAAGCTGATTGGCCTCTGGAAGGCTAAACATCATCTAAGGCAAAGTCTTATGTAGTGCCAAGTTATTCCGCCTATGTGAGCCCAAGGCTTAAAGAAGCTTTGCTCTTGGCACCCCTCATCATTCGGCATGGCCTGGCGATTGTGAAAACTTTTGCCACTTTGGCAGCTGCATCCCCTTGGAGATCTCTTCATCTCCACACAGAAGAACAAACTTGAAATACAGTTTTCTGATGTGCTTTCAACTTTAAAAATATGACTGGAGCTGTTCTCTAATGTATCAGGGAGGAACTAAATTCAAAGGTTCAGTTTGGGTTAAGGATTTTTTTTTTCTGCAGAGAAAACATTTCTTTTTTCCTTTCTTTCTTTCTTTTTCTTTTTTTTTTTTTTTTTACTATTAAAGGATACTCTGCCAGAGAATGTTCCACATGTGAACTACAATTTTATTACACAGTGATACAATGTGCACTCTTTTAACCAGTACAGAATAAGAGCTAATAATCCAAAACCTAACAGTCTCTCCTGCACCTCTGTCAAGCAGGATGTGTGCACTCCTGCTGCATCCTGACACACTTTTTTACTGTGGCTCCTATTTCCCTGTGCTTGACTGATGCACTTGTTCTGCTTGTGGTTTTGTAGTTTTCTCTTGTTGATGGTCACACACAGACACCTATAAGGTGCACTCCCAAAAGCAGTTTATGTTAAAGACTGACCCTTACTTCGGTCAGTGATTGCAGATACCCTCCTTTCCTCATTGCCTACTGATTTAATAAACAGCCATACCAAAGTAAACACTTGCAACAGTTCCACTGCAAACTAAACAGACATGCTGCAGTTAAGATATACTACATGAAACTGTGTGATCTGATTGGTTTGCTACCTAAGGGATTATTAGTAGTTCCAATGTGATCTGATATACCAGGTGACACGTGAAGTGCCGAGACAGTGGAATAACTGTTAAAATTAAAAAAAAAAAAAAAAAAAAAGGAATAACTGTTTTATTACTGTTTTATAAATAATGTACAGTAACCAAATCAGTAATTAATATCAGCCTCAATAAACAGAAAGTTCGACTCCTTAAAATAATCTCTGTCTAAGTATCATGCACTTTGTGAGAGAAAGTCATTCATTTTCTTGACTGCTTTTTCCTACTAGAGTCACAAGGAAGCTGGGGCTTATCTCAGCCGACTCTGGTCGAAGGTGGGATACATTTTGAAGAGTTCGTCATTCCGTCGCAGGGCCAACACCCACACAACTATTCACATTCACACCTAGTGGCAATTTATAACAGCCAATTAGCCTACTGGGCATGCCTTTGGACTATGGGCAGAAACTAGAGTACCTGGAGGAAACCCACGCAAACATGGGGAGAACAATGCAAACTCCTCACAGAAATGCCATCGCTGAGCTCAGAACCTTTTTTCTGTGAGACAGACGTGCTAATCACTACGCCACGGTGCTGCCTGTGAGTGAAAGTCATGTAAATGTAAACACAATCAACCATAAGAGTCATGACTTCTCTCCTGATTTACTTTTTGTGCATGTGTAGTAAATCAAGTCTGTTTTAATGCCAGAAATATGTCTGTAACCGAGCAAATAATTAGTGATTATTATTATTAATTTTATTATTTTATCATAATTTATAAATATGGTTTTCTTTAAAACAGAAAGTCATTTCTAATATGTTTCTTTAGACATTTTCATGGATATAATCTTGAATGAAACCTGTTGAAAACTGCATGCGTCCTTGCTTGCATTACTTATAATGACTTCTGTATGGGAATGAAAGCATACACTTGAATCCTACAGTAACTGTTCATCCTGAGAGGTCTGGCCACGGTGTTAATGCTTATTTATTCTTGTTATTGATATATATGGCTTATTTGTGTCTTTGAGGGCAGTTATTCTCTTGCACTTTGACCTTCAGACACACTTTGACTTTTAACTTTTCCTCTCCTCATTTTGAGGGAACAAGTTAATGGAACAGACCACAGCTACAAATGTCTATTGACTGTGCAGCTGCTTTTGTTAATAGCTGCTGTAAGTCCCTTAGGTCAATCTTCTCATTAAAATCCAGTTGCCTCTTTTACTGGATAAAAAGCTTTTGTCAGCGCTTTAAAATTAAACATGTGATCGAAGAGCTTCATCACGTACATAGCTGTGAAAAAAGGAAAGAAGGAAAAAGAAGTAGAAATGCTGATTTCTTTTGGTCCACATAAATCTTACAAGGTTGTTTGTTGAAGGATGGTCTTGGTAGAGAGAGAAAAGCTTCCGGAGACATTGCTTAGTCGGTAGAAAGTGGACAGAAGATTGCCCATTAATTTCTTAAACCTGTCTGTTTTTTTGCACTCTGCTACTAAGCAGCTGTCATCCTCTTTCAGTATAGCTGTGCCAGAAATGTGCCTGCTTTTCTCCCTCTTTAATGCTTAGATAACTGAAATGAAAAATATACAAGACCTTTCTTAGAAAAAATTATGATTGTGTGGGACAGTGCCTGTGAAGATAATTAAATGGGGCTTACAGAAATAAAATTTGTGTTCAAGCATGAACACAGCATATGTAGTCTTGTTAGGGGAAAAAGTGCATTCCATGAAAATTCTGGGTTTTTTTTTCATCATTTGAGCAAGCAAACATTTGTCCCTCTTAAATACAGTGCCTATAGATAAATGGTGGTATAGCTGGAAACAAAAATACAAGGTACATTTGGTTTTTCAATCATTTATTTACAAAAATATTAATAGATGTCATATTCTTTTGTGGTCTGTGCTTTATCAAAAATTAACATTTAGTACGTACTACATGAGCATGGGAGAGACATTCTGTCTTTGGGACTATTCAGTGATACTATAGAATGCATTGCGGCGTGCTGTGTATGGGAGTTCATATTCGCACATTGGACAGAGTGCCCATACTGACAGGATGACACCAGGATGCACTCCGGGAAGAAGGCAAGGTGGTGAAGGTGGTGTAATGCTTTGCAATGTTCTCCCTAGAGTGATGGAATTCATGTGGCATAAACATTGCTGCAGACCAAGTATACCCCTTTATGGCTATTCCGCCTCATTAGGCAATATTTTTGGTTTTAAATTTATGATAGATGATGATAGAAAATCACCTCATATATGTGTTCATTACACCTCTGATGGCATTTCACATGAGCTTTATTAGTCATTCCTCATGACGTGCTACTGATGTACATGTTTCATTATGTTTATTCAACTGACATAACAGTCACAGATGAATTTGCATCCTTGGTGTCAAAGTGCCAAACTGTCTGCTTTTTAACCCATTTTTTAAAACCTGCAAATAACCCATTTAAGATACTTCAAGTATATACCGATTTATTTTATACTATATGGCAAGCAGATCCCATGCATATACTCCACCCATGAGCATAACCATATTCAACTCTGTGCAAAAAGGGCTGAGTAAAGTGGAAGTTAAATAGGGGGGTTGATTAATTAGGATCTTCTTAGTTATAAAACAGCTTTCGTGGTAAATGATTTTGCACAGCTGTGAAAAAGCTATGGAGCTAGCATATTGAGCAGTTTAAAAGTCTCTCATCGACAATATATCAGGTAAGGGTAAGGTGAGTTCTTCTTAATTAGATTATATTGGTTGTTGAGCGCTTATCATAAAAAAGGATGATTATAATTCTGAGAAATCCTGTCTCCCTTATGTAAATTGCAATTTTTGCAGCCAACTTAATTTATTAACATGGTCCTGGCATTCCTATTAAAAAAATAATAATAATAATGAAAAATTTCTGAGGAGTTCCTACTTTTATTCAGATCCTTTTAGTTTGAGTGATGTATCCATGCGGATTTAGGATTTATTATTTTGAATTCTGTTTTGGAATTTGTTAAATTATCTGTGAATTCATTATATTATTAGCTTTGTATAACAATATTATATATACTGTAGATACGGTTTAGGTACTGCCTGAAAGTGGAGCATGGTTTCTCTGTATTGTATTTCTTTTCCATTTAAAACAAATTATTGTGCTTGAATTGTACTTTACACTATTGTACTGTACATACTTACGGTCAAGCAAGCCATGAAAAATCAGATTGATGCTTTACCATATTCACTACAGTATGGAAATTTCTCCCTCCTCTGTACATCTCTACCTGAAAGGCATTATTTGAACACTGTTATTATACTGTATGTGTGCAGTGGAATGCAGTCTAACAAAAAGGAGGTTTATTAGTAAAAACATCAATCATGAAGCAAAATCTAAATTTCTAATGTTATACATGCAGGAGCTGGCAGTTAAATATAGGCCATATTCCACAGTTTTACTAGCAGGGATCTGGTCTCCGGTTCAGTGTAATGAAACTACCTGCCCTAGTTTTCCCTGTAGTCAGTGCTCTTCTTTCTCATGAGAGGGGGTGGAGGAGCCTCGGCTGAAGGTAGCCCATGAAGCGTGTCAAAAATCCATCTGTGCTGTGCAGATAGAGAAGTGTGTCCTGTGTGTAACAAAAAGAGACAAAAGTATTATTGTAGGCTTGATTAGGAAAAGCATCTCCTCAGAGGAAAAAGTGCAGGAAAATATAGAGCTAAATGCTTTTAATACTCTATAAAACCTTTATGACATATTGTAACTGAGCACTAATAAAAGTCTTTCACTGTAGGCTAACACCCTTTCTTTAATAGCTGTCAGTACAATCAAACATCTATTTTCTGCTGCAGAAATGATTATGCTATAGCTAATGTTGCAGAACAGTGACTCTGCTACTCCAGCATTCACATCCAGAGAATTCCCAGAATGCATTTAACCCAGTAAGTCACACAGATTTGCTATAAACAGAAAGGCCGTATTGGCTCCAGGTAAAAATATAATCATTTTTATTGTAACAAATAGTTTTTCACAGATGAAGAGGAACAGCAAGTGGAATCAGTCCAGCATCTTTACAGCTGTTAGGGGCACTCTAGAGGCACTGTTAGGGGCACCAAAAACGAAAAGAAATTGGGTAGGGAAAAAAACACTTGAGCGGTGAGAGAGAGATCCATAGTGCTCTACTAGGATGAAAAATAATTGCTTGATGTTCTTGGAGAGAAAGTATTGCTTCTGGGTTGAGGGTACGTTGCAAGTATTTGGCACATTCATGAATTATACCATTGTGTTGAACAAATTACATTTGCAAATGTGAGAAATTTGCTCAGAGAACCGGAAGCACAAGTGAAACCCAAGTGTAGTGTACTGTGAAAATTTTAAAGAAAATGCCATTGCTTGGATAAGGCTTCTTGCATAATTGCCACTACAGAAGTATTGGATAAAGGTTTAAAACACCAGATTTCTGATCAGACGGTCATGAGTTCTTAGTCGTGCCATGTTGCAGCTGCTGGACCCTTGAGCATAGCACTTATCCCTCAAATACTTTGTTGTATAAATAAGATAAATGTAACCTGCTGGAGGAAACTGGAGGGAAAACACCACTGGAGGAAAAACACCACAGACCTTTCACCATTTTACAGTTGGCATAAGGTTCTTTTCATTATAGCCACCCCAGCTACTGCCAAAAAGCTCCATTTATGTTTAATTGGACCACAGAACATGGTTGCACTCAAAGTTTTAATAAACTCGTGATGCTTATATTTGTGGTCTCTCTCTCTCTCTCTCTCTCTCTCTCTCTCTCTCTCACCACCCTCCTTTGTAGTAGTTTGTAACCATTCCAGCTCTACTGTTTGATGCTGACCTTATCGTGTAAAATACTTTTTTAAATATAACTTTTCCCTGAGTTATGAAGGTCAGCACACTTCTCTCTCATTTTTGGTTTTACATGTTGATGGATGATAAAGGAAATTTGGCCCCTGTGTCACATCATTTGTGTATCTCAGTTAATCAGGATGTCATCTTTTATTCTGATCAAGGCTGTAGTTGAGCCTAAGCTTATTTCAGGAACAGTGGGCAGGAGTTGGAAATAAACCCTGGCTATACAAACATATTCACATTGTTAGCCTATTCAAACCAATTTAATGTAGACAGTCCTACCGGCATTTTTAACACGGTCAAAGGAAACAGGAGAACCTTTACAAAACCCATGGGAGGAACATGTGAGACAACTTCACAGACAGTAAGGAAACCCTGGAACTGTGAGATAGTAATGATACCTCCTGGTATCAGCCAGGTGCACTTGTTAATAAAAAAAAAATGTTTGGGGACAGGACATGTTTTAGAGTTTCTATGAAATTTAATTTCTAATTTAGTCCCTGATCTCCCATGGATGTTGGAGTAATTACTCTAATTGAGCTGTGAATGCAGACGGAATTAAATGTGACAAGTGATGTTAAGATATCAGAAAGAGACAAATTATTTTCTCTCTTTCTCATAAAATTCTGTACATTAAAATATGGTAGGCTGCTGGTGTGACTATTTTAAACCTGTTTTTAGGGAGCTTCAGGTTAAAGTTTGTTACAGAATGGAGATTGTATAAATATTCCACTCATTTATTTTGACCCATATTCCACCTACACATAGTCCACAACTGAGTTTCACTGATGTCTTAGTATTTCAGATTTTATAGGGACTAACACTTGACATACATAGGCCTGAGTACTTTATTGCAATGTGCAGAGAATTCAAATGTCGATGATTAAAAATAAAGTAGCTTAAGAAATGGCCTAACATATAATAAAGCATTACCACTCTAGCACGAAAGATATAATATATTATTTTCAGCAATAATAATTGCTGAAAATAACAGTAATTATTATTATTCAATTTAGGGCACAATTTCATAACTGAAAATAATACTTATGTCTTCTGTGCTAGTGTGGTATTGTTTTATTATATGTTAGGAGTTGGCTATGATTTAGCCAACTGCTTCCTACAGGGGTGAAGTAAGGTGCTGTATGTAGCTCAGAGAAGAGAAATAAAAGCTTTTGGGACTTTCCTGGAAAGTGGGGGCAGTATGAATAATATTTATAATTTATATAATTTAGATTTTTTTTTTTTTTCCAAAATCATATGGAGTGACTAACTGCTCTGTTCAATTAAACATATTTTGATCAAACCCTTCACAGTGGGTCATTGTATTTAATGAAACCGCCATTTAATGTAACACTGGTCCTGTCAAACTGTTTTAGAAACTATGAGTGACTCAGATTAATTAAATAATGTCCTTTCAACTTATTTCTAAGGGACCTATAATTTTATCTGTAAGCACTCAGAATATAGCTGAATATATCTCAATAAAACAAACATAATTGAATAATTAGGTTTCTGACACTTTACTAATCTCACACAATTTCCATTGTGTCTATTTTTTAAGTGTGGCTCATATTTTCTTTAGTGTGTTTCATCACAAAGTCCATGATTTATTCATTTCTGCTTATATTTTAAATAATAACACAAGCAAATATGATACTAATGACTTACTCTCAAATAAACGTAATCATCTCTCTTCATTACCTGCAATAATTATTACTCATAATTACTACAAAATCAGCTGGATGAACATGCAATTGGCTGTAAAGAACACACTTCTCACATGCATTGTACAGAATCAGTTAAAAAAGGCAATAAAGTGTTTTCACAAAATAACTACACTTTACTGGTGTGTTTACGATTATGAACATTATAGATAGTCTCTGAGGTAGC
The DNA here is from genome assembly GCA_030014195.1 of Neosilurus mollespiculum. Lineage (NCBI taxonomy): Eukaryota > Metazoa > Chordata > Actinopteri > Siluriformes > Plotosidae > Neosilurus > Neosilurus mollespiculum. The sequence goes on from JAQMYF010000027.1 coordinate 31,461,571, forward strand.
GCCCTAAATTATTTTATTCAGTATGCAACCTGTTACAGATGTATTGCAGTAGCACATAACTGCATGTCTTACATGGATATATGCATGGTAACAACTTGATATGAGACAGATTACTGTGCAATATTTAAGGTGTAATAGGCTTACCCAAAAAGGAGGAGGGACTGAATCAATTCTTCTAATTACATAAAAATTACACACAAATTGTCAATTTATTTTAAAGTATTTCATTATCCTCAATATAAAAGTTACATTTAACATGAAACTTTATTGTAATCACTGGTGATATGTAATAGATGTACTTAAAATCAGATACAAATATATAAATATAGATATAGATAAAATATACAGGCAAACACCTGTGGTGGAAACCTGATTAGAACACTTACACATGCTTAGTGAACATTTGATTTCCACAGGGCTTTGCATTAGTGAGGTGAGACAGTTATGTTGCATGAAGAGGCCTGTGAAAGACTCTGTATTCTAGTTCATCCCAATGTTCAGTGGGGTTGAGGTCAGGGCTCTGTGCAAGTCCCCCCTTTCTCCAGCCTTAGCTGAATGAACATCATGGAAATCTTATTCAACAATCAGCATTTCACCAAAATATAGTTAAGAAAGAATGTCCGGTCAGAACAGTCTATCTATCAGGATAGACTAATCCATAAATGATGCTGATGAACCATGTATTTACAGATGTGTTTCTGTAATCTTCACTATAGAGCCAAAATTATGCAGACATCTGACCATGAAACCCATCAGGTTGCCATACATATTTCCATATTGCCATTAATCTTTATGAAGCACAGACAGTGAGAGACGTGGCTGGCCTTTGATAACCCAGTTAGCTGCAATGGGGGGACTGCAGTGACAACTTGGTTATAGTGGGGCTTGAACCCCCAATCTTTGAATCTGTAAGCCAGCAACCTACCACCAGGCCACCACTGCCCCTTCATTTAGCAATTTATTTTTCTTAAATCAGATTCTTTCATTCATTCATTTTCTGAACCGCTTAATCCTAATTAGGGTCATGGGGAGGCTGGCGCCCATCTCAGCCAACAATTAAATAGTAATTGAGCAATGAGTTCCAAATAGAAAATCTCAGTGGTTGGTTTTTAATATTGAAACAATGTGTCTCTACCCTCTGTTTAAAACATCCATGGCATAGATCTAGCAATTTCTAGCTAAAGTTTAATTGATGTTAAAAAAAAATGCATCCTCTTCCTGTCTGTAAAGGAAAATGAACACATCTTTTAAAACACTTATTCTGTAGTATAAACACATACCACGTGCTATTCACAAAACCAATTATTTCCAAATGAAGCTATAAGTTTTATTGTTTACAATCAACCCAAATATTATATTAGCCTCTTGTCTGTATGAATTACACAATCCAGCACTACCCATCTGAATGATTACTGGAGACTGACATTAATTTGCTTTTAAAGCAATCAGTGCTAGCTGTAGGGGGACTAATTTGGCATAATATTAGTATGCCCTGACAGCTGTGAATTAATCTGTCTCAGTTGGATAACAGTTAAATGAGTACTATAGATAATATATTGATTTCAGCACTACTAAAATTGTAGCTCCCTTTATTTAATGTGTTTCTTAATTATTGCACTGACATGAAAAATCAGTAGAAACATTGGTTTGCCAAAAGTACTCTATTCTACTGATATAAGGATTCACAAGTGTGTTTCTTTGCTGGCAAAAAAAAATGTCTCATCATTGATGTATAATTATTTTCAATTCAATTCAATTCAGTTTTTTCACCTCAGCTGGTTATGGCTGGAGTGGTATTGTCGTTGGCTTGGTGGTCGGATGGGTGGGAGGAGCGGGGGTGTGGGGTGTGTGTGCAGGCGTTGTAACAATAACTTTTTCTGGGCCATTGCTTGGCAGATGCTTTCTGAACTTTTGCATAGGCACTTCCTATGACCTAAACCTGTGCATGGGGTAGCTAATTTGCATATGTGACCTTTGACCTTTGATAGTCACTCCCTATGACCTAAACCTGTGCATAGGGTGACAAATGCAATGTTGGTTGTCCGAAACTCTTTGCATGGGGGATAGCAATTGCTAATTGCTTATTTCTAGTGTTGTATGTGTGTTGGGATATGTTAATTTTGAAATTTAGAGCTTGGAGCTTGGTTGTTTATTATTCTATACAAATGGTTAAGTTCGATCTGCTGCACTCTGAATTTCACTGGTAGCCACCCCACTCCCAAGTTCAGTAAAACCAATGTGTTGTCGTGGTGACAGACCTAAGACATATGATGACTCTATTCTAGTGCTGTTTCTTTATAACAGGCTTTCTCTACGTTATGTTTTTATCTATTTGTACTCAATTGTTTTGTGAATTTGTTATCTCAACTGCTTCCAAAAGAGTTTAATTTTTACCCCTCAGCCGGTTATCGCTGGAGGAGTATTGTTGTTGGCTTGGCGGCTGGGCGGTTGGCATGATTTAGTTAAGTTTGTCTGGGCCATTGCTTGGCTCATGCCAACTTTCTGAACTTTTGCATAAATGACCTAAACCTGTGTGTGGGGTAGCTAATTTGCAATTGTGACCTTTGACCTTGGCAAAACTTCCATTTTTGTTCTTTGTGCAATTGAGGCATCCTGGATGTGTGGTTACGATGTTCTATAGAACATCTATTTTATTTGTATAGTGGTTCTCACTGTTAGCAAAGCAGCTTTACATAGTAAAAACAAATTTGATAAAGAATTAATAAATATATTCCAATGAGCAAGCCCCTGGTGACAGTGGCAAGGAAAAACTCCTTCAGATGACACGAGCAAGAATCCTTGAGAGGAACCAGACTCAACAAGGAAATCCATCCTCATTTGGGTTAAACCAGATCAAAATATAAACCATGTAGTAGGATTCAGAAAGCAGAAGGATCAGGATCTTTGTTATTTCAGAAGTAGCATGTGTGCCTCAGCAAAAACACACACAGAAAGAGACAGAGAGAGCTAATAACAGTGTAATGGTTAAAGAGGAGGGCGGCACGATAGCGTAGGAAGGAAGACAGACATGAGGGCACCTTATAACATGAGGCAATCAGCTACTCCACTGCCGATGGACCTGGGTGAACATGTGAGAGTAAGTGAGTGACAGCATCCAAACATCACAGTTTACCAGAACTCTCAATTCCTGAGAACCCCTTGATCTGCTCCTTTACGTAATAAATAGTCCTTAACAAAATGCTTGACTAAACAAGTAAGTTTTCAGCCAAGCCTTGAAAACAGAGACTGTGTCTGAGTCCCGAACATTAACTGGAAGGCTATTCCATAACTGGGTCTTTGTAAGAGAAAGCTCTGCCTCTGCAGTAGTCTTCATTATTCGAGGTATCACTAAGCACCCTGCATCTTTTGCTCTAAGTGGACATGGTGGATCACAGACGACAAGAAGTTTGCTAAGATAATGCGGCGCAAGACCATTGAGTGCTTTAATGGTTAAAAGTAGAAGTTTCATATTCAGTGTAAAATTTATCATATCATATTTCTCATATCTTCTGGTTCTAGTACGGACTCCTGACTGTTTAAATTTGTTGTTTGGATATTATTTCTGTAAAATGTACCACCATGTTTATTTCCTTATTCCTCCTCCTCTTATTGTCTGCTCTCTCTCTCTCTCTCTCTCTCTCTCTCTCTCTCTCTCTCAAACACACACACACACACACACACACACACACACACAAAGCCATCACAAAGCTCAGACAGCTCACCACATTTTCAGATGCTTTAAAATGAGGTCGATGGATTCTTAAGCTGGAAGATACGTTGTAAAATTATTTTAATTTGTTGTTGTTTCAGTAGACATACCAACTCCTCTCTTTATATGTCTCAATAATGAATAGCCAGTGACATCCTTTATTGTTTTAAAATCAAGCTGATGGTTTCTTAAGCAGGAGCACAGCTCTAAAATAATTGTAATTTGTTGTTGTTTGGATGTTTTTCTGTGAAAAGAAAAAAACTTTAAACATTTTCAGGAACAAGAATTGCATAATACAACAACGTATTAAGTGAATTTCAGATTCAAATGGTCTTCACAGCACACAATTGTAGATATAATTAATCAAAATGAATCTAATCTGGATTGAGAGTGGTGAGAGGCATGTAAAAGAACCGTTGCTGATTTTAGTCAAGAGTAGGCTGCATAGCTGTCAGTGTGTTTCTGCCCTGCGATGGCCTGCCGAGCTGTCCTGGGTGTATTCTGCCCTCACCCAGAGTAGGCTGAGATGGGCGCCAGCCTCCATGCAACCCTAATTAGGATTAAGCAGTTCAGAAACTTAATGAATGGATGAATGGATCGAGAGTTGTACTCCTGTGGCATCATCATTGACCTCCCAAAAAGGTTTGATACGGTGAACAATGAGAAACTATTAAAGAAGCTGAACCATTACCAATTTATGGAATCGTAAACAACTGGGTTTCCTCTTTTTTAATTGGCCATGTTCAAACAATCAAAGAAGGTGATCTCATCTCGATGGCAGCTGTGCTCACACTCTATGGTTACTTTGTTTGAGGCACTCTGCAACTGAATATTTGATTCAACCTTTTGTCCCAGTGTAAACTATGACAATTCTATGAGTCTTAATCCTTAGGTAGGAAATACAAAGTTGTAAAAATCAGTTTTCATTCTACTCTGCACTGCCGCAGAGTGTGCTGTGGACACTTCAGAAATGGACATTTATGGTAATAGTTTAAAGCATCTCATATCAAGGCTATATGATGTTTGTCCTTCTCTGGTGAAGATAAAGTTGACTTCACATCATCACTAAGAGGTTTTGGGTGCATACAAATATGGCTGAACAAGCCTACCCTTGCTCTGAACTGTCTTGCAGTGTGGATAGTGTATGATGGGGGCTGGTAGGGGATATTGGCTGGTGTTTCTCCTGCAGATCTTTAAGCATCACTCCTCAAAGTCTGCAGTGCCAGTTTCAACCAGACAGGGCAGTTTTGTGCTTTTTCTTCCCATATGGCAGGAGTGATGTTATAACACTTCATAGATACTTTCAGTGTATCTTTGTAATGTTTCTTTTGGCCACCGTGGAAGCGCTTCCTTTCCGTTAGCTCAATGTGGAAGCGCTTCCTTTCCGTTAGCTCACCGTGGGAGCGATTCCTTTCCATTCGCTCACATTTGAAGCATTTCCTTTCCGTTAGCTCATGGTAGAATAGCTGCTTCGGCAGGTGGCTGTCGTCCAAAACTGTATATCAACACACTGAGGACGACACTTTCCATGACACTTTGCAACAATTAGGGTTTGGCCCCAGTTTGAAACAATTAAAGACCTTTAGAGTTTCTTTTTGTTTTACTAACTTTTATAGGTGCTATATTCATAACTACAGCTCAGTGGCCATTTCTCTCACTTCCTCCTAAAGAACAAAGCCAACAATTTACAACTGAATCCCTCAGATGCGAATGCATTTTAAGGACTCAAAAAGCATGCACCACTGCTTTCATTCTCAAACACCCAGATTGCACACAACATTTTATTACTGAGGTTGATGCCTCTGATAAGAAAGTTTTATTCAAATGCTAAGGAGAAAGACGAAAGTTACACCCATAGCCTTCTCCAAAAAGCTTACCTTTAAGATTACAAAACTATGACATGGGATATGCTGGTCCTAGAGGAATGGAGATATTGGTTAGAGGAAGCCAAGCATCGGTTCACTATATACACCGACCACAGAAACTTATATATTTAGAGTATCTATATACTATTAAGCATCTTAAACTCAGACAAGGCCGTTGGACCTTGTTCTTCTACAGGATCCAAATCACTCTGGTTCCAATGCTTCCTCCCAGCTTCCTGTTTTGTCCATGTTATTGACTTGGACTTTGATCAAGAATTTTATAGCACTATGCCTTATCATGTCCTTGCTGTCACTCCACATTTCATAAAGTATTTGGCACAACATCTTTATGATTTTCCAATTAATTGGCCACATACCGCTTCAGTCAAAGGTTACCCTGTTATTCAGTGCACCCACCAACTTACTCGAAAAAATATGGTGGCCCAACGTATCAGCAGACATCACACACTTGGTCAAGTCCCACTCTGAATGTGCTCATGCCACTCAATCTGCCTAGTGGAAAACTATGTCCTTGCCTGTTCCTAATCATCCTTGGTTGCATATAGCTCTACAATTATCACAGAATTTCCTGAGTTGGATGGATTCACCATGATGCTGTTAGTATGCAACCAATTCTCCTCTTCTTAATTCTGGTGTCTATACTCTCCACAACTTTTGCAAACTGCAAGGGCCAGCTTTCAGAAGATATTTCACCATATTCTGCCATACCAGAGGATATTGTAAGCTGCCGTGGGATACAATTTATATACAGAGTATGGAAATAATTCATGGATAAGTTGGGGACCACAGTGAATATAACATCTCGAGGCCAGGTGGAATGTACAAATCAAACAATAGACAGAATCATGCATCTGTGCAGACTATTAGGCCAAATGAATCTGGCACCTGCCATTGGCTGAATACCACCAGAACTTGCTTAGACACTCAGCTGCCTGGCTCACTCCATCCAAGTGCATACTGGTTTCCAACCACACCCCCATTACCATGGCACGCCGAAACCATGACACCACAAACTATCCTGTGTGGTTTCAGCACAGCGAGAGATTGTTGGAAATGACCCATCAGTAGTTGAAACATACAGCACAAACAAATGGGGAAAATGCTGAATGCCGTAGTGCAGACATATCTACCAACCCAGAAATCCGCTATGGGTTGTCACAAAAAACATTAAGAACCTGCCAGAATGCAAGAGGCTAAAATCATGCATTTTTACCCATAAAAATAGACTGTTTGTACCTCTTCCTTCAGGAAAGTGGTACAGAAACATTAAGACTAGCACAACCAGACTTAAAAACAGCTTCTTCCCCAGAGCTGTGAAAGCCATCACCCCCCACCCCTGACAGTCACACTCTCACATGCAACCTTCCTCCTCAGTCACATACGCACTCGCTCACACACACACTCCCCCCACGTTGACTCTCACACAGACAATAGCGCTCTGTAAAAGGACATTGTATCCACAAACTCTGTTACTGTCTTACACTCCGACACTTCCACACTTTACTTCATTTAAATTTAGATTTACACCTTATGCCTTATACCATCCAATATGCTGCTGCTATTTTTCTATTTATCTAGTTCATCTTATAGTGTCTTCAATGTACATACTGTATATCCCATGTGCAGTTGCTGCTATTTATCTATTTATCTATCTCATCTCGCCTGCCAGAATGCAAGAGGCTAAACTCACGCTATGTTTGGACTATTTAAAATATGTATAATCAATGATGTCATGTACCACCTTGTTCTTTCCTGCCATAGTCAAATATCACTGTCATCTTTTCCAGCTTAAACCTACTATACCTACTATATAGGGGGCAGTTGTAGCCTAATGGTTAGAGACACGTCTTTGGGACCGAAAGGTCGCTGGTTTGATTCCTGAACCAGTAGGAAAAATGTGTGGCGGTGGGGGAGTGAACTCCACCTTCCCTTCCTCCACATTCATGGCTGAAGTGCCCATGAGCAAGGCACCTAAACCCCCAACTGCTCTCCGGGTGCCCCAAATATGTGTGGTAGCCTGATGCTCTGAGTGTGTGTGTGTGTGCGCTCACTGTTTACAGGTGTGTGCTCACTTTGAATGGGTTAAATGCCGAGGCAATAATTTCCCTTGTGGGATTAATACAGTATAGCTATTCTATTTATGTATCTCATCTCATAGTGCCTCCAGTGTACATACTGTATATCCCAGTGCTCAGTTTTTATTCACAGAGTTTATCTTTGTGATTTCTATATAAACGTTTGTGTATAAAATTGACTTGTGTTTATATCCTGCTCTTGATGGTGTTAATTGCAGTTTATTGCCTTTATAATCAAGTTTATAACTTGATTGTACATTTTTTTAAAAAAGCTGAGTCTCAAACGAAATTTCATTATGTGTGAACATATTGACAATAAAGAATCTTGAATAAAGTGCATTTCTGAACATTCCTATCAATGGTGTAGCATAAACAAACTTTTAAAGAAGGCATGAAAAGAGAAGATCGGCACAGTAAATAAAACCCAGCAGTATTTAGCTAGTACAAGCAATGCATTCACAGTGCAGACGTGAGTTCTAGAGCTTAGATTTGTGCTGTACTGTACATGCTGGGCAGTGAATTATCTGAACTAGTGATCTGTGTCCCATCATAATACCTAATGCTTATGGATTACAAAATCAATGCCAAAAACCTATAAGGCTTCAAAGCTTTTTCCTGCAATTTTTTCCAACAGAGGCTTCTCAGAAACTTCAAAGTAAACAATGGCAAAATGCAGGTAGTTGAAAAAATAATTATTAGTTAGAATTTGATGCAGACAGCCACAGCACCAAAGGCTGACCATACCCTGTTATCTGTGTCAATTTCTTATATGTTAGAGTTTGTAATACTGCATTGATTGGAGGCATTATGTGGTGAAACTATTAAACTGGGTAATAGAAGTAAATTGTTGATTTGTCTCAGTGAGTGGGCTGTTACGTGGTCTCCCACTTAATGCTGAAATTGTAGCTAATCAATAGTTATAGAATTAAACAGATGTCACACTAGATTTTCACACTGCAAATTGATTATTAGCAGTTAATCATTTATATAGATCATTAGAGCATGTAAACATCCAGTGAGTAATTGCCAGATAATCTTATATCACTGCCTAACTGAAAAGCAGTCAGCTTTCTGTTTACTGTTTCTGTTTTTTTTCTGTTTAAGCTTCTGTTATATGAAACAAGCCATGAAAAAGTAATTATATACAGCTTCTCTATGTTGAGTCTGATGTGGAAGACAATGGGGGTATCAGGTGCCACTGGGGGCACTGTGGGTTTGGACCCATGAACTGAGGAAGGCCTATGGTCTGCCAGTCTGAAATGTCCTAATGTCATATATTTGGTCCTCCATAAATCTTATTCAAATTGCTGGACTTCCCTATCATGTACTCTTATTAATTATTATTATTAACAATATTATTTTTATTATATTAATTATTAATATTAATATATTATAATAATTATATAATAAATATTATAGTATATATTAATATTAATCTTATTAATTATAAATTAATTATTGATCATTAACAGCATCAACATGAATATAAATATGAATCCAGAAATTGTAACATCAATGATCATATTTCCTTTTTTTAAAGACATTTGTAATCCTGAAATGGAGAACTATCCACTGAAGTCATCTCCAATAAGATATATATATATTTAAATGGTTAATTATACCTATAGAACTATATGATTACTGGATGATTTATGTGACTATTGTATGAGGAGTTTACTCACTGAAGTGAGTGTAAGATTATTTTATTATTTTATTTTCCACACAGAAATGCCCTCGCCATGCACGGGGCTCAAACTCATGACCTTCTGGTTACCACTCCGCCACTGTGCTGCTCTACCAAATACATCGAATGATGTCAAACATCCTGATTTGAAATAATGTTTTGTCAAATATGTTGACCACATAGACAGTAGCTGCTATGAAAACATTTGAGAATTACCAACAGTCCAAAGAAGTCAATAGATTTGGCCACGAGAATCCAAGGGAAATTGAGACAGATATTAATAGAACAATACTCAAGGACTTCTGAAAAGAGATATTGTAAAAGTTGCAAATGCCATCTTGGTAGAATGTGGCTAGAATTCAAGGCAGAAAGGATGGGGTTGAACTATGACAGGTTGTAAAACCCTGCTTTGTCACCATTGACCCTGATGCAGCACAGAATTTTCTCAACAGTTCTACAAAGTGCAGCCTACATCAGTCCTGTTTATTGTAGCTCTGCTAAATTCATACAACAATTAAAAAAAAAAAAAAGAAAGTTGTTTGTGAAAGGGGACTAACAATGTATGCAGGCAAGCTTCTGTTGGTATCCTGAACACCTCTGGGATTCATAGCCAGTCCTGTGGGACATGCCGTCTTCTCCTGTGTATATTATACCACTTATGGCAATGAGTAAAGAATGCTGTACTTTGTAAGCAAGAAGTGTACTATAAGTATATAATATTAAAGTTGAGCTAAATGTATTACAGTGAGCTTCATGTATATACCCTTGATTTCAAAAATGGCATATGACTGCAGTGCCAGTAAGGAAAGTCTCATCATTTGAATGTTCAGTAAAAGCTTGCAAATCCTACTAATCCTAAGCCTCTAAATAATTGGTTTATAATTTTGGGCAACGGCCATTCAAACACTTCCCAGACTAGCTTTGCTCCATTTTGAGCAGAACTGAATTCAGTATATGTCCAAAAAAACAGGTCATATTTCATATAGATCTAGTGTAATTTCCCAGAAGTCTAAACAACACTGCTCGTTGTTGTACTCTTGTCGGGGTGAGAAATACAGTATGGCTATCAAGATGAATTACATGAAAAAATAAATTAAATAAAATAAATAAACAAATAAGTAATTAATTAACAAATCATTTTGCTAACACCAAGGGGCTGTTTACCAGTGAAGTTAATGTAGTCCCAATGTAACAAGATGAATCAGAAGCAAAACTGACTTAAATTGTCCTTCAATTTGAGTTTTTGTATGCATTTTGGGGAAACTGATTCAAGGTCAAAATAATACAGGTAGATTCAAACATAACTATCTATTAGAGTGGGCTGGGATGGTCAAAGTATAAGCAAGAGTAGACTGGAGTTGTCAAGAGTGACTGCAAGTGTGGGAGAGAATGGTCACAATTTTTTGTAAGAGCAGATGACATAAAATACCTCAAACCTCAACAACAACGTTTTTGTACTTTTGTACTGCTGTTACATGTCTTTTATTGTCTTTGTAGGTTGGAGCATAAGAAGAATCTAATAGATTCTTAACCCAAACCGATAACTCCGATAACCATAACACTTAACACCTGTAACACAAATTTGATTTATTTTTAAAACCATCACTGTTTTAAGATCAGGGTGGCATAGTGCCATATAAAATAACATTTGTGCATCTTACCAGGAGGTTCTAAGTTCCTGTTATGATTTTGGCAGTTTCATATTTTCACATCTTAGCAGACTCTGAGCAAGGTGAGATACACTCTGAACAGCTTGCCATTCTACCCAGTACTACCAGGTACACAAACGTTCATACTCACACAAAAGGGCAGTTTGGAAGCCAGTTAGCCTAATGTGCTTTTCTTTGGCCAGTGGGTGGGAACCAGTGTACCTGGAGGGGAACTCACTCAAGTACGGGGAACATGCAAACTCCACACAGAAATGCACTCGCTGAGATTGGGACTTGAACCTAGGACTTTTTTTTTTTTTTTTTTTTTATCTATGAGGGAGACATGCTGAGCACTAAGCCACTGTGCCTGTCTCCTTTTGTTTAGTAGCTACAATAAATTACAAACGTATTCACCCCCTTGGCATTTTTTCCTATTATGTTGCCTTACAGCCTGTAATCTATTTTTTTCCTTTGTATGTAATGGCACTAGAAAAAAAAAGTTGAAATTGTGGAAATGAAATAAAAACTAAAAATGATTTAAAAAATAAATAAAATAATAAAAACCTAAAGAATTAAAAAATTTAAACTGGTGTATCCATATGCATTGACCCCTTGCTATAAAGCCCCTAAATAAGTCATAGTTCTACCATTTACCTTCAGAAGTCCCACAATTAGTTAGATACAGTCCACCTGTGTGTAATCTTAGTGTTACATGATATCAGTATAGGTAATTCTGTTCTGAAAGGCCCTGGAGTCTGAAACACCACTTTAAAATACCACCACCAAGCATGTGACACCACGATGACCAAGGAGCTCTACAAACATGTCAAGAACAAAGCTGTGGAAAAGTTGGGTTATGAAAAACTATCCAAAATTTTGAGAATCCCATGGAGCACAGTTAAATCCATCATCACAAAATGGAATGAATGTGGCACCATAAGAAACCTGCCTAGACTGGGCCATCCACCAAAAACTCACAGACTGGGCAAGGAGGGCATTAATCAGAGAGGCAACAAAAAGACCAAAGTTAACCCCAAAGGAGCTGTAAAGCTCCACAGCAGAGACTGATGTATCTGCCCACTCTCCACATAGCTAGGCTTTATGCAAGAGTGGCCAGAAAAAAGGCATTGTTTACAGGGAAAAAAAAATAAGAAAGCACATTTAGAGTTTTAGCATAGTGGTTAGCACGTCTGCCTCAAATCAAGAAAGACTGGGTTCGATTCCCAGCTTGGGCGTTTCTGTGTGGAGTTTGCATGTTCTCCCTGTGTTTGCGTGGTGATGGCCTGGCGAGCTGTCCAGGGTGTACCCCACCCTCGCCCGGAGACGGCTGAGATGGGCGCCAGCCTCCCCACGACCCCAATTAGCACCAATCTGGCACAAACATAACACCTCTCATCAAGAGAACACCAATCCTACAGTGAAGTATGGTGGTGGTAGTATAATACTGTGAGGAGCTGGAGCAGTTTTGCTTTGAAAAATGGGCAAAAATTGAAGTGGCTCAATGTACCAAGCTCATAGAAACATACCCTTAGAGACCTGCAGTTGTAATTGCTGCAAAAGGTGGTTTTATAAAGTAGTAAATTTTTAGGGGTGTGGGTGGGTGGCAGGTGGGGGGGGATATATTTTATTTTATCCTAAATATTTTTTTATTTCTACCCTTTTGCATTTTATATATATTTTATATTTATCTGACCTTTGGTTTTTTTTGTTTTTTTTCTTCTTGTTGCTTTGATAGTTTATTCTTTACATTTTGGACAGTCGTCCTAAGCATTTCTCTACATATTATACTGTGTATAATTTGTATGTGACAAATAAAATTTGAATTTGAATTTGAATAGTCCTGCACATTTATCCATAACCATTGTAAATAAGTACTTGTGATCAAGTTCGACAAACAAGCCAAAGGGGGAAAAAAAGAAAGAAAAAAACCTGGGTTCAGATCATATCACAGTGCAGGAACACTGTTGATGACAGTTATCACCTGAGCTGCATTTGATACCGTTTGATCTGTATTAATAGGCAGATATGAAGAGTGGATTTGATATGTTTTGGAAATTTTTTACAGCTGTTACTGATTAATTCTAAAACCATGATATTCTGTATGATGTCCCATATGTACCCATACACCAATTCTGTTTTCTTTATTTATGCTTCCACTAGGCCCCAACATTGGCTTACATTGAATCCAAATCTGCTTAAGAACCTTATACATACATAGCAGGCTCAATGTACCTCAAACAAAAATTTAGTGAGGCAGTCTTCTATTTTTATGCACCTGAAATGTAATAATTTCCCATTTACATCAGGCATTTTTATGACTACTTTTTTTTTACTCACATCCTCTTTTTTGCAAACTCCAATTAGTGATTATTTTTATTTTTGGACACTCCAGATTATTTTTCCTTATATGTTTAATTGTTTTCATTTTAACCCATATTATGCCCTCACAGGGTTCTTTCTGTTACATATTTTAGTGTGTTTTGAATTTCTTTTCCAAGCACTTTCTTTAAATGCATTTATGCACTTAAACATGAACTAGAGTGTCCTTATATAGGCTGGAGTGTAATCAGCAAGACTGCTGACAGATGTGCTGGGGTCACATGACATGGAAGTCAGAAGTCTGGAGCCTGCTGGGTAATGTAGTGCTTCAAACAGCTTGGGTCTGCTGATTCCATGACAATACACAAAATGTGTTAAAAAAAAAAAAAAAAAAAAAAAAAAAAACCAACAACAAAAAACCTGATTGTTATATATTATTATTTCTCATTTGAAAGAGAAAATAGTGGATTATCAGGTGTGTTTCAAATTTTCAAATTAATAAAATCCTTTTTTCCATTTACAGATAATGTGGAATCTAGCATTGTTTCTCGCATTTTCTGACCCTTCTGTTGTATACTTTATTTATTTATTCATTTATTTTTTAAAAAATATACAGCATGTTTTTTTGCAAAATATAAATGCATAATTTAGACCTGGAATGCCAAAACCTTAGATGCCAGGAGTTCAACACAGTTTGATATGGTTTAACATGGCTGACCATGGTTTAACCATGACAAGATCAGCCCTATGTTCAGGTAAGAGGGTTACTTTTACTTAAAAGGAACTTTTATACTTGGTACCCCTAATTCATATCCACATCCCACTGAAACCATAACCAAGTACACATTTCATTTCATATTCATTTAAATTTTCATTACACAAGATGAACATCACAACAGTACAAACGCTGAGATAAGATGGATCCAGTGTCATACTCTGTAATCTACTGACATGCCGATGAAGTACTGTGAAGTAGTACAAAGCTGTGAAAATAACTTCTCTTAAAGGAATTTCGTTTAATCCACATCCCTGATTTAGTTAAATGTTGTCTATGTTTTCCATTAAATCTTAATGCCATTTATAACACCCACAGTTAAAAGTATTATGATGATTTTAGTATAATCATAGATACCTATGAATATGAGATTCCTCTCCATGATCTGATGGCACATCATCCAATAAAGTCAACAACAAATGAATTAGAATGCAGCAAACTACTCAAACAACACCTGAAATATCAGTCATCCTATGATAACAGTTAAGGGCGTTAAAACATTTGTGATAATATTTATTTTCAGGGTTTTTTTCATAATTAAACCAATTTAAAACAGAACAGTTGACATGATTAATAATTTGATTGCATAAATTGTCTGAGACCTGAAAAAAAGGTCTTTTTTTTCTTTTACTTTTCTAAAGAAAAAAATTGCAAATGACAATAATCTGTTTACTATAAAGGCAGTCCTTCTGACATCATTAAAAGTACACCAAGCTCAAATTCATCAACAACTTAGTAGTAAACTGTGTTGACGTAAATGGTCAGTAATTTATTCAAAATATTGACATAGCATTACTCACATATTAAGCTTCCTCTAAACACTTATAGGAAGGAAAATAGTTACACTGCTAATGATGAATCTGTTGGGTCAGGAAATAAGGCAGATCCTCATACACAAAGTTACTCTAAATCCACTCTCTGCAGTACTATTTTGCAGAGGAAAGTAGGAATGTTTGCTTCATATTGAATATGGTTATAATTTGATCTATGTGTGAACATTGCCTGTATCTACTTCTGTATTAAAATTCCCATACAAGCAGTCTATTTGCATACAAGCAACACAATCAACACAGAACCTAAGCAAAGCAGTCATTAAATGACCAACCTCCTATTCTTTGTGCTTTTCCCCTCATTTTGAAAGGCTTCAACAGTCCACCAAAGTAGTGATTGCAGATTTTAAGGAACAGACTGTGAATATCATAGATAATTACATACCTATATTAATTATATAGACTTTTTGAATGTAAGAAAATATTCAGTGACCCTGTCTTTTCAGGCTAGTGCTTGTATACAATGAGTGCCATTGGTGATTATCAGAACCACTGTAACACAGTTTGACATCAATTTTACATGAAGTTCATACTTTAGTCCTACAGGATAACAGTGTTAATTCCCAGCTCATGACAGTCGAGTTTACACTGACCTAGAATACAAACATAAAGCACAAAACAGTCGAGGAGCCTCCAGTGTATTAAGAAACTCAGTGACAGAGAGAGGTATTGTCCGATGAGTCCCTTTATTTGCAAGTCAATCCATTTCATGTTTTCTTCAGAGATTCAGTAGCAATGTCTCCAATACATCGAGTAGAACTTTCATTGCTGATGTTGTTGTTTAAGACTGAAAAAGAAAGAGAAAATATTGCAGTAATTTCCTACAACAAGAAGATAACAGAGCAAAGAATTATTAGAGTATCACAGTGACTCCATATCCATACTTTAAGACAGGTTATTTCCTGACAATGTTCATTCTGTATACCATTAAAAAAGTGCAGGGTTGGTGGTGGGGGTGGTCAATTTTAATAAGCCTAGCTCTTTGAATAGCTTGGACTTTATTTATTTATTTATTATTTACACACACACACACACACACACACACACACACACACACACACACACACACATATATATAATTTATTTATTTGTTTGTTTATTTTATTTTATTTTATTTTACATCCACCATTAAGGAAACAAAATATTACACAGAATATTTCCTAGGCAGCAGGGAACAAGGTGGTGGCTACTGTTTTGGGAAACGCATGAATGTCATAGTGTATGTAATGGATTTTGCAATTGCAGTATTTTGCAATGCAAGATTGTTTTGGCAAACAAACAAATAAGCAAAGAAACAAACAAAATAATAATTATCATTTGTTATCTTTCTTTTGCAGTGTACTCACTTCTTCCAGTTTCCTACATGTATGAAGCACATATCTGGCACTGAGTGAACAATATTAGTACAAAGTTCACACTATGGTTGCATACAGTTGTATGCAAAAATTTTCACTGGAACTTTGTGGACGTCAAGGCAAGATCTGAATGACTTTCATACAGAACTGCCTAAATGCTGGCCAGAAAGACAAAGCAAAATCCTAAATTTCCTACTTTATACAAAAACGTTTGTAACACAGGTCCTGATGTTAACAGTGCAATGTCACATGGAAAATGACTCACGAGAGGTACTGCTCATTACACCACACTTCTTTCATCCACTACAGGAACTTTCTAGGAACTTTTGAATAGCACCATGAACTGTACAGCATTGCTTGCACAAACATCATCTACATTGAACAATCATCAGAAGGAAACCTTAACTGTGACCCCTTCACAAAATGAACAACTGATCTAAGTGAAACAATATCCAGATAAACCAGAATATTTTAGTTTTATTTGTTTATTTTTTAAATGAAATTCTTCTCACAAAGTGACACCAAAGGTATGTTTGCAGTAAAAAGCAGCATTTGCTGAAAATGCTTTGCCCGCCCACTATGAAGTGCTGAGGTGGCTCTATTATGCTTTAGGGTTTTGTGGCAGCTAGTGGCTCAGTAAACAACGCATGGGAAAATGAAAGAGCAACTATCGACACGTTCTAGAATGAAATTTAACACAGTGTCAGGAAAATGGAGCAAAATACAAAATGGTTTCTGGTAAAGGTCAATGATCCAAAGCATACTTCAAAGTCTACTGCAAACTACTTCCAGAAACACATAGTATGCAGAAGCTTTTAGAATGGCCCCCAAATCCCTTTCAAATATATAGGTGAATTTTGAACATGCTGTACATGCAAGATAGCTCAGGAGTATCTCAGAACTACAAGCATTCGGCAAAGAAAACATTGAGTAAAAATTCAATAAAGAATAAAACATAACTTCTAGCTGCAGAAAGTGTTTGCAAGTTTAATACGTCTGCCTCACAGCAAGAAGGTCCTGGGTTCGAGTCCCGGGCTCGGTGAAGGTGTTTCTTTGTGAAGTTTGCATGTTCTTCTTGTGCTTGTGTGGGTTTCCTCTGGGTACTCTGGTTTCCCCTCACAGTCAAAAACTGCACATTAGACCAAGTGGCTGTTTAAAATTGCCCAGAAGTCTGAATATGAGTGTGAGTGTGGATGGTTTGTGTGTGTTTCCCCAGCAATTGACTGTCGAGCTGTTCAAGATGCACACTGCCTTAGCCAAGAGTTGGCCGAACTGCCTAACAACCATAAAGATAAAGAGGCAAATGAATTATTGAATATTTGCAGAAAAAAAATGTTATTAAAAATAATTTCCAGAGGATTGATTTCTACATATTTCATAATATGTAATTTGGCCAGGGATGCCTTTGCATACAACTGTTGTTTTAACAGAACTGCTTAGAACTGCATTCTGAGAAATAAATCCAAATTGTATATCAATAAAATGATTGACAGGTCACAGGATTATATCTGTAGCAGTAATATTATTGTATATAAAAGCTCTTTAACAACTGCTAATACCTTACATGAAAAAACATTTCAACTAGAAATGTGATTCAGTAGGTGAGCTCTGAAACTGACATGGATTTTTGTGAAAGAAATATTCTTTGCCATCAGTCTCAGCTTACCAGTGTTATTATTATCAAGGTCCAGCAGGAACCTTAGATTAATTTGCTCATTTGCTATTACTCAGAAAATACTTGCTGGAGTTGCAACCCTTGGGCCACTATACATTTGCTATCAACCTGGACTTATGGTAGACAGCCTGTCTCATTCCAGCAGCTCTCATAAACCATCACCTTGCTTGATTGCTTTCAGAGTACATAATAGAATTTGACATATCTACAATGAGTCATTATTAAGGCCCTAATTTTTTAAATGGCATTTTGGCAAAATTGGAAGGTTTTTTTTTTTCCTACCAGCTCAAGGACTCATATATTGTTATATTACAAAATTCGAAACTTTCTTTCTAAATGCCCTGTCAGGTATACAGTGACATATCAAAAGTAAATAGAAACCCCTCATTACAGAGTATTATTTGTGAGATCACAGTACTGTACATAAATTGTTTAAAGCAACTATCTATGCCATGGACACAAGGAGCAAAAGTTCTAAAAAGAGGGGTCAATCTGAGGGTGAATTTAGCCAGCATGAGATTGCACAAAAACCTTGGGATTCCTCTCACCACAGTCAACAGAGTGATTGTACAATTCATCCGCAAAGGCAAGGAATCAACAGCATCATGCTCACTGACAGGTATCAAGTGGAATGTTGAAAATAATTCCCACCATAATGCAACTGATGTTGCAGAGAAATTCCAAGTAAGTTGCAGCACTGCTGTGAAGTCTCTCCATTAACTTGGCTAATGTTAATATGACAATGTGTGTGTGTGTGTGTGTGTGTGTGTGTTTGTGTGTTTATATATATATATTTTCATTTATTCATTCATTTTCTGAACCGCTTAATCCTAATTAGGGTCGCGGGGAGGCTGGTGCCCATCTCAGCCGAC
>JAQMYF010000027.1:31480499-31504619 GCA_030014195.1 Neosilurus mollespiculum
TGTGTGTGTGTGTGTGTGTATCTGCTGTGATGACTTTTTCTGCTTTATATATAGTAGTCTCAGGTGCATTTGTTTGAGCAGTTTATAAGGTAATGAGCTGTGGTAGATTTTACTGAGCATCTTGTTTTCCTGGTGATTTTGACTGTCACACTTGCTTCTTTATTTACAAACAAAACCCAACAGCTTCCAAAAGGTCTTTGTCTGAAAAGTGGTCTCTTACATAATATGCTGTTTTCTTGCTTTGTACTGACTCGCTAATGTACAGGTCATAAAATAAAAATTCATAGCAAAGTTTATACAAGACACAACAACAACAACAACAACAAACAAAACGTGTTCAAGAAGCAACTATGGCTAGCAATTTCAAGAAAATAGGTGTAAATGGTTACCTGTTTGAACCAGAGAGGGAGAAGTCTTTTGAAAACAGTGAGATGTCACACTGTAATGACTCTGAGGAAGGAGAATGCTGCCAGAGATGTGCATGACGGTAAATCCAAAATGGTTTATGCAGCCAACGTTTTGCCAATTTCTGAGCTTGTTACTTTGCAGCTCAGCACTGGCCGATAATGTGCACAGGGTCAGTGACGCATCCCAGCAGATAACACAGTTGAGCATACCTGCAGTCTGGGCATTCTTTCGACGATGGAAATTAAATATTGTTTTGAAAGTTCTTCCCAACACTGTTGCAGAAGTTTCCACATTCCATTGTTAGATGCTTTGCCTTTACCCTTTAATATTTAATTAATCTTTAATCAAGATACTTTTAAGACCGTTTAAAAACTATACTAAGACTGCACTTCTGATCATGTCACTCCAAACCAGTCTGATGGGGTTAAAGTTTGCAATCTGTGCTGAACATTCCATGACTTGAAGCCTACCGCCTTTTTTTTTTCTTTTAAGGTAGTTCATACATATCACTTACCTTTGTTTTTTGTCAGGTCATTCATTGGCTTGAACTGCCTAAATTTCAATAAAACTGAAAATAAAAATGCAGGTGTCCTAAAACTTTTGACCAGTAGTGAATATATCAGTGTAATGATCAGGTGTCCACAAACGTTCCCCAAAATGTCTCCCACTTTTGCAGTTAAAAAAGATTTTGCACATTATGCACTTGACTTGTGCAGTTTTTGGCATGTGATTCTGAGGGCGGTAATAAATCAAGCTCCACTACATGATGAAACACTGTATTGCCTTATTAAGCCAGGGTTTGGCCTTTAACATATGTACAAATAAAGATCAACTATTCTTAAAGTTGTTTCACTTGTTTTAAATTGCAATAACATTATTTTTAACCTGGAATATATGAACCTATGGGTTCATGTTTAAAAGGATTAATTTAAAAGGTGGTGCTTGGTGTGATTACAACATGTAGGGGAGAACAACTGAAATGTGCACAACTGAAAGCATGCAAAAAAGGGACTTACATGGAAAAGGACACTTGTGACCATAGTATAGAAGGATTTTTTTTTTTAATTGACTTTAAATTTTAACAGTGGTTTGTGTGTTTTTAAATGTTCAGTCATTATGGTAATACCATGAACAGGTTGTCATTCATTCATTAGCCGATCCGTTTAATCCTACCAGGGTCGAGGAGAGACTTCAGCCTATCTCAGCTGACTCAGGGTGCACCCTGAACAGCTCACCAGTCCATCACAAGGCCAACACACACACACACACACACACACACACACACACACACTCACACCTATGCACAATTTGTAACAAACAATTAGCCTAATGTGGATGTATTTGGACCATAGGAGGAAACCAGAAAACCTGGAGAAAACCCACGCAAGCACAGGGAGATCATGCAAGCTCCACACAGAAATGCCTTCACTGAGCTTTGGACCTGAACCCAATACCATCTTGCTGTCAGGCAGACATGCTAAACAGGTTATCATGAAATAAAAAAAATTCAAACCTTCCCTAATTGACAGACACACACTGAATGGGGGTCTTTGGCTGAAATGTTGGCAGGATTGAGAAGTTCATAGTATTAACAGGCGACTGAGCATGCACACTCAGGCTGTGGTGCTGTATGAAAAGTGACATTTATGCAAATGATGGTCATGCCCTGGTGGTATTGGCTTGAAGGTCACAGTGGAGTATAACATAAAGCTGGTTCTGGACAAAGTGTGCCATTCTTTCCTCCCGTGGTGTCCTGTGAGCATCTTGGTGAAGGACAGTATTCGCCACTGGCGTGTAAGCATAACTAAGTAAATCTGGCAGTGCAGCTGGATCTGACCTCGTTAGCCTGGCTCTGTTATGCCACACTGAGGAAGCAGAGCCCAGCATGGTTGTACTAGGTCAGTAAGCATGATTAGCTGAGAGGCAGGATGGACAGAAACTTGCTTTTTTTATTTATATAAAATTACTCTTTTCTCTGCAGGTAGCCTGATGTTCATTACTTGAGCAATTTGGCAAAATGTCTGCAGGGCACAGAGAGTGATGATAAGGGGAGCACAGACTGACATGACTCTTTACCAGATGACTTGCAGAATGGAACAGGTGGAGCTGTTTAGTGCTCATTAGCTCTACCTAGTTAATACACTGTTCCTGTGGCCTAATCTATTGTATCTACTTTGTAAGTATGTTCCTTTCTGTTATACATAAAACAGTATGTTAAATTCACATCCGCACTAATCTTAAGTTGACTTCACCTTAATCTTTAGTATCACACAATTTGGTTGTTATTGTGAATAGTATGATACTCAGGACTATAGTTTTGCTATAATCCATGCAAAGAGACCCCGTCAGTGTCATATTAATATATGCTGCACTAATAACTTCCATAAAAGATTCACACTGGTTGATCACCTGGGCCACACACAGAGATGGTATTATAATGGTGCAGGTGTGCTGTTATCTATCTTTGATTCCCAGAGCTGAGGGAAATAACCATACTGCTAAAAATTTGCCCTGGATGTGCTTGAAAAAAAAATATAAAATATACAATTAAACAAACACCCCCTATCATGCCACAGACATTTCTCTCTTTCCTGAGAGTCATGATGTACAGTACTGATATCACAACATTGCAACCCTACAACATGCACTTAATTTTCCACTTTATTTTGACAAAGGCAAAAAAGCACCTCAGGATTTATGTTATTGACGGGTAGTAGTTTAGCACAGATGTGACCCAGCAAGAAGTGCTGAGTTATATGTGAGAGCTTTCTGTCATCTGAGAGAAAATATTTATTCCTTTTTTTTTTTTTTACCCCTTTTGCAGTGAGATAATTATAGCTGATACACACTGAACTGTCATTGTTGTTCCTCATGGATTGTGCAAAATGAGATTAGATAAAAGCAGAAAATGATGTGCTAGGGGAAAGAAGAAAAAAAACAAGTCACCAGAGAGTGCATCCATTAACAACGTGCTGCATCTCCATATTTTACAGCTGTTTATAATGCTACACAGAGCCCAACTCTACACTTTACATCATCAAGCAGGTGAGGCTTTCCTCAGTTCAAGGAAAAAATAGTCATTACGAGTTAATGCATGCCAAGTATATTGATGCTTTTTTCTGTAGAGTAAAACGTTCAAAAAGACTGTTTAAAAAAAGCAATTGGAAGCTTCATCCCAGAGCAATGTCACAGGTGGATAAGAATTCATGACTAATTTATGACTTATTTGAGAGTGCTACCCTTCCTGGTTTTCAAATATCAATTTCTTCCATTAGTACTACTTCCTTTACACAAAATCTGCCCTGTTTTATTTAATACTATGATTAAAAAAAAAAAAAGATATAATTTTATACAGTGCATATCATCAGCAGTGGGTGGTATGGTAGCATAGTGGTTAGCACATCCTCCTCACAGCAAAAAAAATCCTGGGTTCAGTTTGCATGTTCTCCCCATGGTTGCATGGGTTTCGTCTGGGTTTCCTCCCACAGTCCAAAGACATGCACATTAAGCTAATTGACTGCCCCAAATTGCGCCTAGGTGTAAGTATGTATAGTTGTGTGTTGGCCCTGCGATGGTCTGGCAAAATGTTCATGGTGTACCAAGTCCTCACCCAGTGTTGGCTGAGATTGCTCCAGCCTCCCCGCGACCCTAGTAGGAGAAAGCGGTTTGACAAAGAGTGAGAGAGCGTAAGTGAGTATCAGCAGCAGTAAAGATAGTTTTTACAATAATATGCTCCTTCATAACTTAAGTTTATCTTCAACATGTAAAGCAATAAATCTTTTTTTTACTGAATTAACTGCAGCCTGACGATCATATAGCATATTGATGTCAGGGGCCTCGACTAGATACGTTGTTTTTCAATGATTTTTAGGAAATCAAACAACAGATGGTAGGTAAAAATGGATTAATATAAACGTTATTTTACAACCCAACTGGTACTACTGCACTTCAAAACAATTACTGTAGGGAATGCTGGCAACAGTCATAAAGCATAAACTGTAGAGTACACATATGGTGTTATTTTACTGCCAGTAATCAAGAACACAGTCATTTAATGTGAGAGCTTGATTCCTTTACTCTCACCCAAGTATGAGTGGTTTTAAATTTGAACTGGTTGTTCTACCCTCATTTAGAGAGTTCACACTGCAATCCTTTTCTGGGATATTTTTTTTTTTAAATTTATCTATCTATTTTTTTTTTTTCAAACTAATAAATCATGAGCTACAGACTGTTTACTAACACCATTAGAACATGCAATGGATGATCAGTGCTTGGACAGTGACATAAGATGTACTTAGGCAAAATGTAATGTATAACCATGGATCATATTTATCAAAGTGTGCACATAACAGCTTCAAATTTTTGCATAAGAAACATCAGGACACGGAAGGTAATTGACATTTATTAAAAGTGCCATACACAGCCGGATGCAATGGACATTGATAAATGCTACATACATTCTAAATTGCTCTGCTTATGCATAACCGCACTCATTTGCATAATGAAACACGTTGAAATCACCATACATGCTAATCAACTTTTCTTTAAAAAGCCCAGTAAAAGGTCTAAGACGACGAACATGACTAGCAAATGAAGTAGCGATACAGTTATTTTGAAGTAGAGTAAAACGAACTTGATTTTATGTATTGCACTGTGAAGCATATGATTGTGTATATACAATGTCAATATTTCGTAGTTGGTAAGAAAATGCTAGAATTGGCTGTAATCTTTCTTTGAAATGCTTCTGATTAGGAACCCTAAAAAAGAGATTAGCTAAATTCACACTGAGCAAATGATGTCAACTGATGAGCCACTCATCAGGCTCAGCAAAGTGTTTCCTTCACTCCTTAAAACATATTCTCTCTGCAAATTCTGTGTGTGCCAAATCAAGCAATCATCCAAATCAATCTTTGGGTGTTCCTTTTATACAGCTTTATTTTAAAATTAATCTCTGATGACTATCTGCACCTTGTGAGTGCCGAAATCGGTCATTACTCTGTCTATTATGCTGAAATGATTGACAACAAGTGGAATGAGGGCTTCCCATAATCAGTTTACTCGTGATTACACTTATCTCCCACTAGGGGTTCCTGTATGTGTAGTCAAGGGTGTGCTAATTTAAACACATCCTTATGTACCAGAATAATTTGTAATAAATAACATGGTAATATGTGCAGCAATGTGCAGATGCATGATTGAGAAATCAGACACTAAGTATTTATATACTCTGTTTAGCTTTGAAATTGTTCAGCTGCTTAATTTATTAAGACCTATCAGTTGGGTTGAGTATTATGTCAACTGCTGTTAAAAATTCCTAGAACATGATATATCCTTATGTCTGATCTTTCAAGATGTTTAATAAAATGATCAAAATCTTCACACAACTTCTGTGGTTACAAATGAACTAAATAGAGAAAGAGAAAAACCAGACAATTGATAGAATGTCATATTTTGCTTGATTCTACTCAGTAGAAATTATGTCCCATAATATTTCAGTGAAATAGTGAGAGATTACCTTAATCTGATTGGCCCCATCTGATCAATACTTACTTATGCTTCACTGACTGACTGAAGAGGTGTTCAAGAAAAAAAAAAAAATCAATCCTCTGTGGATAAACAAGTCTGTTTTGTATATCGATGCAAAATAGACCTACATGGTCTTTAATTGATGGGAACTTTTTAGGATGACTTTATTGTACCCATTCACAGCTATACTTCTATCTTTAATGATTTCTCATTAGCGAGGATGTAGTTACAATTACCTTGAACAAGTAGTTGATGAGAGAAGGCAGTGATGAGCATGGCTTTCTGCATGTTTTCTCCTCTGCCTCTATAGCACGAATGGCATATTAAGTGCAATGCTAGTTGGTGTTTTGTGTGTGTGTGTGTGTGTGTGTGTGTGTGTGTTTATGAGTATATATTTAACCTTTTGGTTGCTGAGAAAAGAAGTCAATGTTATGGCATAGCATAACTTGGATTAATAGCAATAATAACTGTCAGTGGGCAACATAGTAGTGGTTATCACATCCACCTCGCAGCAAGAAGGTCTTGGGTTGGAGTCCCGGACTTGGGCATTTCTGTGTGGGGTTTGCATGTTCCCCCTGTGTATACGTGGTTTTCCTCCGACTACACCGGTTTCCTCCCACAGCCCAAATACATGCACATTAGGTTAATTATCTGTTCTAAATCACCCGTAGGCATGAGTGTGAATAGTTGTGGGCATGTTGCCTTGCAACTGTCTGGCAAGCTGTTCAGGTTGTACCCAGTCTTTACTCAGTATCAGCTGAAATATGCACCAGCCTCCTCGCAATCCTAATAGTAGGATTAAGTGGTTTGGCAAATGAGTGAGAAAGATAAGAGTGTGAATTACTGTCGGGATAAGGTCCTCACAAGGATAGTAAAACACATGTTAGAGTCTGCTTACACAGTACTTCATTATATGCCAGCAATGTACTGTAAGAGAAGATAAATTGTAGCTGGCATTACGTGTTTGCCTGACCTATTAAAGACAGTCTGTCAAGGATCCACACAGCAGGATTTCTCCTCCTCTTTTTCTCTCTCTCTTTCAATTTCTCACATATTTCTGCACACTCATATGCCTATTTCACTCCCTTCTCCCTAGATTCCTTAATGTTTAAATTTTGACTGACCACAGCAAACTCACAAGTCAATGTAAAACATAATAAAAACAAAATGCCATGTGTATCTAGGCATTATTTATTGGAAGCCAATCAGTTTCAGTTTTGATCAGTGGCATTTCTCCAATTTGCACTGATTAGAATGAGTTGTTTGTCCTGTTTACCATCGTAAAGAAAAGATATTTGATTTGACTTTCATATAACACCGAGGAGGTAAAAAAGCTGGAAGGCTATAATCACCCACTCAGGTTCTAGTGGACCGAGGAGCCAATAGTACCCTGGTCAGTTTTAAAGGGAAGGGTAATCCAAGTTCACAGCGATTTTAAAGAAAGAAACTTTAAAAAGAATGAATATATAAGGGATGGTGTGGAGGCTGAGGAGTTCACTACTACTGAAAAAAAGTAATAAAAATTATATGAGTTCAGTCACAACAGCTCAGAAAGAGATGTGAATTTCACTTACTTGTTTTGGTGTTTTGAGCCCTGGAGGTGTGCATAGTACTGCTCAATGGAGTTCAGAACCACATTACATATGCTGCACGAGTAACTGTTACGCAGGCCTGCAATAAAGACAAACAGGAGAAAGCAAGGAATTACGAAAGAAACAAAGCTTTATCTTTATTGTTAAAGGACCCGGGGTGATGATGGCTTGTCAACTCTTTTGTATAAACATAAATCTCAGTTTGTTTTTGGACTAGATTGAGTGATTACTGCAATGTTTCAGTAAACATCTGTATTACTTACATCACATGATCTAATAACTTTGCGTAGTGCACTGTATCAATTTACCATATCAGTGATATATGTTGCACATTAATAATCACACCAGAGTTCTAGCTAATAAATTCCTAGTAAATTATTTCTTTTCAATCCCTTAACATTTTAAGTGTGCATTAGCATTTTAACGTTTCTTTTGTTTCAATGAACTTTTGACTGAAGGGGAAAATCGACTGGCTGGTTCAGCAGAATGGAGAGAAACCATGTGCGCTGCCATGCAAAACAGATGCGTGCTAATTAAGGGGTTTGCAGGTGGTGAAGAACAGCAGTGGCTTAAAAAAAGATGGATGGATGAGAAGAATAAATAAGCACATGTGATGGAATGAACGAGAGCTGAGAAGCTGAGGAGAATGAGTTCAGCAACATTCATTCGTCACATATGGCAAACCACGTGGCTACATGTAGTGGCTTCATTGTAAGACAGCAGCTGAGTTATTTTGGATAACTATGACATTTATTGCTATTGAATATTCTTTAGTATCCTTATCCCACAAGAGCTAATGATATATTCTCCTAAATAATGTGGTGATTACATTACTCTAAGTTCTTTGTATCACCAATGACTTGTGGAGCAAATGTTTTCGTAAGTGCAATAGAAATAAATTACACTCTAAACTCACTCACTCACTCACTCATCCTATTAGGGTTGCAGGAAGGCTGGTAATGAGTAATCTCAGACAATACTGGGTGAAGGTGGGGTACACCCTGAACAGCTCACCGGTCCATCGCACGGCCAACACACACACACACACACACACACACACACACACACACACACACACACACACACACACACACACACAAACACTCATTCACACTCAC
This sequence comes from Neosilurus mollespiculum, assembly GCA_030014195.1. Classification (NCBI taxonomy): domain Eukaryota; kingdom Metazoa; phylum Chordata; class Actinopteri; order Siluriformes; family Plotosidae; genus Neosilurus; species Neosilurus mollespiculum. The sequence goes on from JAQMYF010000027.1 coordinate 31,489,144, forward strand.
ACCTAGGGGCAATTTAAAGAAGCCAATTACGTTAATGTGCATGTCTTTGAACTGTTGGAGAAAACCAGGCTACCCAGAGGAAACCCATGCAAGCATGGCTATAATATGCAAACTCCACTCAGAAATGTCCTCTGTGAGCAAGGGACTTGAACCCAGGACCTTCTTGCTGTGAGGAAGTGTATTGGACAATTTTACTTTAACAAGAGGTGTGGGTCAGGATAAGAGTGCACTTAGACCTTTGACATGAGGTGTGGGTTAGGATAACAGTGATGATTTAATCAAGTTCAAGTTTAAGATGCTTTATTGTCATTTCACCCACATATAGCTGATGCAGTACATAGTGAAATGAAACAATGTTTCTCCAGGACCTGGTGCTACATAAACATACAACATCAAGATCAAATTCGAAAACAGAGCTATGACCAAGGTTTTTGTCCTAGCCACATAAAGTGCAAAGTGTGCAACTAGGTGCAAAAGTTGCAAAGACAATACAGTGCAAAAAACAGTACAAAAAGAAAAAGTGCAAAAAGAAAAAGACAATACAAGAATAAGACACTTAGCGCCTAAAGAAAGAAAAAATGAGATGGAATAAAAAATGAAGTGATGTACAGAGTGGTGTACAGAGTGAGGTAGTGCAAATGGAATATAGGCATCGATATAAATATAAACATAGCAACGTAATGAAATAATAACATGGTTGAGGTAGTGCAATAAATAATGAACAGTATAAGTTATGTGTGTGTGTGTCCACACAGGCGAAAGAGAGAGAGAGAGAAAGAGTGTGTGAAGTTGTGCAACCCTGCCTTACTCCAGGAGTTCAAGAATTGCCAGATTTAATATATAGGTCAGTCAGAGGGGGGAATCAGCAAGTGACAATTAGCCGATAATTTTAATATTCCTCTGTCAGTGGTAAAAAGTTCAACTGTGAAGGTAACACCACCACGGATCTACAACCAGGTCGACCTGGTCCATCAGAAAGATGCCTTCGCTCCGCGAAGAGAGCAGTGTAGAAAAATCCCTGTTCCAAGGCCACAGTCATTGAAGAAGACATCCAAACCAACTCAAAAACTGTTACACGCTATCTTCATCAAATGCGCTATTAGGACCGAGCAGCAAGATGCAAGCCTCTTCTTCAACCGGCCCCTTTCATCTGAGTAGATGGTGGATGCAGCAAGTCAAGTCGGTTGCAGTTTCTTGGTGCAGGCTCTCATGTGGCTAAAGAGCTCAATTTGCACAGGATCTGTTGCAGTGAGTGCAGAGGTAGTGTCTGGAGCTATGCTCAGCTGGTATTTTTCTTTTTGCACGTTTTTCCTCCAGGTGTAACAGCCATTCTCTTTGATGGACAGTTTTTCCAGTTTTCAGTGTGTGGAGCCATACTGACCTGTCACCAGCAAGAGTTTCCCAGCATTCTTGATCAATTTTGAAGTCATATCTTGCTTGAAGGTATCTTTGGGGCATAATTTTGGACACCCAATTAGTCTTTTTCCTGCTTCGAGGTCAGTGTAAAGAATGTATTTTGAGACATGACACATTGCCCAAACATTGCCCAAACCATCTGAGCCATGTTTCAGTATGGTTGGAATTTTTATCATTCCTGTCTTCTTCAGTGGGCAATGGTGGCCTGGTGGTAGGGTGCTGGATTACTGATCCTGAGGGTGGGGGTTCAAGCCCCACTATCAACAGGTTGTCACTGCTGTCCCCCCAGTGCAGCTAACTGGGTTATCAAAGGCCGGGCATGGCTCTCACTGTCTATGGTGAGAGGCATGTAAAAGAACCATTGCTGATTTTCGACAAGATGGCTGCATAGCCGTCAGGTTGTTTCTGCTCTGTGATGGCCTGGCGAGCTGTCCAGGTTGTACTCTGCCCTCGCCCACAGTTGGCTGAGATGGGCGCCAGTCTCCCCGTGACCCTAATTAGGATTAAGCGGTTCAGAAAATGAATGAATGAATGTCTTCTTCAGTACATCAGAATTTGGCACCTTGTCTTGCCAATTGATCTTCAGGATGGTGAGATGGTACCACATGTGAAAGCTGTTAAGAGTCTCAGTTGGTATGCATAAGTTGTCCATGATTCTGCTCCGTACAACAAAATACTGATGACAAATGCCTGGTAGATGAGGATCTTTGTTGTTTTCCCATGCACGAGATGTCAGTCTACTGAATGCAGTTGCTGCCTTCCCTATGTGGATGTCAAGCTCCTTGTCAAGGTTGAGGTTGGATGCAGCAGTGGTGCCACTGTACATGAAATTTGACACTTCCTGAAGTTTAGTGCCACTCAGCAAAACTGAGGTGGTAGACTGAGATTCCTGGGTCTTCACAACTGTCTTCTTCACACTGATCGTCAGAGAATTTTTGATATGTGGCAGAAAGATGATTCATGAGATTTTGGAGATCCTCCTGTCTGGGCATACCAGTGCTGCATCATCAGCAAAGAGCAGTTCTCTTATTATAATAGTACACGTCTTTGTCTTTGTCTTTGTCTTTGCCAATAGATTGTGTTCAAATGTAAATTACTTCATAGCAGTCCTGGAATGCATGGTGAAGAGGGACAGAGAAGTGGATTTCAAAGAAAGTAGGAGCAAGGACACATCCTTACTTCACATCATGGTTGACCCCAAATTCCCCAGATGTTTCAACATCAAACGGCACTGTTGCAGACATGTTCTCATAAAATGATGTGATCAGTTTCAGGAGATGTGGTGAACAGCCAATCCTGGTGAGGAAAGTGAAGAGGTCCTCCCTACTAATGGTATCAAATATCTTTGTGAGGTTAACGAAGCACATATAGAGTGGTTGTTTTTGATCCATGCATTTTTTTATTTAACGAAAGGCAAAAATCATGTCTATGGTGGATCTGTTGGCATGGAAGCCAGACTGGAATTCTGGGTAGACTATGGACTATGGGTAGACTATAATGTATGGTAGTATTAAAGCAGCTTTCAGGCAATTTATGTCCAAAGCTTAAATGGCTTGGTGGCCATCAAGAATCTCGTCTAAAATCTTGTAAAAACTGTAGAAACCTTCAAGAGCCCCTAAAAGCAAATGAAAATAATTTGCAAGCAGTAGTAAAAAATTTCAGACACCCTTGGTACACATAGGTAAGCACGGTCATGCGAGGAAAACTATCCACAAAACAACTGGCTGCACAAAAGTTGTAGTTTGCCTCCTGATGACTTCCTCAAAAGCTCCATTAGGACTCATAGCTAGCAATGTCTGCTTCAGTATGAACTGAACATCATATTTTTTGCAATGGTCACCATACACCATACAGGTCCTGTACAAGACACAGCTAGAACACCATGACGTGCTTCACAAAAAGTAAACCATCATGGTTTAAGGTCACCTCCAGTGCATAGGTACCACATAGCTATGTAAGATGGGTGGAAACATTACCAGACACAAATATCAACAGATTATTGCTTCCCATTATGTTTCAAACCTACAGGTGGCTCAGATTTCTCACCATAGGGTTGATAACAGACTGTTGTCTGACCATTTGATGAACGAGCTGCCCTCTAAAATAGCTTACTTGTGTATTTAAAAAAAAAGTATCTTGGGCCTCAAAAATTTTTAGTAGCACTTTTTTTTTTAATTATTTGTAATTTGAACATCTTGAAGGTGTCTGATTCTTCTAATATAATTATTATTCTTCATGACAAGCACCTGGGAGTCTGGTATGATAATGTTTGTAGAGGCACTATTGACCCTGAGTGATGGTTTTAATTTTTTAGTATAATGTTATATTTGCTACAGTATTATATATTAAGTTATAAACAAGGCCATTTGATTATTTTTCTGTAATAAATATAGTCCTGAAAGTGAAAGTAAATCTTTGCGACAAGACTTTGTCCAGGCAAAAACAGGAATGTTTATATTTAAGAAGCTGGTAAAGATTAGAAGAAATTTCTTTCCAATACTGCTGCTAGTTCATATTATTCAGTATCATCAGAGGGTTATTTTAGGTAATAGTTGAATAAAACCGGTTAATAGGTTGGTGAGATATGGGCTTTTTTTACATGAATGTCCACATGTGTGACAAGACTTTTGTCAATGACTGTATATCTATAGTGTATATGCAACGTTTTGGTAATATATTTTTTCTTAAAACAGCTTGTATATATTTACAGTGAAGTTTAAAAAAAAAATGTTATTCATGAAGAGTACAAGAATAAGCCTCTCTACATTATGCGATTAAAGCAACATCATTCCATTAATAGCAGGATTAATTATTTATTTCTGTTAATAAGCTCTCATTGATTAATTTTCCTGCATGGTGGGCAGCTAATGGCCCCACAGCAGGATGCTAATAAACCAGTCTAGCAAGACGCTATGACACATTATAATTGCCGGTAGTTAATGAATGTTCACAGGATGTTAATGAAGGTTTGATGCTGAAAGTTAGCTGTAGGCAAAAAAATTATTTTTAGACAAGTGTGTAATCAATCTGAACCCTTTCCTTTGCTAATCGCTATAAAGCGAGAAAAAACATTTGAAGGACTCCACTGCATTTTTGACCTATCTTGGTTAAATTGAGGAAAGGACACTTAGTCTTAATAGGACACATTCATTTCATATTTATCTGCTTCATAGCTGCTCAGTATAAACATTTCAGACGCTACACCAATGTCATAGCTATAAAGTGATGCCATGCTAGACATAGCATATTTTTATTAAATTATTCTTCCATACCTTGAATACTTAAGACACAAAAGCATAGCTGAAGTTTTCATGAGTGGCAAAGTGGAATTATTTTACATTACTAACCAGAGAAACTATATTCCGGAATTAATGATGTAACGCATTGCCAATGCTTGTATCTGTTTTAGCGGCCTTTACACTATAATGAATTGGCCCAGTGTATTTTAATTAACTCTGAAGTTAATTTTCTTTTTGTTTTGATTTAATTGTTTGAAGTAAGACTGCAGTAAAGTTTGAAGCAAGACTGCAGCTAGTTACTAGCACGGCCTCATTCGTCTATGCCAAGTTAATTTCTTCTTGATCACCATACACACTGCTCATCATCCATACACCTTGAATTCTTTCTTCATGGCCCTGGGCTTCTTGGGCTTCCCTGCTGGTACTGTTGAGCATGTGAAGGCATTTGAGACATTGGATGGATCAGGAGAAACGTTTCTGTCAGAGGCTGGTGTAAAGTTGGGACTGGGAGACCTGGATCTTGAGGCTTCTTGGGATGAAACTGTTTCTTCAGGTGAAGGTGTGGGTGGAGGAGGTGGAACCTTGTGTGGTTTACTGGGAGATGGCTGCTACTTCTGAAGCATCGGTTTCTTGCCCCCTTTAACTTTTTAGGCATTTTCAGAAATGCAATAGGGAAGAAAATTTGATCAGTCAGTGGGCAAATGTTTTCTAACTGCATATAAAAATCATATAATCAGTTTATATTTGCAGACCATATGGCCAGTGCACGCACAGCTCGTAATCCAGCTGTTAAAACATTTGTTAATATTCGTTCAGTATTTGCTCTGGTTTGTTAATGATAAATTATCAAACCATTTTGTTTTTTTTTTTTAATTTCATTTCATCCCCCAGTGCAGCTAACTGGGTTATCAAATGCCGGCCATGTCTCTCACTGGTGAGAGGCATGCAAAAGAACCATTGCTGATTTTCGCCAAGAGTAGGCAAGAGTCAGCATGTTTCTGCCTTGAGATGGCCTGGCGATGGCCTGGCGAGCTGTCCACGGTGTACTCTGCCCTCGCCCAGAGTCGGCTGAGATGGGCGCCAGCCTCCCCGCGACCCTAATTAAGCGGTTCAGAAAATGAATGAATGAATGGATTTCATTTCATTCGTTGTCTGATCTGTCCAGCCCTCTGAAAATAATTTGTCAGAAAGTTTGTGCGTATTCAGACTTTTGCAATTTGTTCGTTTGTTCAGTTCGTTTCTCCACAAAAAAAGTTTGTTTCTTCAATTCGTTATAGTGTGAAGGCCACTTTAGTTGAATCTATTTTTCAATATAAAAAAAAGCTATAGCCTAACTTAACCCAATGCAATCCTGATCAGGCAGTTACTAAGCTTAAAACAAATAGCATAAATGCATCGATCATTCATGTAAATTAATCTATTTTTTGTCCTACATATGAATATAGTGTCTGGCTGCCCACATAAAAATATCAGCCTGCATGACTTTTTAGTTGCATCACAGCCCCAATGCCCACCTCCAGTCTTAATCCAGATGTCATGTGAACCATTCTAGTAAGCTTTATTTACTTACTTACAGACTTAATAAAAAAAAAAATAATAATAAACACATAAATAAATAGCCAATAGTAAGCCTCTTAACAACATCTATATTTGAAACATATTATCTGTTCATAATAAATAATTAATTCATATTCATTGTAATGGTCATTGTAATTGTCATGTAACTAAACTGCCTCACAGCAAGAACATCCTTGGTTTGAGCCCCATACCCAGCAACATTATTTCTGTGTGGAGTTAGCATGTTGTTTCCGTGTTTGTGTAGGTTTCCTCTGGGCGCTCTGGTTTCCTCCCACAGCCCAAAGACATGCACATTAGGCTAATTAGATATTCTTGTTTGGCCCTAGGTGAGAGTGTGAATGGTTTTGCATGTGTTGTCCCTGTGATAGTCTGGCAACCTGTTCAGGGTGTACCCTACCTTCACCTGGAGTTGGCTGGGATGGGCTTCAGCCTCCCAGTGACCTTAATGAAGGATAAAACAGTTTGGAAAATTAAACAGAACCATTCACAGTCACATTCACACCTAGGGGCAATTTGGAACAGCCAAGAAGCCTAAACTTCATGTCTTTGGATGATGAGACAAAACCGGAGTACCCAGAGGAAGCCAACACCTATGAGTGACAGGATGCACATGTGGCTAATTAATAAGCCTATTTATGTGTGTTCTGTGTGTATTTCAAAGAGAGAAGCTGGACACTGGAGAGAGAGACCTCGGAATAGTGAATTGATGTGCATAAGCTTGTGTGTGTAGAGTGTGGACTGGTGCTTTAAAAACCCTGAAAAGGGCATCTAATAGCAAATAAATTAATAAACTGAGTAAACTCTCTGTCTGCCTCCGAGTCTCTTGTGTCTTAAACTTGGGAATTTGTTATGCTAAAACCTGAGACATGAGAGAAGCCTCCAGTATGGAATCTGTGCAGCTCACCGACTTCTTCCAGGCCGCCAACATCATCAAACAACAGCAACTGGTGCTGGCAGCCCTGCAGAGCAATATGCATCAGCTCGTCAAGGAATCCTCCAGCAGAGGAAGGCTCGGCAGCTGCTTGCACCTCCAGGATGCTTGCACCACCAATATCCCACCAGCTGTGGCATATCCCCATGCTGCCTTCAACAAGATGGGGCCGCTGGATGATGCAAAAGCATTCATCAAAGTATTTGAACAGGTGGTCACGGTGTGGAGGTGGTCAGAAGAGGATTGACCTGCACTAGCTCATGTTGTTCCTGACCAGCAAGGCTCAGTTCTTTCCCATTTGAGCTGCACAACCAGGAGCTGCAGTGGGCCATGGTCCATCAAGTTGGCCGCTTTCCTGAGGAGCACCACCAACGCTTTTGATCACTGGTACTGGAGGATGCTGGCCAGCCTTTCATCTTTGCCCAGCGGCTCTGGGACACCTGCAGGAGTTGGCTGCTTCCCACAGCCAAGCACGGCACAGAGGAGGTACTCGACGGGGTGGTGCTGGAGCAGTTCAATGCGAGGCTGCTATTGGGAACAGCAAAGTGCGTGAAGTGTCATTGGCTGGCGACGGTGGAATAGGCGATTTGAGTGTTCGGAGGATCATCAGGCACCCCTTTCCAGTGACTGGTGAGCACCCCACCTCTTCTCTATCTCTCTTCCCAATACTTCCCCTATGTCGTTTTCCCCTTCCCCTGTCCCTGAACCATGACAACAGGTGCCAACCTCCTTAATTTTCACTTAATGTATTTCTTCCCACTGTGTCTTCCCTGTTAGAATGTTGAACTTCCTGTCACTCCCAACAGGTGCAGTCACTCATGCCTAGCAGAACCGCGGCAGATCCTGTGCAGAGGCGTGGGTACGGTTGGGTAGCAGAACTCTTCAAGGATTAGTGTCGCCCCAAAGGAGTGGCCACACTCATTATATTCAAAGCAATACGCATGAGGCATTATTGGATACAGGTTGCAATCAAACCTCAATCCACCAAAACCTGATTCAATGCAGGGCTACGAAAGGTGCACATTTGCTGAAGGTGAGGTGTGTTTACAGGGATATTCATGAATATCTGCTGGTCAACCATTAACAATTAAATTCAGGGGCAAAAAACATAACATAAAGGTGGCAGTTAGTCCTCGCCTCTCCCATCCACTAATTTTGGGAACAAATTTGGGTGGTGGGTTCAGGCTGGATCGTTCCCTGGCCTGAGTCCGGCAGTGGAGGTGTGTGGCAGGGAGGGCATGTTTAAGCAACTTCTTCAGCCAGCAAGTGAGTGACTGAACACACCTGTGGCTAAATGGTAAGCGTATTTGTGTGTTCTGTATGTGTATCAAAGAGAAAGGTGCTGGAGACTGGAGAGAGACCTAGGAAAAGTGAATTGGTGTGCTTGTGTGTGTAGAATGTGGACTGGTGCTATAAAAACCCTAAAAATTGGGACCTAGTTTGGGACATAAAGGTCGCTGGTTCGATTCCCGAACCAGCAGGAAAAATGGGCGGTGGCATGGGGGAGAAAGCTGCACCTTCCCTTCCTCTACCTTTATGGCTGACTGTGTGGCAGCCCACTGCTCCGAGTGTGTGTGTGCATGTTCACTGTTTACATGCATGAGCGTGTGCTCAGTTGTTTTTTTAAAAAAAAAGGAAATTAAAAGTGATTAAAAGAATAATCTGAATAAACCGTCTGTCTGCCTCCCAGTCTCTTGTGTCCCAAACATAGGAATTGGAGAGAAAATGATAGTGATAAAATATGTTAAAATATACACCATAACTGTGTGCTTTGTATCTACAGTATGTAGTGTATACATAAAGTTTGTGGACTGACATTTGACACACACTTTTATTCACAGGTGCAAAAATTACTCATTTGTAATGCAGCACATTAAATGTAGTGATGTAATGGAGAGACCACAGAGGAGGGACTCAGTCACCCTATTTCCTTTAGAGAAACAGGTGAGAGGATCATTTCTTCCGGGAATGGGAAAAAAGCAAGTTAGTTTCAAGAGACCAAGGCAGATGAGACAGTGCTTTACATATAAACTGTTTAATTTGTAAGAGTAAAAAAGTATAGACCGGGTTCTGGTATGTTGTATGATAGCCACACCAAAGCTACAAGAGGTGTATTTATAAATAGCAATGCATGGTTATGATGTTTGGTAATTAGGCAGGTTGCACTGAAAACTTGATATTCATAGATTTTTAAAGCAGAATGAATGTTAATTGGGTTATTAATTTGGTCATGCTTAACCATAGCTACATTGAACAACATGAGCACCCACACTGCATTACAAACTGTCTAGGAACAAACAAAAATATCAAAAATAACAACAAAAAAAAAGAAGCAGTCCTTTAAATCTTTGTCCTTTCTTGTTTGTTTGTTTTTAAATTTGCAAAATCCATCAGTGTAGTGATTTCCAGTAAAGATTTTTCTTTATATTTAGGGGAAATTAATATGTGCTTCACATCAGTAAGGGCCATCCACTGTGCCTATGATTCAGTGTCAAAATAAGGCCTGAGTAAGAAGGCCATTACAGTGAAGTGGCTTCCACATTAACAGGCCACGCTGTAATCTCCCATCAGTCACTGTAGTGAACGCTTGAACAAGTGGGAGGTCTTCTAAAGAAGCCACTGGCTTTCAAACAAACCACAAATACAGAAAGAAAAAACAAAGTAATGCTCTGTGTGTTCTATGCGTATTCAGCTCACACACACTATCATGTTGTGGGCTTCTAATGAGGATGATAAATGAAATGTGGCATGCTTGCTATGCTCTGACAGCCCCCCCCGAGGAGCAGCCAAACTCAAGGTGACAAGGTTTTGGGATAGCCATGCTCAGGTTTAGAAGTACATGGGGGGGTGTTCTCAGCAGATCTTTCTGACTTAATGAAAATAATGAATTGTGGTGTTTCTCAGGATAAATTTAGTTGTTCTAACATCACCAGGTTAGGGGTTGTAGGATTGTGCAGCTTGGTTGCAGGGTGTTGTAATCAACAGCAAATATTTCTGGTGAGATTTAAATAGAAGATGGCATTCACAGTGAAATGCTATAAACAAGAACATCAGTTCACTCGGTTACTGCCTACAGCATGATTAAAGTAATTTTTATGATGCTTGTTTATCTGATAAGTGAGAATTTTTTAGCATTGGTGTCTTGAAAAGCTATTTCCAAGCATGTCTAAGCAGAGTAGACACAATAGTTGCTCCATGTTCTCTTAGAAAAAAAGTAGTAAATAAATTTATCCCCATGACAGCAGTGCTGGTTTTGTCTTTAGAAACTATCATCATATATACCTGATGATCCTCTGTTAGCTGGCTTTGGACAGTGTCTTGCTGTGAAGTAGCTGCCCTGATAGCCGTGTTTGTGGTCAAAATGCAGCATCAGTCATGAATTGTCACCCTTGGAGATGGGGTTAAGGGCCTTGCTTAAGGGCCCAGCAGTGACAAATTGAATCCTGACCTGTAGAGCACTAACCACTGAGCCACCACTGCCAAAAAACTTACATCACTACAAAGAATTATCATGGCAGCACAGAGATGTCGTGGTTAGCATGTCCGCCTCACAGCAAGAAGGTCCTGGGTTTAAGTCCTGGGCTCAGGCATTTCTGTGTGGAGTTTACATGTTCTCCCTGTACTCCGGTTTCCTCCCACAGTCAGAGACATACACATTACACTAATTGGCTGTTCCAAATTGTCCCTAGGTGTGAATGTGCATGTGAATGGTTATGTGTGTGCTAGCCCTGCGATGGACTGGCAAGCTGTTCAGGGTGTACCCCGCCTTTCTCCGGTGTTAGCTGAGATAGGCTCCGGCCTCCCCATGACCCTATTAAGATTAAGCAGCACGGTCACAACACCCATTCCTTGAGTTTACTGGACTTGTATTTTGCACAATTACACAAGAAACTTTACTTTTCATTCCCCATCTGCTCTCCATTCCCCACTGTCCTCCCCTTACCTCTTTTCTCCTGCCATGGCAAGCTGCTTCAGCCCTCAAACACCCAACTCACCTGTGCTCTCAGTAGCATCCAAACTGCCTGCCAGCTGCTCCAGGAGTCGTGCCCTTGCTGCATTTCTTTTGTGTTTCTTGCCTTCATAATGTTGCTGTGCCATCAGTGGATTGTTGAACCAGGCACCACACAGGCAGCAGTACTTGCCTGCTTCTCTGTTGTTGCCTATGGAGGGCCATGAGGGTGAAGGTGGCGGTGGTGGGTCTGTGGCCTGAGGGGTGCTTGCAGTTGAATCTGTAGAGGGAAGGTTACAACACCTTAGAATCTTAATGCTTGAGATGCACTGCTCAAAAAGCCCCAGGTGTAAATTGAGACTTTGAATTGAGATGTAGGTTAGCAGGGCACCTGCACCTCTCTAGAGACATATTTATTTGCATGTTTGGGGATTTTCATCCTCAAACATGAAAAAAAGAAAGGTTTTTTTTTTTTTTTTTTTTTTTTTTTTTTTTTAAAGCAGAAGTACAGAGAGAGTAATCTTGCAGGTGACCCACTCTCCATGTCACTACAGACCTGTTACCATGGTTACCAGCCCCCAACGAGCCTATGGTCTTGACACCATTGCAGGTTCATCTGTCTTTAAAAGTAGGAAAGATCCTATATCTGCTGGAGCATAAAATTAAATTCGTAATTTCTTTAAAACTCTAGTGAAGCAGGCAATAAATAAATAAATAAGGCACACACACACACACACACACACACACACACACACACACACACACAAACAAAAAAATAACTAACAAATAAATAAATAAATAAATAAATAAATAAATAAATAAATAAATAAATAAATAAAAAATAAATAAATAAAAACATTCAGAAGGCAATGGAAGTGCAGCCTAGCGTAGGTTGCCAGGCACGCAGCACGGGTTGCTAGGATATCAATGAGGACAGAAAAAAAGATCAAGCATTTATAACATATCAAATATAGCCCTGTGTGTGCACTCCAGTTAAACTGCACCTCAACTGGGACATATATTACACCAGTGCAACAATGAACTGGCAGCTACATGTTAAAAAAAGTTTTGTCAGATCAAATTTAATTGGTGAGAAGACCTTAGATTTGTTTAAGTGTGCTGGCACACTGGTTGTGGGTGTGGGTATGTATGCTAATATCTTCAGAATAAAAAGGACAGGCAAAAAGAAACTAAATACAGATTTTAAGAAATCCTTGATAATGGAGCATGTCATTAATGTATGCCTCATAATAAGGGTTTGATTGTTTACTTAAAAGCGAAAAAAGAATCTCAAATGATTTGGTTGTCAAGTCTGTTCTTAATGCATTTATTTCATTAGTTAGTCATAGTGAACCATCACAAAGCCAAGAACACATAGTTACAGCTAGTATGCTTCTCTCTCCTCCTCTCACCACCCACAGTGCTGATATAAGTGAGATGATTCAAACCAATGCGAATAGATCAAATGGAGTTTTCAGCAAGCTTTCTTTCACAATAAGAGATTTCAGTGTGCATGGTGTTAAGAAGACATCTCCAGTTATTAAAAATGAACAAAAATTAAAATGTGAAATCTCAATTTATCAAATAGTGGGAAGGAAGACAGTCAATCATACTGACCTTCCAGGTCAGCTCCCCTGCTCTATACACAGTACATGAGTAAGATATTTTTTTTTTACTGGCAGTGTGTGGTGGTATATCACAGGAGATGAGATTGAAGTACAGATAAATGTCAGAGAGATGAAACGAGACTGATCAGGTAACTAATTCTCAAAGACATCTTTATCACACATCCTCAACTGTCACCACCAATCCTCCTCTTTCACATCTCTCCTGAGCAAATAAGTATGCATTTCCATGGAACATACCTTTTGAACTGAATCTTTTCTGAAATCTTTTCTCTATGCATGGAATTGCAGATTGAGACTTGTCAGAGTGCCAATTTGAACTGACTACTAAGTGTTGGATACAGCACCTCACTGTCTACCTTACCTGATTGTCACTGTAATTTTGAGACAAAATGAGAGTATGGTTTTGCAATCTGACAATATATACATATCAGATATATCTCAGATTATTATAGAAAAGTATCCATAGTTTATTTAGTAGTATATTACATTTTATTTAATTATTTTGCCGATCACACTATTTATTTTTTTTTATACATTGTACTGTATATATACAATATTAGCATAAAGAGAATGTTGTGTGTGTGTGTGTGTGTGTGTGTGTGTGTGTGTGTGTGTGTGTGTGTGTGTGATAAAGACCTATTTTTAGTAGAATTATTTTGGATAAATACAAGTTTTCTGTACCTAACTGTTACTAATGCTACTAATTTAACCAATGCTGTTAACAGCCTTATTTACAGTTTTAGCAAAAATCATCTCATGAAGAGGCTGTGCTCAGTTATGAAATATTTGATCATTGTTGAAGTTTTGGCCTGTAACAGACATTAACGCTGACATTGTTTTTAGTGGCACTTTGGCCACTCCAGGTACTAGCAAATAGGCTAGTGCCATTCCACTCATAAGAGCTTTTGACATATAAAGTCATATAGACTTTATTATAAACTCATATACAATAGTTTCATAGTGTAAACCGAGGCTGAATTACACTTAAAGTACAATTCCACACAGAAACACAACTCTTCCTAAAAGTAAGGTGGAGAGAACAGATGCACATGTTGATGAAACATGTTCTGCTTGTCTAGACCTGAGATGTCTTGCTTGCAGGAAATTGCAGCCTGATGAATGGAAATTGAGTTTAATAGCACCGACAGGCTAAATATATATTCCATCTTTTCCATAAGTGTTAGGCCTCTCTGTACTGCCTTTGAAAAAGAGCATAATCAAATATGGCCAGTGAGTAAAGTACATGAAAACAAATGTGCCTTTCTGTGATTAAATGGAAACAAACCTAGCCATATTACTGCCAAGCTTTAGCACAACAACTCACAGCTTTTCCAGCACTGGATCATTTCCAGTCGCAAAGTCTGAGGTGACTGAAACATGCTTCTGAAATCGATTCTGATTTTTTAAATTTATTTATTTATTTTTTGGTAATAAAATAGCCTTATTCAAGATTTGGTTTCAACAAACGCACCAAACGTTCTTGCTAAAATGCGGACAATCTTTCCACAGATTTCTTACACAGAATATGCATCATAATGACTTATGCCAGACACTTAGTTGCTAACATATGGCTTAATTGCCATAAGTATAGCACACACTCAAAGAGTAGGTGATTAAACATAATGATAGTTGGGACGATGTTTCGATTGAGATGTTAAGATGCTTTTAATTCTTATCATCATTCACTGCCCCCGTGGGACGATAGTTTGTGGCCCCCGCCTTAATATGAAAGTTTAATGTTAGTGCAGCCCGCGAGTTTGATATGTATGGCACGTTACAGTGTTGTGGGCGGAGCTGAAGAAACCTACCAATCACTGTGGGGTATATGGCTCTCGGGGGCGGGACATCGGCCGGGTTTGATGCAAGCAGAGAAACATTTCTCAATGAGTGAAAGGTACAGCAGCGTTGCCATGGAGAGTTTTCTTCCGTGCCTGGCTGCCTCGTTTCTATTGGGCACACGTGGACATTCGGCCCAAAGCGCTGCGTTCACAACACTTCAAAATAAAAGTGTTTTTAAGATGCTGCCCAGCGGGACATTATGCGCATAGAAATAAACAAACAAACAAACAAACAAACAAATAAATAAATAGATAAATAAATTTATACACACCGATCAGTGGCACTTAGAGAGTTAATATAAAGTCTCTCTCTCTCTCTCTCTGATAAAATAAATCAAAGTGATATGTACGCGGCGGGATAAAAGAAAAGTAGGAACTCAATGCAGCCGAATGTAGAGTCTGCAGTTACATAGCGACAATACAGTCCCCGGTAACCCGTACCAATTATAGGGTTGCACCGATATTTGTGGGTCATTGTTTTTTATTTGCATTGTATTTGCTTTTCCTCACACAATAAACATTACATATATTTCTATATGAGTCTAACTAAACTAAACAGGAGTCAAAACAAATGACATCAACAGCAGCACGGTGTCATTTCCGCTTCCTTTTCCTGTAACTACAGCACGACGGATAACATTCCATGAGCAGTCACCTTTTTGCGCTCGCTATCCCGGGACTTTCTACCATCTACAAATGCCATGGTGGTCATGTCATCATGAAAGACATGAACATCAAGCGTAAAAACAAAGGAGACTGCTACCGGGCTTTTATCCGCCGACTGCCGTGCTGCGGTTACAAGTAAAAGGAAGCAGAAATTACGTTCTCCGTGCGTCGGCTAAACGCTTGATTGAAACTTCAAGGCAAGAGAAGCCATGTTCAGAAGAACAGTTCATG
>JAQMYF010000027.1:31558632-31571773 GCA_030014195.1 Neosilurus mollespiculum
CAAACTCCACACAGAAACGCCCGAGCTGGGAATTGAACCCAGGACCTTCTTGCTGTGAGGCGGATGTGCTAACCACTGCGCCACCATGCTGCCCTACTGCAGACAGTAAAATTTTAATAATAGGCCTAATTTTTTTAACTAATTCTACACTGTATTTATGTGTATTAAAAAACCCTGGAGCTATCTGTTTATTTCTGGAAGAAAGATATTCCTGACAAATTTTAATAATCACGGTATTCATGTAGACTGTATGAACTGTCATAAAGTGATACAATAACGTATTGCCCAGATGTTTACTTGCGTTCTATGCATTCTGTGAAGCATGTCAACATGCAGTGCATGATTATTACGTGGATGGTGAACTTGAAACTTTTGACCCTCAGTAGCTGTGATTCCATTATTGAGACAAAGCTGGGCGAGCTAGTGTGAGCCAATGTCATTATGTTTCCAGTGTAACTTTCAGGTGTAACCCCCTCAGGGCTACTTCAAGGCTAAAATCCTGGAGAAATTGATCTGAGGATTACCCATGTAAAAGCAATCTGTTGCTTAATTAAAGTGGTCTTAAGGAGGAATGTGGGATTTACACTATTTCAGTCTGTTTTTTCAAACATGTATTGTTCTAGATAAATAAACGGTTAAAATTATTCAGCTGAACATTTGTCACCTGCTATTACTATTTTAGTTATGATTGATATTAATTGAAAATATAAAAAATGAAAGCAAGTCAACACAAAAAAAACATATTGAGGCAAATTAATTATAAAAAAAAAAGGAGCCAGTCTGTCTGCGCATATGTAGCTCTGCCCACTGCTTATGAGGAAAAGGATGCTTCAAGACTGGTATTATGTTTAGAGGATGAAAGCTTACTTACAAATTTGCACCTTCTTCATTTTATGAGACAGCTACCATACCCCATCAACTGCTCTCTCTCTCTCTCTCTCTCTCTCTCTCTCTCTCTCGCCTATTCTCTCACTCTCACTCAGTATTACTTGATTTAGTTTGGATTAATTTGACCTGTCACTGTAGTACTTTGGTCTTCTGTTGTTCAGAAATAAAAATGTCACAGTTGATCTATTAATGGGTTTGTATGCATTACAAAGCACATTCAAACAAATGGAAAGACATTGAAGAATTGCCCTCTTCTTCCTCCCATGAAATCCATTACTTCTATCTGTCTCTCATGCCATTCTCAATTTCTATTTTTCCTTGTTCACCTTATATTTCTTCCCTTCCTTAGAATTACCTTTCTCAGATTTCAGTTTTAACATGACTTTCTTATCGGTCGGAACAGGGCAGACTCCAGTTTAAGCAGCAAGCGCTTAGATTTTAGCAGCCATCACTTCTCAAACATCACAGCCTCTGAAAGGCCACAGATTAGGAAAAGGAACAGTTTGTGCACACCGTCTTTCTGAAATGAAGTCTAATGCTATACAGCTTTGCTAGTTGGTTTTAATAGTCAGTGAACATAAAGCTGGTCCCCATTCAGGTTGCAGTAAATACTACCATACTCATCTGAACAATGTGCAATCTAAGAATGGATAGTGTAGATGAGAGATGACAGGCCAATGAAATAAGAGCCAAGAACTGCAACACTAAATATAGTGCTTCGGTAACTGGAGCTGCTACGTAAATAAATCTTGTAGAGCTAGACTGTCACTCAGAGACACTCCGTCTGCTACACAGATTCTTACACTTAGGGTTTGTCCTCATTAGCTAAACCTGTTAATCTACTGATTGCATACTTTGTAATCCAGAAAGGCACTAAGTGAGGACTGTAAATAATGCATGAGAATGATTCTTTAATGATGAGTCCTTAAATTACTTTCTCCGAGGTTGAGAGTCTTGACAGAGGTGTACTACATTACAGCTTTACCAGAAGGCTGTGAAAAATGCACAAGCTTAATGTTCAGCTATTCTTTACTAGACTAACAGTGCAAAATATTACTAGACCAATGACTACCAACTGTAGGATTACATTAAGATGTGTGTGTGTGTGTGTGTGTGTGTGTGTGTGTGTGTTTGTGTATATGTGTGTGTGTGTGTGTGTGTGTGTCAGAGAGAGAGAGAGAGAGAGAGAGAGAGAGAGAGAGAGAGAGAGAGAGAGATTTAAAAAATAACCAGCACAATGTGGAGGTATATTAAAGAAAGTACAAGGAACCACAAGGATTTAGTTTCAGACATTAAGGGACAATCGCTACATCCTACTAATTAAAGATTTATTACAAAAATAAAAAATAAACAAACACCTACTTCCATTAAATTTTCTATTCTGAATGCTAAAAAAGAAATTTAATTTTAGCAATGGCACAACAGTAATATAATGTCAACTCCAAGCTAAGTCATTGGTGTACAGTCTTGGGGAAAAAAACTTACACTTTCAAATAAATATATTTCTATATATTTTTTTATTTATTTATCAGGGTTTAAATAACAATTGTGTTGTTCTTATACAACATTAGTAAGCAAACCAGTAACTTCTTATGACAACAAAATTTTAATTTTGTACAAAATTTAATACATAATATGTATTCAGAAACCGTGTGTATGTGTGTGTGTGTGGGGGGGGGGTTGAAGACAAAGCTTGTTGTCTGTTCACTATAATGTTGACCTGTCTGTCTGTTTGTGCTTCCAGTGAATCACCATGATCTTAAAGGCTCACGTACTTGAACTGAAGCCCACAGACTTTCCTCAATGCTTCTGTATTCTGTGTTGGCTTCATGAAATTTGTCTGAAAGTTTGCCTGCTGTTCTCTTTTGGTTTGCTTTGCGTGGGTCTGAGTAGAGGTTTGTGTGCTTTTTGTTTTACCCTGAGTTTCTTATGAAGCAATCTCAATCCTATTTGACTCCCAGGTGTGAGTCATCTACTCCCAGCACCAAAAAAATGACTGATGAATGGACCCAACCTGATGTAGCAGGAGTTCATGTGCCTACAGGCAAGACCCTCAACTTTAACCAGTGCTTAAAGGAACAGTGAGTGCACCTGCATCAGCTCACTCAGGCCAAGACAGAGCTCTTCATACATCTGTGCTCACTGCCAACAGCACAGCCACTTGTGCCTACGCCTGTACCTCCAGTGGCTACCAGACCCAGCCCTCATCCTACATATCTCCTGGAGTGATACGTGGTGGAGACAACTTGACAGAACTTTGCCCTGCAAGCTGTTCTTTGCTGAATATCCAAACCTGATGGATGCACAGGGCACATCTATGGTGATCCAGTGCCTCACAGGGCTGGCTCTAGAATGGGCAGACACTGTTGGGTGAAAGGGAAGACAAACCACCTCCCACTTTGCTTTGTTCCTCAGTCAGTCTTGGACTGCATCCTGATCAACAACAGTTGAGTGGTGGACGCCTTCTTTTCTGTTGCTGACTATTTCATGACATTCTGTGCCCTGACTGCGAGGAATGGTGAAATGACGTGGCTCTTCAGGTGGTGTATTGGCAAGGTCTGACCCAAGAACTGAAAACTGAATTCAGACTCAAATTCAAACTATCTCAAACTGGATGATGTCATCTATCTGTAGATAGTAGACTAATTGTAATAAATGCAGAGCTGAGGTCCACAGAAAGCAACCTTGCATAGGTGTTTTCCTGGTCCAGGTGTGTAAGAACATTGTGATGATTGCATCTTCTGTCATGATGATTGCATTTTCTGTCAATCTTGGTACACAAACTGGTGTTAATAAAGGATGGCAGGAATAGCAGACTTAATGTGGAAGAGGACGAGTCTTTCAGGTTAAAACAAGTGAAGAAGTGATTTAAGGTGTGTGATGGCATGTTGTTTGTGGGGTTTGTGGCTGTGTATCTGATCTTGTAGTCCATGAGAGTCTTGATTATGTGCCAAATAGCTCTGGAGTTGGTGCAGAAGTGTTTCTCGATGTGCTGCTTGAACCTGTGCTTAGCCTCTCTGAAACCCTTCCTCAGGTTCAGCTGAGCCTCTCTGCAGGCCTTAAGGTCACCAGACTTGAATGCAAAGTTCCATCCGCTTAGAAGGGTCCTCACCTTGCTGTTGAACCATGGTTTCTTGTTGGAAAATACCTTAACAGTTTTTCATCTCTGACACAGAGGTTGATATATGACAGAAGTACTGATGTGTGTCCCTCCAGGTCTGTCTGGGCTGCCGCATCTTCACATGCTGCCATCTTGGCTCATTACAGCCTTGATATGAGGCGAACATGCCAATCACTACGCCACTGAAGGAAGAACATAACTATGATATCAGTAACCTAGAGCTGCTCATGACCAAGGCGGTGTTAGAGGAGTGGAATCATTGTTAGAGGGGGTATTTTAGTGGTATACACAACCTCCAATACAACCACCAGGCAAAATTATTTAATTTCTATCAAGCAGGCTGGGCACTATTTTTTGCCTGCTTTAATTTTTAAATTACCTACCAAACATTGTATTTGATGTACAGCATGCTATCCATTCCTGCTCCTCCTCCTGATTGCCACTTTGGTCTGCTCTTCAGGTAGCTGAGGCTCTCTTCCAGTCTGTGTTCTGGCATTATGGTCTCTTGTCTCTTAAAAATAAGGATATCCTGTCAGAATGTGGGCCCCAGTTTGTCTGTGGTCTGGAGGATATTTTTAAAAATAAAAGTTGGGGTCCACAGTCAGCCTGGCATCTGGCTTTTCCTCACTGTTTAACAGCCAGGCTAAGCACTCCATCCAGAAGCCTAGTAGGTTCCTACAGGAATACTGTTATTGCCAGCTGCTGACTGGGCAGAGTTTCTGATCTTTGCAGAGAAGGGAAAGAGCCCACACCAACATCTCCTGGACAGTTTGACAGCTCCAAACACAGGCCGACAGACATAGCATGGGTATGCCAACTTACAGGACAAATGATCAGGTGTGGCATTAACCAGGGAAACTTTACCTAGAGGTTCCCCCACAACATATTTTGAGCTGATGACCATAAAATCGAACCAGTCAATAAAGTGTTCTCCAGCATACCCTAAAAAACTTTTAATAGGGTTAAGGTCAGGACTCTTTGGTGCCATGTATGAAAATGATGATTTATGTTCCTTGAAGCTCTCCTTCCCTATTTGAGCCTCAATGTTATATCTGTTTCATCAGGAAAGAAACAGTTCATTGATGGGATAAACTGCTCATTCAGTACGTTCAAATCATCAGTTGACCTCATTTATTACCACAAAATGTTGCTGAGCCTTGACTTGAGCAGCAAAAGCAACAATGTCATGGCTATTACATGCTGTAACCAAGGCTAAAAGCCAAAATACTCACGTTCAGGACTTTTTTGGAAGTTGGGGAGTGAATGTTTGTGCTATGTTATTTATTGATAGTCCAACATTATTTTTGGATAAGCTACGCTACTCAGTAATATAAATTGCTAACCTACATATTTTACATGGGACAAAAAATTGAGAGAAAATTACCATTCCGTTGCAGATTGAGAGGAAAACATTGATTCTTGACTAGGTCAGTGTCCTCTGCCTCTGATTCTGGCTTTGGTGGATCAAACATGTATTGTTGTACAAATCCAATAAAGCTGATAGTATTGATTTTTCAGGTTGTAGTGATAATTGACAGTTAAGAAAGGCTGCACCTTTCCTGTTGGTGTGGTTTCAGTGGCCTCAACAGACATGCCCCCAGCATCACAGAGTATTAGCCAAATTGAAAATATTTTTTTCTTAATAATTTAAATTTGCCTGTATGATTAATAACATGTTCTATGGTAGGATAAACTCAAAAAAAACTTAGAGGAATATTGGTTTACATGGATTTTAATAGTCAAATGTAATGCTGCTCTGATTTAGGCACTGCTTAAAGCGGAGCTCCAACATGACTTCCCTTTCTTGACAAGTTTTTTGTGGGAACTCTCAAACCTCATACACGTATTCTACGTATATCAAGATAAATTCATTTTAATAACAATCTTAGTCTCGACCTGTAAAGTACACCATTTAGAAACCAAAGATTTAGAGAACCTTTCAATAACACAAGAATATAATTAGTTGTTTATTTATTTCATATCAATAATGATGATGTCACATCACTTGACCCGAGTATTATACGCCTCTTGTTCTCTATATTACTCTCTCCCAGAAAGAAATTCTTACGTTTTTCCTTTTTCAAGATATAAAATTTTCAAAGAAGAACACATGGTTCCCATATGGGAAGGACAGAGGATGGAGGGACGGACAGACGTATGCTAGGTTTTTTGATGTTCCAGAAGCAACTCGATGGTTTACTTATGAATGGTGCCCCGCTCGCACGTAACCATACCACCATCAAAGTCACAGAAATTGCATTTTTTTTGTTGCACTGCTGCCACATGACTGGCTGACTAGATAACTGCATGAATGTGCAAGTTGAACAAGTGTTCCTAATAAAATGTTGTTGTTTTTAATCTGCTACACTTAATGAATACTGATTCTTAATTCATTTAAGATCCATAATCTTACGATTCTTATGATCAACATGATATATTTATTAAGATTTATTTAATAAATGAAAAACAAACAAATAAATAAATAAATAAATAAATAAATAAATAACACTGTGTCTTATTAAGTAGATAGTTTAAACAACAAATGAATTTCAGTATAATCTTATGAAATACATTACTGTAAAACATTATTACATGATTAATACATTAAAGTAATATTACATTACACTGCATGCTACTGCACTACGCTGATTAAAGATCATTCTGCATTCTGCTATGGAGACTAAATATCAGATCTGTGCCATTATTATTTGGTTATGAGTAGGGATGATGGTGTAATAGATATAATAAAAAATGCCATGACTTAAGCATGTGCAAATTATCAACTTTTTAATTACTTCTCAGTTAATCTCAGCTAAATAATCACAGAAAACACAAAAATGTGAGGAAAGTAGAAGTGTAATGACAGGTAGGAGAGTGTGTGTGTGTGTGTGTGTGTGTGTGTGTGTGTGTGTGTGTGTGTGTGTGTGTGTTCGTATCTGTGAGTGCGTACTTGTGCATGTGTGAGTGTGTTTAACAGCAAACGGAGAAAAAGCAAAGTGTGAAAAACATCACTGAGTGTGTGTGTGTGTGTAGGTATGTGTATGTTACATGCTGTCTCACCTCGTAGTGCGCAACACGCTGTGACTCAGAGATGAGCTGAGCATTGCAGATGTTACAGTAGCTCTCTGTGAAAAGTCCTCCATCGCCAACTCCTGCAGATTTCATCTGAGAGCAAACAGCAGCACACATGGTCAGGACTTATAGAGGACACATCTTGTCAGGTTCAGACACAAGCTTCATTACCAACCTAATTCAAATGTGATAATCACCATGCAGGTGTCTGTTAAGCTTAGGTGAATACTGGACTTTTCTAAAGAATTTGACAAACTTAATTATGGAAAATGACATCTGATACTAAGACAAAGACAAAAATGGATATAGCACACTTTTTCAAGGGTTTATTTTTTATTTCTTATCTATTTTTTGTGTGTCAGAGATATTTGGGGTATGGTGAATCACTTGCACAGCAACAGTAACATTTCAAAAAACATTTCTTCCTTATGACAATTAAAGTTTCACATTTTAAGTCTCAGCACTTAGTTGCAGAGTTTGTGATGTCATGAAAATGTTGAGTTTAAAAAATTGAAGGTAATGGACCACATGTGCCACATGCAGTGACAACAAATGGATTTTGCCTAAGGGTAAAGAATCAATCATACTTTGGTTCAGTGTCTCAAATGTTTTCCTAGTAATGAACTATTAAACACATTCAAGTCTTTTGTACTCTTTGCAAGTAAAATGTATGCTTATGTGAAGCCTCAATGATTGACAAAGCATAAGGACTGCATGTGTATCAGTATAATCTGCAACGATAACAAATTGTCTTCAGTAGGAAGTTGCAAAACTCTTACATGAAATAAACCAAAGTCAGTCTGATGTAGAGCTACAAGTGATAGAGTTCAGATTAATTCCTATTTTACACACCAAGTGTACAATTAGCCCTGTGTTTCTGAATGTCCTCAACATGACAGATGAGAACATGCAGGACCTACTAATTAGCTAAACTGCAGGCTACTGGAAGGGACAGCAATAGAATAGTTATTTAGCTGATCTTGTGTGGAACTATTAGAGAACAACACTGTCAGCCCATTGGATGTGATGGCTCAGACACTTGCTCTGGTATACTAATGAGGATCACACTATCAAAATAATCATCATTAGGGACGTCTGTTATACATTCTAAGGTTGATATCATTTTAGCTCTCCAATCATCATGAGCAAAGGTCTAAAATTTTGGAACACAATAAGCCAAAACCTGAGAATGAACACGTTTGTTAAAACTGACAACAATACACACACACACACACACACACACACAATCAGAAAGAAAAATAATGTTTACAGAATGATTATCACAACTTTAGAGTTTGTAAATAATAATATTTTTTAAATGGTCAATTTAAGGTTTTATACAGCCTCTGAAGCATAAAATAACTTTATAGTGCATCAGTTCAAAAAAGAGAAATATTTTAGGATACACCAAATATTGGAAGTTATTTTGCAATATGTTGCTTAATTAGATTCTATAATTGACACCTGTGCAAATCTAGCCTTGAGTAACACATCTAGCCCTGAGTATTTCATTGAATACATAAAAGTAATTAAGTCTGCTTTGAAGTGGAAAAAGCATTTACAACATTTGGCAAGAAGATGAGATTGAGTTCTATTCAGTGAATTTATTATTTTTCACAATATCCATGTGACTATTGGATATACATGAAATATCAATATACTGCGAACAGGGCAGTAACTGAGGTCACACAGATTTACAAGGGTCAAAGACTTAATATGCCGTCCTGCCAAAAAGTCCTAACTATGAAGAGGTCTCAGCATTCATACTGGGCTGGGTTAGTGGTATGTATGAAGAGTAGGGGGTCTGGATGGTTAGCGTAATTTGAAATCAGTGAAATCTTGGGCAAAGCAGATTTCTCAGATCACTGTCTCCCTGTCTGTGGCTCTATTACTGCTGAATTACAAAATGGATCTAAAGGTGACCCTTTCAATGTGATAATCTCTTCCTTATGGAGACATATGTGGGGCTGGTGGTGTAGTGGTGCCAGGCTCAAGCTCAAGAGATCATGGGTGTGAATCCCCGTTGGACCCCCACCGTGCTAAGACCCCTGGGCAAGGTCTTAACCATAAGCGTGCCTCTGCCCACCCAGCAGTATAAATGGGCACCAGAAAAAATATACTGGGAAGGTAACCTGCGATGGACTAGCGTTCCATCCAGGAAGAGTTGAACTCCTAGTCAGTTCACGCTACAGAAACCGGGGATAAGCACTGGCCTGATGAGCCACTAGGCTTGGGTGTAAAGAGCCCAACAGACTTACCTTACCTACTTTACCTTATGGAGACATCAGAATGGTCGAAATCGCTAAACTCTCAACAACTGGCAAAATGCTTTCTGTGGCATACTAATCAGTGTAAAATGCCATGTAATGATTTTTTAACTAATTCTGCAGATGTCCTTGAATAATCTAGCTATTCCAGTGACAGCTTCTAAAATTGTATTAAAAAGAAATACATCAAAGATGTGCAAAGTATAATTTACACAAATAGAGCTGGGCAATAAATCAGTTTTGTCAATGAATTTAAATTGTTGGTTTAGGAAGATGCGTAAAATAAAAATAAATAGTATTTGTTTATATGCATGGGATTTTTTAACTTCAGTGACTCTGTAGATTTTACGTGGCACTGGCGCCCCACTCTGAATTCTTTCGTACCTCGCAATCATTCCATGATAGGCTCCGGTTCACAGCGTCCAAAAGAAAACAGCCTGTCCTATCCCATCAAGCACCAACATACATAAGCAAGAAGGCACCACGCACATGAATTCATCACGAAAAAGACAATATCAGCATCCTTTTCACATTGCAATCCATAAGAAGGGGACCGATGGAAAGAAATGAAACATGAGGTGGTGTTGTGTATTGCCAAAGATATGGTACACTGGGGGAAAAAAATTCAGATGTTAAATGAAATTAATCGCAGACATGAGCTACCAAGCCAAAAGTACTTTACCAAAACAGCCCTGTCTCATCTATACAGCGCTACACTTGAAACATGCCAAGCCTAAGCCTTTCCTAGCTAGCTATACAAATAAACAAACAATCAAACAAACAACTACAAACAATTTAAAGTAAATAACGACAGTGGGTGCTTTTGTTATATCTATTCAAATTACAAATGTATTTAGCTTAGAAAATTCTTTGTTCAGGTGCTCTCTAATGGGATGGAATTTACTAAATAATAGTCAGCCAAATTACTTTCACTATAAAATTAGGATCATTATCTAGTTGTTAAGTGATTTTTATATATAGATTTCATTATAGCTGGGTTGTGAGTAATGGAAGGGATTTGTGTGGCTCTTAGAATTTTTGTACTTCAAACAGTTTGATGGGGCCAGAATAAATCCTGTGGGGTGTTCGTTCACATTTATGTGCATATTTAAAGCTCTGTGCTTTGCTAGCATGAGCATTCTTTTTAAGTTCATTATGATTTTTATAGTCTCGAGTAAATGGAGTGACTACACTGAGTAAACAATAAGTAATTTTCCTATGACAGCCATGTATTTAGACGTGTTCAGAAATATATATTTTAAAACTTTTTTACTTAATTTACTTCATTTATTTTTGTAGAGATTAATGACAAGAGGAGCAGAAGAGGCTAAACAGAATTCTTGAGCAGGAATAGGATGGGAAAACAGTTACCATTTTGTGACCTACTTTTGGCAGCATTCCTCACACTATAAGACGCAGCACCTAAGCCAGATAAGGTGCGTGATCATTTTGTAGCACTGTAATCAGAGTATAGGTTACTTATGTGGCAGCCTTATCTTCATCTGTGAGGTGACATCATTCCTCCCTCTGCCATCTGTCTCTATCAGCTCCTGTCTGCTGGGTGTGACTGTAAAGACCTTGTCTACGCCACCTCACAGTTACGATATTCTTACTGACGCACAGATCCAGTCAGGCTGTTTTCATGTGCAGTGAACGACAGCACCAAGGGCATTTTCTTCCACTCTTGTCTCCTCCTGTCTCCACAGTCTTTTTTCTGCCTCATTTTGGAATGCCCTTACATTGTCAGACTGGAGAGTAAAGAATTCCACTGTCATAAAAAGGTATATTTCATATGATCACAGCTCTGTGATGGATACTGGAAGTGATAGGGAAAGAGAAAGACTGGGAAAAGTCAGAGAAACTGTCTAAGGATGCTGTGTGACCTACAAAAGGGAAAAAAAGCTGAGCCTTAATCACAGCTCAGGTTTTCAGAGAGAATATTTTTCTTCAAAGCAGTAGGTATTGCTGGCAGAGGTGGGGTTGAGAATTAAATGACTCGTGCTTAGATCATAGCTTTCTAGCACAGAGCTCTGTGCACCTTTCCATACCCTACAATTCAGTGCCTGAGGGTTTACAATGTCAAGCCTCTGGGTTTACTGCAGCAGGCCACGGTCCGCTGTACACAAGATTGAGCTTCTTTTTATCTACTTGACCTCCACACTAACTAATCTTGTCGAATCTGGGAAGCACCTGCTGCCATAAAACTTTCACTGGACCTCCGATCAACGATCGTAATCTGTTGATACTGCATGGGTGAAAATCTGATTCAACAGAATCAGACACAGTATTAAATATAATGCACTGTTCAGATATGCAAAGAGATATTATTGTGCAGTATAATTAAATGCGTGAAATGTGAGCTGCAGCTCAGGCTAAAAGTGCTTGCTGAAGATTACTAGACATAGCCATTAGGTTATGCTTTCTATGATAAACAGTATCATGCAATCTAATAATCAGCAATTACATGGTCTGGTGCTCTGAGTACTAACAGCATGATGGTGGTTGATTATTCCTGAAAGCTACACATCTCTTAATATACTCAGGGTGTCTGACTGGATGCATGTAGAGAAACCATGTATGCAAACAGAATTCGTTTTGGCAAGACAGAGAGTCAGATGCTGTTGGCACCAACTTCAAGCATCATGCTTCTTCAGTGTGCCATGGCCCGAAAAAGTTGAGGAGTGCTCTTTTTGGCTGGGCTGCTTGTGTGAAGGGGGCATTAAAAATACATCTGCAAGAAAGCGAACTGAGCATCCACGCTGCCTTCAACCCTACTTTTCTCTCACCACCCTGTGGAAAAGAGCAGTTTCAGAAATCACTTCACTACTGAAACCACATTTGCAATTCTCTAGTGCAAGTGCTTCTAGTTCACTTCAGAGCACATCCTGAAGTGTGTCTTGGTGGTAGCTCTTGCAGCTCATGGGGGGTTTTAACTTGAGGTCAGATATTGTATAAATAATGAGTAAGGTGAGCCACTATAGACCTAGATTCATTGACGTGACCTCAGGCATATCATATTGATTACTTAGCTACAGTATGGCATTTCATCTCCTCTGCTCTGTTACCGCTGCTTTTCTGCCTTCTTCGGTTATGCTGCTGATGCAGTTAAGAATGTTATGAACTCTATATATTCTAACACCCTTAGCAATGGCTGAGGGCAAATAAGTAATTGCATTTTAATGGATTCAGTA
Organism: Neosilurus mollespiculum; assembly: GCA_030014195.1. Lineage (NCBI taxonomy): Eukaryota > Metazoa > Chordata > Actinopteri > Siluriformes > Plotosidae > Neosilurus > Neosilurus mollespiculum. Next base: position 31,571,172 of record JAQMYF010000027.1, read on the forward strand.
ATGATCAGTCAAAAAAAAAAACCTACTTTACCAACACAACACTAGACTGACATTTAAAGTACAGCAGATAAAATTTGCTGACGGTTTGGGCAATTAGAAACAAAGCTAACATCAGTTCAGAAAGCTTTGAAAGCAGAAAGCATCTTTCTGTTCTCCCAACAACGATCAACATCAATAAAATTTTGCTACAGTGGTTTATGCTTACCATTCCCTTGAAATCCTCAAGATGGTAACTACCACTAACATTCTTACACTCATGTGTACATCCGTGAACAGCTGAACAAAACGGACTTCATGTTAAAACCATACTAAATTTCTTGGTTACACAGTTGCATCTTTTAGTATACACAGGACACACTTATCGAACCAACTTATTTATAATTGCACTAACATGTCACACAAATAAGGATGGGTTCCATCTTGAGTCCGGTCCCCTTTTCGTTTTCTCCCTCATGATATCTCAGTTGTTTTTTTTTCTTGCCACTCTTGCCTCAGGCTTGGTCATTAGGAAAATGTTTATAAATTCAAATGTTTGCAATGTATAGGCACAAGTTATACATCTTTGTAAAGTTGCTTTGTGACCATGTCTCTTATGGTCACAA
>JAQMYF010000027.1:31571823-31584205 GCA_030014195.1 Neosilurus mollespiculum
GGGGGGGGTTAGATGCAGTTGCAGATAAAACAATTATTAAAAGCATTACTGCAAACAAGTCCAAATGCTAGGCACTCTCAGAGAAATTGGGCAGAGTTCCAGTTAAATGGTAAATAGATACAGCAAACGCAAATCCACAAACATAATACAGTAATAGACATTAGTCCCAGAAAGAGCAAACAGAGCAATATATACAAGGACAAGGTGAAGGTCAGTGTAAACAAGCAGTGGTCTAAAGCACAGTAAACAGGAATATTACAGGCAAACTCAAAGTCAAATTAAACAGGTTAGGCTAAGGTCATATAAAAAAAATAGGAAGAACATAATCAAAGGCAAAGGTAGAGTACAACCACAAAACAAAGATCAAAAATCAACAAACAGCATGAGCAGACAAAGGTTTGGTCCAGCAGCAGCATGACAGCATTAATACTTCATAAAGAGTAGGAGCAAACAGTGTGCATGGGATCCAGGTATGGGTGAAAGCATGTGATATGAGTGTCAATAGATCAGTGCAAGGGTTGCTGGGAAGTGTAGTGTGATAAAAGTGTGCTGCTGAAACACACTAAATTAAAATAATTTACACTTCTGTTTGTAGCATTAGGATGTACATTTCCTTCCATAGGAGAGCAGAGGAGGGTGGTGTAATGGTTAGCATGTCCTCCTCACAGCAAAAAGGTCCTGGGGTCAAGTGCATGGGTTTCCTCTGGGTAATCCTGTTTCCTCCTAATCCTAATTAGCTATTCCAAAAGTGCAACAAGGTGTGACTGTTTGTGCATGTGTGGTGCAATTGACTGTCCAGCTGTGTTCAGAGTGTACCCCACCTTCACCCAGAGTCGGCAGAAATACCCTTGAGGATTAAGTGGTTTGACAAATGAATGAATGCACGAATTTCCTTCCATGGTTCAAGTATTGATTTTTGTCATTGTACTCTACTAAGTGGTTGTAGTGTGTCTCATAAATTACTGGTTTTGTTACTGAGGAATAGACAAAATGTCACATATCCAGGGTGTCATAAACATAAAATATGTCACATATCAAGTGCAAGATTCAGTTCAAAGCCATAGCACTTATCAAAATAAAATACAAGGGGATGAACTATTGAATATCATCTCACAAACACCCATTTCCCACAAAATCCTGATCTCCAGTGGTTCTAATTGTGGTGCGTTAATGTTTTCTGAAAGCATCCAAATGATAACAGTGTGTGTGCTTGCCCACAGTGATATTTAACTTCTAAATTTACCAGTAGCTCCACAACACTGATGGTGAAATCATCCAGTCAGTAATTAAATATATTTTGTAAACTCTACTCCTAAGTGTTATGTACTGCTCTGAAATAAGGACTCAGATACAAGAAAGATGGACATCATATTAGTGCCTAATGGACCATAAGCCAACAGCTTCTGAGAATGTTCTTTCTATTTAAAATAATTTAGGAGTAACCTGTTAATTTCATCTCAGAAAAAAAGGAGATAAACAAGATTACCGTTACCAAATGTCTTAAATGCTCTAGAATACAGAAGAGAATTCTTATCAACTATGTACCTGCAATATACATTTCATTAAATCAAAAGCTTATTGGATTACTTTTACAACGGTGCTTGTGTCCTTAACCTTTATATGCACTGCTTTGTCCTTGCACTGTTCAATTCATCATATGCTCCCAGCATGCCTTGTAAATCCCTTAGTGAGTCTGGCATTCACTTTAAGTGAACGAATGATGAAGATGACAAGATAGCAAAAGCCAGCTACATGTCAACATGATTGCAATCAGAGTCATGAGGACCACTCAGGCTGCTGGTCGCCTCAGCGGCAAACTGACATAAATGGACTAATACACCACTACACAGCTCACAACTCATATACATACTAGTGATTAACAGTGCAATAAGAACATTTTTCCTACCGTGTCTGAGTATAACTCAACTCAAATGTAACCTTGGACAGACTAGAGATATTTAGAACACTTTAAACAAATAAGCACCTAACAATTGCTCTAGGAATGTTGGGATAGCAGCTAGAGGAGGTCAATTTCTGCTCAGTAAACTTGTGCCTGTGTATTGAGAAGCTACACACACACACACACACACACACACACACACACACACACACACACACAGTTTAGCAGCTAGTGCCTTGTCATTCAGCAGGTGAGGCAACTCAAGATAGTGGTGTGCAACCATGGCACAGTTGTTGTGGTTTGCCTCTTAACTTGGAAACAGATTCTTCTCAGGTGGCTTGGATACTCCTCTCCTTCTTTGGTTATTATTTACTTTGGGGTACCTCAGGGCTTTATCCTTGTCCCTTTATTTTGTTACACTAAGCTGCATCTTCAATACTCTTTGAATATTTCTAGAACCTAATGAACTTCTAAATCAGACCTTTTAAGTATTTCACATGCACGAAGGAAATTCAAAGGTATCCCAACCTTTTCCTTTGCTGCTTCAAGACTGTGGAATATTTACCATTGTTTATAAAGTCATCCCAGACATTTGTAAATCTAATTTGAAAACCTATTTATTCTTCACGGCATTGAAGGTCTCCATCATCTGGCTGTCTGTTTGGTTTTGTGCTGTTATTGACATTCTTTGCTTTTTATTGTGCTGTACATTGCCTGTACCTGCTGCTTTTTAAATGTCCTAGAGAAATAAACGTAACTTGAATGATTTCTGCTGGAAGAACCTACACAAAGGTATAAAAAGTAAAAAAGATTAAAGCTCGCAATCTGTGTTTTACAAAAATGTCTGGGTTATATAAATATTACTTTTCAATGGCCATGAGTTCGAAGTAGAGGTGCTAAATGCCACAGTTTTCACACATTTCCAATCAGCACTTGCTAAAATATTGTGCTCTCTTACTCTCTTATTCTCACACACATTTACACACAGTTGAGCACAATAAATAAAGCAAAAATGGCTATTAAAATAGCAATTAATAAATACTGTTTTAATGATATATAACATTTCAGCAGACCTCCCGCATGGGCCTTTGGAGCACCAGACTTAACAAACAATCAAGTTGATTTGTCAATCGTCCGCATGCATTGCAACGCTGATTGGCTGTTATCACACTGTCTCACAATGCTGCATGATGGCGGTTTTTAAAAAACATTAAACCGTTCTTAGGTTATTATTTATAACATAACAAAGCAGTTTTGTTAAGTATTTTTTAAGTCCTTTTCTTCTTTAATGAAAAACATCCAAACAACAACTTAAAATTGTGTGTGTTTAGGAGTGATGTCATTGACTGAACATTAGGAAACCACAGGCATGGTGTGTGTGTGTGTGTGTGTGTGTGTGTGTGTGTGTGTGTGTGTGTGTGTGTGTGTGTGTGTGTGTGTGTGTGTGTGTAAAAAATAAAACATGACTACTCATACTGAGTTTTCAGGAAAACATAAGTATATAATGAAGAAACAAGTTTTTTTGTGAGTATTACACAACTCACAAACACCATGTGGTAAGGTCTGCTTTTAGGCAGTGCCTAACTCAATATATCCCCGTTAGACCCCCACCTTGCTAAGACCCCTGAGCAAGGTCTTAAGCACAAGTGTGCTTCTGTCCACCCATAAGTATAAATGGGTAACAGTAAAAAATATACTGGGAAGGTAACCTGCGATGGACTCGCATCCCATCCAGGAGGACTCCTAGTTGCTTCACGCTACGGAAACTGGGGACAATCACCGGCCTGATAAGCCACTAGGCCCGGGTGTAAACGCCCAACAGACTTTACCTTTTACCTAACTCAATATATAAGAATCTTTATTTAATCGATTATTTGATTCTTTATCACTGTTCTACGGCATCCAAACACATATCCATAAATATGTATAAGGCTTCACATGCCTTGTTCAGCCCATAGGAATTGAATGAATAAACAACAACAAACGGCACATTTAACCTTTATGCTAACTGCTGAAATGTGTTGAGTAGCTGGGATTGATCAATCTTATTATCTATAGCAGTACTAATAAATAAATATAAAAAAGATTTAGCAGATACATACACACATACAGATACACACATGTACTAGATCCATACATATACTGTATATACAGTAATATACACAATGACCAGAGACCATAAGAGCCATTTGCTGTGGGGTCTGAGAAATGTTCTGTGAGCATTAGCATCTAATATCAGGAGCAATCTGATTAGTTTTTTCCATGTGGGTGAGCAAAGATGCAATTCTAATTAAACTTTTGCATCAGATAAGTGTTGGGTGATACCTTCACATGATCTGCTTCAAGCTAAATCTGAAAAGTTAAATTCCTTCTCACTCCCTCGTCCTGTAGCTGATTGCATGCAAAGTGACAATGATCAGTGACATTCTCCACAGATACTGAAGTCCAAAGTATCACATGCAGGATTGTTAGATCACAGTTGCTGAATAAATCTAAAACTTGAGTTACTTTCTGTATGGGATTTTTTCACGAACCCTGCCAGAGGTTAAAGACGTTGTGGGCCTTCATGCTATTGTGGTTTTTGAAATGATTTATACTGTGGATATCTACTGTGGATACTCTGATATCAGCTTCAATGATTTCTGAAAAAAATCTTTCCTTCTCAAAGATCAACTACCTTACTGATTTTACCTTGATATTTCCTCCAAAACCGCTGTAATACTCAGAATATTCTACATGTGCATCCTGTACGGCAGATATTTTGAAATGGTTGCCCCATTCTGAAAAATTCTTTTAACTGTTCCAAAATATCACGCGATTTTAGCATATTAATGGTTACCCTAAATTGCCCCGAGTTGTGAATAGTGCTATGCAGGGTGTGTTCTTACCCCATAATCTTCAGATACACTCCAGGACAAATAAAGAAGAATGTATATAAACTCAAGAGACTGTTATGTGTGAAAATCCCAGGAGTATCTGAAATCAAACCAGCTCATCTGATACCAACAACTAGGCCATGATCAAGGTCACAGAGCTCACATGTTTCCCCCTTCTGAAGTTTGATGTGAATGATTAGAAGCTCTCGTACATGCATGATTTTATGCTCTGCAATGCTGCCACATGATTGGCTGATCAGATAACTGCATAAATGTGACCCTTGCAACACCAAACCAGTCGAAATGTGCTGAACAGTAGTTGTAGATTCAGCAGATTATCTATGCTTATCTGAAAGGGCAGGAAATTGCCAGAGGTGAACAGCCAATCAGAAGCCAACTGTGCTTACACCAATAGTAGGTTTATTGTAAGTATTTATATAGTTTTAAATGAAATGATTTGATAGCAGGAATTCCAATCTAAGTAGTGATAGTGCACATTTGGGGTTATTTAGCATCACACAATGCTGACAGATGACTTTGTGACTCTTTTTTTTTTTTTTTTTTTTATATTTCTAAGGCATACCGTCTCTTATTAGAGATCACCACTAGACTAATATTAAAATCTAGGCATTTTTTTAGCATTTGATGGTAAAAATCTGAAAATCAATCATTTAGACTAATCTGATATATCTAAGAATATAGACCTGTGACTTCCAACTGGTTTGATGCTGAAGGTTTACAAATGAGCAGATGTACGGGTGTTCATATAAAAACAAATAGTGAGTGTGTATACTGGTAATAGACTCTTCCATATTTTTAGCCATGTTCAATTTATGGGTTAAATAAATAAATAAATACTAGACAGTGATCCAGTTATGCATTTCAGTGAGTAATTTCAATTTCTGCTATGTGTGGAGACACCTTCTTATGACCTTGCCCAGGCTGCCAATCACATTTAATTACTTGATGCCTCAGATACAGGATTTTCACAGTTTCTAGTTCTACATACCATAATCTTTGTACATCACAAGGCTGTCTCTCTCCCCCTGTTATGTTTTTGAAAACAATGAAAGCATAAGAGGAAAAGAAAAAAGCATGCAAACAAAGCCTTCTGAAAATAAATGCTATCCTGTTATGGGAGAGCGCATGAAAGGTTAAGACCTCACAGATAGTTCAATCCAAGCTCCTCAGGGGACATGGAAATGGCAGTCGAAATCATACATAACACATCTGACAGATGCATCACACCATGAAAAATGCAAACTGAAATCCTGTGACATCTCTCCACTTTTTTCACAACATGTGCTACTTCTGAAGTTAGAAGTATCTAACAGAGATTTCTGTGCTAGCACCAAGAAATCTTTTGCATTATACAGTATATTGAATGTTCTTGTTACAAACCAATCAAAACTTTTTCTTTCCCTTTTCTTTTCTTTTCCTGAAGACAGAAATAGGAATGAAAGCAGTATACTAGTCTGGCACAGAATCAACACACAGTATGCAGGAAATATTTAATCCCCAGCATGAGACATGTTGTCAGTTTTGACATGCCTGATAGCTCTTTCAGTGTTTAATGCAGGAGGAGGGAACAATAACTGTGCATTCTTTAGTGAACTGAAGGCAAAATTCTGCAATGTTATTGAGCCTTCCTCTGATAGATGCAGCACCCTGCATTTGATTTTTCAGCCTGAACAATCACATGTGTGGGCACTCACACTCACACACACACACACACACACACACACACACACACACACACACACACAAAAACAAAGAGCACTGGGTAATCAATATAAGTCACTTAGACAGGTGCCTCTTCATGTCTTAATAGACTAAAAGTACTGCTCAGTCTGACATGCTGTTCAAAACATTTGTATTATTTATTTATTTTTTAAATCTCTTTATTTTTTTTTAATCTTAGAGTGGGCAGTATGGTTATAATTTTCTATCATGTTATACCTTTATTTGATGATAAGGGTCACAATTTACTGTATTATTCCGATTAATTCAATAAATAGCTTAAATGACCATACTGGACCTTTTAAAAGGCTCATGTAAGACTCTGTGGTCCAGTTTGACCACCATTTAAATTCTGACACAGCATTCTCCATATAAACACGGCAACTTGCAATAGCTTTTAAACTAAAGTGAGTACATTATTAAACCAGTATTGTGACAATTTAACATTCAAAATAATTTTATACTCAATTATTGAGAATTCATGCAATATAACATGCAATAGTGTCCATCATGCCACCTAAGCAAAATAATCCAATTTTACACCACATGCTCGATATATTTTCTAAATAATCATCATAATTAAACAACTTAGGTATATAACGTTATACCTTATAATTTAGGTATATAACCACATATATAACACACCATCTAATATCTTATAAAGGGTAGAAAAGGAGCTTGAGCTCCACAGAAGGATATGGTTTGCTATTTATGATAGAGGGTTCAGTTGGGTTATGTTGCCTGTTGCCATGGAATCTTATAAGAGCGATGAAATTACACTGTGGTCAGAGAAGGCAGGCTCAATTATGAATGAACCTCAATTATCATCCTCTTATATTGGTGTTAAAAACAGAACATGTTCTGTTGATTAGTAAATAACAGAGGATTGTTAAACAGCCCTCAATGGTCTGGCAGAGGACAAGCCTAAGTATCTGTTCGTACTCTCTGGCAAACCGGCCAACGTTAGAAAGTGTGTTATCGTTCATTGCCATGTGTTTCCGTCCAGGAGTGGAGGCAGTGTGTGCCTTCCTTCACAGCAGAACATCAGTAGCTAGAAACTTTCCAGCAAAGTCCATCGATCACAGCTGGATGGACGGCACTCCAAAGTGATCCCTGCTCAATGTGAGAATAATCTGTATCCCCTGAACAAGCCGTGCAATCATGCCATGTGTACAATGTGCAGCTCTAACCACAGAACAGAAAGCAGATCGGATGCACACAAAAGAGTCTGTTACGTGAAATATACCCTTCTGCCTCACTTAGGCACATGACAGCATCTGCTGTTCTGTATGTGCAGAAAAGTTTTTGTTTGTTTGTTTGTTCTGATGATGTTACTGTTGTTGTTGTTTTAGACAGGTCTTTTTTAAATGGATAAAAAGCAACCTCACTACTACCCATCCAACCCTGCAGCAAACTATTTTGCTACTGTCTGTTAGACTAGAAATCAAGCCATTAAAAAAATAATAAAAACTGTCAATCACTTATTTATTCCTGTACAGTAGAATTGCTGCATTTGCTTTACGTATTTTAAATTTATGCAATATTACATCTGCGATGGCCTGGCAAGCTGTCCAGGGTGTACCCCGCCCTCGCCCAGAATTGCCTAAGATGGGCATCAGCCTCCCTGAGACCCTAATTAGGATTAAGTGGCTTCGAAAATGAATGAATGAACAATATTACATTTAGGACTGTGACTGCGACAAGAAAATGTGAAAACACTTTTCAGATTTCATTTTACCAATATACCTTCATGTTTTGAAAAGAAAGTTAGGTGTGGTGGATTCTGTGCAAAATAGAACAAGAATATCAAAATAGTATGAACTAGGAGCCTCCCAATTAAAATGCATAGGGGAAAAAAGTAGGATGCAAACCTGTCCATGACTGAGTGTTTGGTAATACAACGTTAAACTAAACAATCTAAATCAGAGTATCATACTGGAACAGGTTTTTTCATGCATATAAGCTGAATACAGTGTAAAAAGGTTCTTGTAAACGATTGTAAAATGCCATGTAATGACAATGTATACTACTTCTTGGATAAAATATTAATAAACAATCAGAGGAAATACACAGCAATATACGACACTGGTATGAAGATTCTAATAAAAATCCTCAGTCACAAGTCGGTCAATGCCCTTGTTGCTAATGACAGTCTGCCCTCTGAAGTAAGTCAGAACATTATAACATCACACCGGTCTAAATGAAAGCTTGACAAATGAAAACTCAACATTGCACAAATAAACACACGCAAACTACCATGATGACCACAATGACAACCTTCAAATTCCACTTTCTTTATTATTATTATTATTACAGAGAATAGTGTTTCAATCAATCTTTCTTAAAAACTGCTGCCGGTGGTCTGGATGCTTCTTCAAAAGAGGATTCACCAATGCTCCATACACACTGATTTTAGCAGGTACCTTTTTTTTTCCTTTTTTTTCCCCACAAACAAAGCATCTTTTGCACTATAAACCCACAAGCTCAGAAAGAAAAAAAAAAGGAAGTAAACTTGTCACTGCAGTGGTGTCATCAACGGTGCTTTACCTATTACCTGTTTATTATATCTTTTACCTATAAATATATGCACGCAGTGTAACTTTAAAACTGAGCTTTAAAAAGTTATTACACTCCAATTATGTGCCTTGAATCTTTTTTTATAGGTACACTATGTCCGCATTTCCAGATGAACGTGTACATTAAAAGGTACAAAAGATAAAGGTACCAAGCCTGGGATAAAAACCAGCAGTTTAATAGCCTTTGTTTTATTAAGAGGTTTCTCGAAACAGGGGATTTTTACACCCGAGCCCTGGTGGCTCATCACAGCCGGTTTCTGCAGCATGGAGCGACTCATTCGACTCCTCCTGTATGGGTTATCTTCCCAGTGTTTTTACTGGTACCTATTGATACTGCTGGGGATTCGAACCCATGACCTCTTGATCATGATGTGAGCACCCTAACCAACACATCAGCAGCCCCACTTAGACCAAGCTGTTAGAATAAACAGCCTCTCAGAATAAACCTGATTTAATCAGGGGTGGTGTTTTGCTTGAGAATTAACATCAACACGCTGATTAGACCAAGTTTTCTTAGATGAGTCGTTTTCTGGAGGTAACAACAGCTGAGTGGTTAGAAATGTGCAGTGCTGAATGTTTACACCAACGTCATGTTGATGTGTTTCTACAGAAAGAGCCTGCATGTCATGTCGGACCCGTGGTTCGTTCAGCACCGGAAAGTTTTTATTTGTTTATTTACTATCATTTGTCTAAGTTTGTCGGTGTGGACTGAAACAGGTGCGCGCGCGCGCGCGGCTTGACTCACCTTCCTCCACGCGGTTGTTTGCTGTATGAAGCGCCTCAGATTCGCAGCGCGACTCATCCGCCTGACGGCGCGGCAAACTTTGAGTTGGTCCGCGGCTCTACGGCATGGTTTCACTCGCTCTCGTGCTTCGCTGTCGACGAGACTCGGAGACGAAGGGCTCGCGCGCACGTTAAGACGGTAAACGAGCCGACGGACTGCGCCTCACCATCACCGGATCCTCCTGGTCCACTTCGCGCGGGCAACAGCCTTCAGTGACGCGCGCGCGATGTCATCGACTGAGCGCGAGCGAGCGGCTCAATAACGGATAAAGTTCAAATATCGAGCGCTGTGCGCGTGCGTAAGGGGAGACACCACGCGCGCGGTGGAATTCGCTGCCTACATCGACACCCCTACGCAAGCATCACTCCTCATCTTACAGCCGCTGGAGCTATCAGAGACAGCCGTGTTACACATGAGGACCTGCTCATACTGAGCGAGTCAGACACTAATGGTGGTGAGGGACTTACTGAGGAGGAAACCTAGAGAGGATCACACCCAGGAGTCACCCATACTCATCTGACCCACTCCAAGATTGTGAACAATTTCCCTTCTGAAACTTTAGAGAAAAATAATCAATAAAAGTGCAGTCGTGCAGGAGCATTTTCTGCATATGAGCATCCATCCATCCAACCATTATTTATATCACCGGTCCAGGGAGAGCTGGAGCCAGTCCCGGCTGAATACAAATACGAGGTGGGGGGGACACCTTGAACTGGTAGCCAGCCTGTTGCGGGACTAATGGCTGCGATCATTTACATTTACTGACGCTCTTATCCAGAGCGACTTACAATTATCATTTTTATACATCTGAGCAGTTGTGGGTTAAGGGCCTTGCTCAAGGGCCCAACAGTGGTGATAGTCGGGATCGAACCGCTGACCTTTGGATCAGTAACCCATCGCCTTAACCACTAAGTCACCACTGCCATTATCAGAGTCATATTTGATCATCAGGTCATATTTAAATCCGTTACTGGTTGAACTTGAAGGCTAACAACTGTTTAATGGTGGAGACTTAACAAACCCATTCATAGCAGTTGTGGTCCTAAGGCTATCCATGGGAGGTGTTTATATAAATATATATTCATTCATTCTTTAATTTTCTAAGCCGCTTAATCCTAATTAGGGTCGTAGGGAGGCTGGCATCCGTCTCACCCGATTCTGGGCGAAGGCGCGGTACACCCTGGACAGCTCGCCAGACCACTGCAGGGCCAGCACACATGCTCATTCACACACCATTCACACACACCCACACCTAGATTTGGAACAGCCAGTTAGCCTTGTGTACATGTTTTTCGACTATGGGAGGAAACCGGACTACCCAGAGTAAACCCACGCAAGCACGGGGAGAACTTGTAAACTCCACACTGAAACGCTCCGAGCCCGGGAATCGAACCCAAGAACTGAACTCTGGATCTTGTTGCTGTGAGGCGGATGTGCTAACCACTGCGCCATCTGTAACCACTCTTGGAAGATGTTCGTTTAATTGTTTAATTGTGTAGGGGAAAAAAAAACATTCACAGACATGCAACAAAACTATTTTCATTTAACATTCCAACCTTCTGGCTTTATGACACACTTACAGAAATAATAATTAAAAAAAAACCGGAAAGAAAATTGTAGTCATTTGCAACTGTTTTTACAGATCAAACAGAGGAAAAATATGGAATCCCTCAATTCTGAGGAAAATATTATAAATTCACCGTGTACTTTGCAGTTCTAAAACAAACACCTGTATCTGATTACATCTGCTAATTAGTCTGCAGTTAAAAAAGAGTGCTTGCACACCTTAGAGAGCTGTTGAACCCGAGAGATGCCAACTGAAACAAAGGCGAGGATTATAAAACGTCTTGAAGAAGGTAAATCTTCATGGAATGTTGCAAAAAATGTTGTTTGTTCCCAGTCAGCTGTGTCTGGAATCTGGACCAAGTACAAATCAAATGGGAAGGTTGTAAAAGGGAAGCGTACTGGTAGACCAAGGAAGACATCAAAGCATCAAGATGCCTTGAAAACAGAAAATGCACAACAAAATAAATGAGGAAGAAATGGGCAGAAGGTGGAGTCAGTGTCTGTGAGTGAACTGTAAGAAATCGCCTAAAAGAAATGGGTTTTGCATCCAGAAAAGCCAAACGAAAACCATCATTAACATCTAAACAGAAAAAAACAAGGTTTCAGTGGGCTAAAGAAAAGCAATCATGGACTGTGCATGACTGGACGAGAGTGTGATTCAGTAATGAATCACGAATCTGCATTGGGCAAGGTGATTCCATAGTTTTTGCCAGGGGTTGTAGGATATCAGCCCATATATATCATTAGTAGATATATGACAACAGGAAAAAAAAATGGTCTTGACTTATTTCATGAAAAGCAACACAATTTAGAATAAAAGCATTTAAGGGTAAGAAGGTATTTATTTATTGTTTGTTTGTTTGATTATGTATATAAATATATATATATATATATATATATATATATATATATATATATATATATATAAAGTACAGACAAA
>JAQMYF010000027.1:31586099-31597903 GCA_030014195.1 Neosilurus mollespiculum
CAATAGTCATGAAAAGAAAGGAAACTCATTGAATGAGAAGGTGTGTCCAAACTTTTGGTCTGTACTGTATATATAATCAAATAAACAAACAATAAATAAATACCTTCTTACTCTACTAGCATAGAGTCTCAACACTCTTCCAGTCAGGTAATGCTGAGAACTGGAGGGCGAACTGGAGTTTGCCAAACTTGACTTTATTGACCTGCTGCGAGGCACGGCCCTCCAGTCCTCAGCATCACCTGATTGGAAGAGTGTTGAGACTCTATGCTAGTAGAGTAAGAATGTATTTTTTTTTAGTTTTCAAGAATTCAATTAAATAAAAGTTTAAGTTAAGTTGTTTTTCCGCACAATCAAATGAGCATGGGTAGAATAAAACTGACACTAAGGGCGATGCTATCAGTGCAAATATATAAATTAATTTAATTTCCTTTATCAGGGTTGCCGGGAGGCTGGAGCCAAACCAGCAAACTCATACCAAGGCAGGGTGCACCCAGACCATTGCAGGGCCAACACACACACACTCACACACACATGCACACACAACACCATTCAATTGAGAATATTCAGTTAGCGCAACCCCAACGACCCAACACACACATGTATGTGAATATGCATACTTCTATTTCTGAGAGTGTATTATCAGCAATGCAGCAGAAGCACTTAGCAATAAAGCAACATGGTTCATTCACTGACTAATGCCCTTAGTCACTCTTTGAAGAAAAGATTCAGTCTTCTACTCTAAAATAACAAAGGATTACAACAAAAGGTTTTCCTTTCAGAATAGTCTGCATAAACAAACGAGAACAATTACCCATCCAGCAGACTATTTTTTCAAGAGTGCATGACAATTGTCTAAAAGAGGTTTTAGTGAAAGACTATAAAGAGTAACACATGGTCCTTTTCTCTCCTTCATGCTCACTCATGAAAACAGTTGCACTCATACATGCTGACATCGAAGTTGACTTTGTAGGTGTAAATTTCTTTTTGTGGGTGTTCATTTAACCATGATGACTTCACCATGCTCTTACAGACCTCGTATTATTTCTTTCGCCCACTAACACAGAATATTAAAAACAGAGCAACAATAAATGATTGAGTACATGGACCAAAGTTTTCCAAAAATGGTAAATAAAGGAGGAGAATTTGATTGCTTTTTACTGCTTCATCATACAGAAAATTAATTTAAAAAAAATCACACAATAAGAATGAGAGTGTGGCATAGTGGCGTAGTAGTTAGCATGTCCACCTCACGGCAAGAAGGTCCTGAGTTTGATACCCGGGCTTGGTGAGGTCTGTGTGGCGTTTTTGCATGTTCTCCATGTGCTTGCGTGGGTTCCTCTGGGTACTCCGCTTTCCTCCCACAGTCAAAACACATGAGGCTTACTGGCTGTTCAACATTGCCCCTAGGTGTGAGTGTGAATAGTTGTGTGTGTGTGGGCCCTGCGATGGACTGGCAAGCTAGTCGGGGTGTACCCTGCCTTTGCCAGAGTCTGCTGAGATGGGCGGCATCCTCCCCGTGCTGCTAGTTGAATTAAGCAGTTAAGAAAATGTATGCATTTTATGAACAATAAAAATAAGAATAAAATATCATCATCCATTTTACTACATGTAGATTTTTAGAGAAAAATGCCTTAATTGAGCTTAATGTATAATTAACCCAAAATCTATAATGTAAGCATTCAAAGAATACGAATATATTTCTTCACCTTCATTGCCCCACCAATTAACTTGAGAATTGCAACAATGCTGCTTAGTCATAAGGAATTTGCTCATGAAATTGCCTCGTTTTTCTCTCATGTATAAAGCACTGAATTGAATAACAATAATAACAGCCTATGACATGCTTTCAGCTGATATGGCAGCTGCTTTTGTAGAGGATCCAGATCTTCCAAGCCCAACACAATACGAATGCAAAAAAGACAGCGCAAGCCGGTTCACCAGAATGCTAATGCAACAGGGGGATGCCAAATCCATTCGACACTGTGCTCATGTGTAACATGTTTCCTGGCACAGGCATTTGCTCTTCAGCTGTGCCATATAATGAACTGAATAGTACACATTTTTACTTAAATAACAAAGGTGTTACACCAGTGCACAGGTCTTGATTGGCATCGTTTTGCTTCACTGTCATGGTTACTGATAATTTCCATGCAATTCTAATCAATTCCTAGTCCATATAAACAACAATAGCTTCCAGTCCCATTGAGAGGCTTTTTTGTTTTTGTTTACTGTGATTATGAACTATCCTTTCCCTGTCAGTTCGAGTATGCTTTTGTAATTTGACCCTCATTCAATCAACTCTGTAACTTGTTTCTGAAAACTTTTTGTTCTACTATTCAATACTGCTGTTGGAATTGTGTTTGGGATTTTGTTTTCTGCGTTGTTATCTGCTTTAGAATACATACAAGCCTGCTGAGTCTGTCTTCTTACAAAATGCATGCAGGGTGTAATAAGCATTGGATGTGTCACCACGATGCTAAAATGGGAAAAATGTGTCCATCCCTGCTGTGTGGAGTTATGTGAAATCTGAAGTGTAAATGAATCTGCACAATAATCTCTCTATGCAGCTTGCACAATAAGACAGCACACATGCAAATGATTGCAAACAATAAGGCTTTCATTTACTATAGCTCTTACTCTTATACTTCTATTCAAATCCCTCAGAGAGGATGTATTTGATTAGGTAGTAAAGTACTAAGGATCTGAGAGGGAAGTTTTTAGAAGAGCATCTGCAGTGGACCTTTGTGCTAAAGCTTTGGAAGGACTGCTGAAGGCTGCATTATGCATAAAATAAGGAGATTATTTCTAATTTTAGTAAAATTGAACTGTAATAAGATCTGTGGTAACTTTATAAAAAGTTGTGTCTAAGGAACAAAAAAAGCATATGATTGCAAAAACACAATACCTATATATATTTTAATTGCATAATTATACTTAAAAGTACACTATGCTTATATGAGCATATTCTTGAAACGGATCTGAATGTCCATGTTGTGCCCATTCTCTATAGCCTGCCAGTGAGCACTGAGGTCAGAAATGTAGCTCTGAGGGCGTAAGCTGCTGCCATCATTATGCCATAGGAGAGCACTGGAGGTGTAGGGCACTCTGTCTGGGCAGTTGCTGAAATCTGATGCCAGCCATGGTGCACAGGTTCTGCTAAACGCTGACCTGCTGTGCTGAGGTCAAACAGGACTTCATTGTGAGCTGCCTGCATCTCACCTCCTGCTGACCTAAAAGTCGAACACACCAGGTGAAGGCCCAGTTCACTGAAAGAAAGATAGAGAGAGAGAGAGAGAGAGAGAGAAAGAGAGAAAGAGAGAGAGAGAGAGAGGTTGTCCTGTGCTCCAATTTGCCCTCTAAAAGAATTAGGTAGTGACTGAGCCTAATGGAGTGTGTAGCTCTAGGGCTGAGACACAGAGCCACAGCGCTCCCTGTCAACTGTGTTCCCAATTGATTTTGAGTTCCAGGATAGTGTTCCAGTTTTTCTTATCCTGTTAATTAACAAAAGCCACAATCTAAATAATAAAAAGTTATGATACAGCTCTCAGATTGGTAGTATTTTCCCTGTTGCTCTCTATTCTTGCACCTATCTTGTGATCATTCCATCTCTTTCTGTAATTGTGGCAGGTCACAGCCTGTCATGTAAAGCTCAAGGAACAGTACAGGCTGTTCATTACTCCTGCCTTCATTAATAGATCTAACTTCTTTACAATATTACATGCTTATGTCATTTTGGTGACTATGTAAATAAGGCTATTGCCTGCTGAATGGAAACCTTATGGGCTTTAAGAGGGGTAGATGAGTACACACTTGTGATTTATGGTAGCCCCACAGAAGAAAATCACAGGGCCAAGGTCAGGGAATTGGGCCAGTCACCCAACATCGCCATGCTGCGAGATCACCTGATCTGAAAACACTCAGTTCTTCCAGTGACCTTTGAGCTGTGTGCCGTAGCTCCATCTTGCTGTGTGCTCTCGACCATGCTGAGGTGGCGACTGAGGACAGCTTGGGCTTGGGCTACCAACAGGCCTTAGCACCATCTCTCCTGCCTCACTAAGTTTCAAAGGTTCAAATAATGATGAATAAAATGGTATTGAATGAAGTTTCATGTGTGCAAATAATAATTTGATTATGTTTAACCTTTTTTTTTATTTCCCTTTGAAAGGTTTTTTTTGGGTTACCCTGGGCTACAGCCTCTGAAGTCTCTGCAGATAAAGAGACTGCACTAGCCAGATGGAGAAAGGCTTACTTACCAGAGAGGGGGAAAAAAGGGGTGGGGGGTGGGGGGGTTGTTTCAATTTATCTGCCCAAATTGATTGAACAATTGTTCTGAAAACCAAAGAGGAAAGTCAACCCTTTTCAACTGCAGTCTGCTTGCTATTTCTGGACTACTGTATATAGATGTTTTGCCTGAAACGCTCATCATAACTCAATAATGAGTTATAAAAAATGTATTAAGATGAGCTAAATGAATGTTTTGGCTGTTCCTAATTATTCCTAGATGTAAGTCTAAGTATGAATGGTTGTTTGTGTTGGCTCTGTGATTGCCTGGCGAGCTATTTAGGATGTACCCTGCTTTCGCCCAGAGTTGGCTGAAATAGGCTCCATCCTTCCTGGACCCTAGAAGGATTAAATGATCTGGCAGATAAATAAATGAACAGATTTAGCAAGATCAGATAATTTAGCAAGGTCAGATAGTTTAGCAAGATCAGATAGTTGTCACTGTCCCAGTCCTGTTAGGATTAAGCGGTTCGACAAATGAATAAGTGATAAATAAATTAATGTTTTGGCTGCTCCCAACTGCTCCTAGGTGTGAATGTGTAAGGTTGTGCGTGTGTTGGCCCTGCGATGGACTGGTGAGCTGTTCAGGGTGTACGCCAGCTTTGGCCAGAGTCAGTGTATAAGATATTTTTTAAAAAGGTGTGATTTTGATTGATAAATCATTCCATTTTAGCTGCATAAATATAGAAGACTGTTTTCCCCATCTGGTTGATTTTGGGTGCATTCTGCCTGCTGTACCTGCAAAACATATGGAGTCAGGCAATGCATAATGTGTGACGGTGCTCATCCACACCGTGCTTTAAAAACCATTAGCAGTTCTTTACATTGTATCCAAAAAATATTTCAAACTGGTGTAACATCATCAGTGTTGTATAAAACACTATATGGACAAAGATAGACACCTGACCACTCATGTGTGGGCCTTTCCCAAACCCCTTAATCATACTATTAATTTTTTGAGGAGGCTGAGTATCCAACACAAGGCAAAGGAAGGTAAAACCCTGAACAGCTCTAGAATTAGCTGTGTGTTTATGTGAAAATAATAATAATAATAATAATAATAATAATAATAATAATAATAATAATAATAATAATAATAATAATCAAAAGTTTTGACTGATATATTACTTGTCTGGTATATTTAGCCTGTGCCCTAGTGAACCAGTGTCAGAATGTATTCACTGATAGTAAATGTGAATGTAAACGTAACAGCTTGCCAGACCACTGTGGGGTAACACACACACAACCATTCAGACTCACACCTAGGGGCAATTTGAAACTGCCAATTAGCCAAATGTGCATGTCTTTGGAAGGGGGGGGGGCGGCACCGGAATACCTGGAGGAAACCAATGCAACACGGAGGAGAATAAGCAAACTCCACACAGAACTTGCCTGAGTCCAGGATTTAAACCTAGGACTTTCTTGCTGTGAGGCGGACACACTAACCAATATGCCTCTGTGCCACCCCTTTCCCAAAATTTATGTTAAAATAAATAAATAAATAAATGAAAACATGCAATTTTGTAGGGCGGCACAATAGTATAGTACTTAGCACTTCGCACAGCAAGAGCATCCTGTGTTTGAGCCACATGCCTGGCAAGAGTGTAACATGTAAATTGTGTATGTTCGCCCTGTGCTTGCATGGGCTTCCTCCCAAAGTCCAAATACATGCACATTAGGCCAACTGGATATTCCGAATATTCCGAATTCAATTCCTGCTATCACCACTGTTGGGCCCTTGAGCAAGGCCCTTAACCCTCAATTGCTCAGTTGTATAAAAATGGTAATTGTAAGTTGCTTTGGATAAGAGCATCTGCCAAATGCTGTAAATGTAAAGTAAGTGTGTGTGTGTGTGTGTGTGTGTGTGTGTGTGTGTGTGTGTGTTGGCCCTGCAATGGTCTGGCAATCTGCTCAGGATGTATCCTGCCTTTGCAAATTGACTGGGATGGGATCCAGCCTCTTATAACTGATAAAGTGGTCCAGAAAATGTTATGACATGACAACTGTCTGTTCCCTTCATTAATAAGATACATATACATATGTATACATATAAGATTATTAATAAGATACATATACTACTGTATTGCTGTTTTTTATTCCTTGTCTGACTAAAAGCTAACATTCATGTAGGCTGGTTTTTCCCAATGAGATGCTAACCAGAAACAGAAACTCTTAGTGAAATTACATGTTGCTGAAATGTTTTAGATACATCTTCACAGCGTGCTGTATTTGATCTGTGGGCTCATTCACAGCATGATGCTGAAGCAGCTGTTAGAGTTTATAGCTCTCAGTAACATTCTGTAAAACAGCCATTGATAATGTAATGAAGGCTGGTGGAAGCTTTGAAGCTTGAAGTGCTGCTGTGTGGAACTGTGTGAAAGTCAGACTCAGCATTGTTTTCAGGGGTAAATACACTGCAGGTCTGCATGGATAATTCAAGGCCATACACTACAGGTCTTTTTTTTAATCCTATTGCTTTGAAGCTATATTTTTTTTCTGTGACTGTTGTAAGGTTTATAATAATCAATTAAACAATTCTCTGCAAGGATTAATTCCTATGAGACTGTCAAATGTTTAATAAGCGCACAGGAAACTTATACTAAAGAAGCTAAAAGGAAGAGGAAACCCTGTGCTACTTGATTATGATGCAGTCTAGAGTCAACATTATCATGGACTATATTGATTGCTAGTTTCCATAGTTATTTGATCCAAACAAAGAAGCTGCCAAGCAACCAAGCAACTTTACACAATGTATTCAGTGCGGTCACTGCGACAAGCCTTGATTCAGACATACTTATTTTTAATCTAAAACAACGCTGCTCTCCTCTTTCTTTTTCTACAGTTTACTTTACTCATGAATGCCTTCAGAGGGAGGGACAACAGGGCCTTAAACTGGAGTGAGAAAACCTAATTTGGTGCATAGAAGCAACAATTTCGAATATACCATTAACTAGATTTCTGTAAAGGCTGTATAACAGGACAGAGTTCTAGACTGAGATATTTATATAATACATATATGAGGAATGTCTTTTTATACATTTAAACACAATCTAATATTTTCACATGTATTACAAAGCTTCTTGCCACAATGCTTCATCAGTATTAAATAATGATTAAATTCCTGTAGCTTTTTTTTTTTTCAACACATGAACATGTTTATCTATGAACAGATTTCAACAAAAGGTAAAAAGTACAGTAAGAGTACTCATTTTTTTTTTGTTGGGTGTTGTTGGGTTTTAGTAAAATAGATGTGTTTAAAAATTGTTATGCTCATGAAACATTTGTGTTTCCTGCCATCTAGTGGACTTTTTGTGTGTCAGAAGATTGAGTTGTAAACCTTCATGGCATCTAAGTGTATTTACATTGCCTGTAAAGTACATTGCCTGTAAAATGAATTTATTTGAACTTTTTTAGGCTTGGAATCCTTTTAAATGAGCAAATTCTAAAATTATTTCAAACAATTTCCATATTTGTGTTTATGTGCAGGTGGTAGTGTGGCACAACTGATAGCACTGCTGCCTCACAGCTTCAGGGTCTTCTTTGTGCCCTTATTTGGCCTGGCATCCTATTCAGGGTGTATTCCTGCCTCATACCCACTGTTTCCTTTATAGGCTCAGGATCTTCTCTGGCCATGAACAGAATTAGATTGTAAGCGAATATTAATGTCCTGTAGATGGAAGCAGAGAGCTTTGTATAAAATTAAGAAAATTCAAATCTTAGGACTGTAGGACCACCACTTACATATCTGTTGATCATTTGGTCATCTCTGTATATGGCATGGATTGAGTACAGTTGTGCATAGCAATAAATGGGCTACATTCAGTCATTTAAAATGATAGGTTGTCATGTAAATACAATAAACTAAACATTCTAAATATGCAGGTATTCTAGATTAGCTATTCAAACGGTACAAGATATAGTTAAACACTTGACGTCTGGTCATTTTTAAAGGTAAAATAACATTATTGTTTATGGGATTTTATATGTACAAGAGATTAGATTTATATTTATATCTTTATATTTTTCCATATAATGCCTTCCTAAATTGCTGCCACAGCAGCTCACACCTTTTGAAGTTAAAGTGTTTCATCACTTGACATGATAATTCAGAAGATGTTCTACAAATTTCTTTTGGGTTTCTTGACATAATTGATTGCAAGTCATGAGCCAGATACAAGAAACAAGTGTGTAGATGGTGGGTTTTAAAGCTTGATCCTTTGGGGCCTGTGACTTTAGTGATTTTTTTTTGCTTATATTTGCATGTACTATGCATATCTCCTGACCATCACTCCTAATCTGTCTACATTTATTACATAATTAATTAGTAAAGCAACTCCATAGATTCATCTTTCATATTAATATTTTTTTTTTCTGATGAGCCATTTAAATAACCGAAAATGACTCACAGTAGGCAACTAAAGAACTAATGAAGCACTTTTGTCAGTAAAAAACAACCTAATCTATTTCTCTCCTGCAGATTTCATGCTAATTATTAAACAGCTGCACTGGCTCCATGAGTATGGCCCCCTAAAGTAATAGATGGCTGTTTGCTGTTGCACTGTAGCATAAGCTCATCACTGGACTCAGCAAGACTGTGATCTGTTTAATATTGCAGTCAAAGCTGTCTTCAGGATTACATAAGTGATGAGCTGATATATCTAGCACCATCAAATACCAAGTAATAGATACTGCAGAATGAACTACCAAAAGTTGGAAAAGGTGGAGTGCAAGGCTGACTGTTCATTCTGTTTTATGGTCCACTTATTCCTTTGGTTTCAGTGCCATTTTCTTCCTTTAAAAATTTCTATAACTGCCAAATTCAACTTGTAATGCAAACCTTTTGGCATCCAGTATTTTGTGCAATATGTTAGATATGTTTCTAATGATCCCAGAGCAGAAACCAGACTATAAAAGAAGGAACCAAGAAAATAAAATGAATATAAGGAAATTTAAGCAATTCATTATCTCAGATCCAGATTGCTAAAGTTCTCCTATCTATAAATCATAAGACTATGATCACACAATTGAAAGAAAGCAGAACCATTTCCTAGTAATCTTTAAAGACTATATCTACAATTTCATGTAACTTGTACATCAACATGTGGTGTTTTCACCACTCACCACTCATATCCTGAATCAAAATCGGTTCCCATAGTCACTCACTGTACTGTACACTCCTTCCTTGGTCTTTGTAAGGTTAAGGGTTCTTGCACTAAAGCCCTCTGTCATAAGGAAACACTCTCATTTACATAGATCCTTTAAGGATTCTCTCAGTGGGACAAAATCTCAGAATATTTTATAGCTCTGTGTAACAATTGGTGGTTAGCATGTCTCCTGACAGCAAGAAGGCCCTGGGTTCGAGTCCTGGGTTTGAGTCCAGGGATCGGTAGAGACATTTCTGTGTGAAGTTTGCATGTTCCCACTGTTTGTGTGGGTTTCCTCTGGGTACTCCGGTTTTCTCCCATAGTCAAAAGACATGCACATTTGACTAATAGCTGCTCCAAATAGACCCTAGGTGTGAGTGTGAATAGTGTGTGTTGGCCCTGCAGTGGTATCGTGAGCTGTTCAGGGTGTACCCCGCCTTCAGCCAGTGTTGACTGAGATATGCTTCAACCTCCCCGCGACCCTATAGTATTGAACTATTTGGCAAATGAGTGAGGGAGAGAGTGCTTCACCTATGTATTATTATTATTGTTATTATTATTATTATTATTATTATTATTTTTATTATTATTATTATTATTATTATTATTATTATTATTATTACTATTATTATTATTTTAAGTTGTCTATTTATTTATTTATTTTAAGTTTAACCTCTGGTTTAATAACCTTGTCTGTTTTAATCCAACATTTGTCTTGCCTTACTATTCTTATTATCACTATTGTTCTTGTTTTCTGTCACTGAATTAGTAACTCTTATACTCAGTTTCCTGTACTGCCTCTCATCAAAAACTACACTTTGGATATTTGGTAATAGACTTTCTGGTAAGGGTTAATGCTGTGGTAGGTACAGTTGTCAATAAACGTCCAATTTAAGCCCTTAGAGGGATTTTGAAAAGACTGCACTTCACACCGTAGACTTCTATGATTGAATTGTAATGTAATTGAACTGTGATTTATGACAAAAATTCTGAATATAAACTTACTTCAGATACAAAACTCCAAAACAATTTCCTCCAAAATCATTCTATGCCAATAAACACAGAATTCAATTTTATAAATGATGAAAACCTCTGTATTAAAAGGCAAAGATAGTATGAACATTCTGACTGTGTGTTGATTGGTCCGGAATTTCCCTGTACGTCAAACTGGTCAATAACTTTTTTCCTCACCTGTGCCATGAGATTCTTTCTTTTAGCCTCAAATAATTTATGAGAAAAGGTGAACTCATCATCTTTCAGGATATTAAACATGGATGAAGCATCGGAAAGATATCTCTGAAGGCTGCACTGGAACCTCAGTGTGCCTGGATTGTACTCTTCACCATTTTTTTCACCAACATTTAGCCAGCAAGTGATTTAGTTCCTATGGCGGTAAG
The DNA here is from genome assembly GCA_030014195.1 of Neosilurus mollespiculum. NCBI lineage: Eukaryota > Metazoa > Chordata > Actinopteri > Siluriformes > Plotosidae > Neosilurus > Neosilurus mollespiculum. Next base: position 31,596,922 of record JAQMYF010000027.1, read on the forward strand.
TCAAGAATGTCCATAAATGCCATGTAATAAAGAACTTATTAATTTTGTTAGTTCGGTGCTAACACAGACAAAAAAACAAAACAAAACAAACAAAAAAAAACATTCACACTCACGTCTAGGAGCAATTTAGTAAAGACAGTTAGCCTAATGCGCATGTCTTTGGACTGTGGGAAGAAACCTCACACAAGCACAGGGAGAACATGTATACTCCACACAGAAACATCCTTTCTGATCACAGGGCTTAAACCCTGGACCTTCTTGCTTTGAGGCAAAAGTGCTTTCCACTACGACACCACTCACTCACTCATTCACTCAACTGCTAAACCATTTGATCCTACTAGTGTCACGGGAGGCTGGTGCCTATCTTAGCCAACAATAGGTGAAGTTGGGGTACACCCTAAACAGTTTACCAGACCATCATAGGGCAGCACACACACATGCACACAACCATTCACACTCACACTTAGGGTCAATTTGGAACAGCCAATTGGACTAATTTGCACATCTTTGGACTGTAGGGAAACCAGAGTGCCTGGAGGAAACTCACATGAGAATGAACATGCAAAGTCCACAAAGAACCTCCTGAGCCCAGGACTCAAACCCAGGACCATGCCCACTCTATATGATATCACCAGTCACAAAGAAGGCTCAGTATTTTATGAACTATTCCATGTAAATTGATCAGATCTTCAACACAAAACATTTAAAGATTCCTCACATATCCAGAAGTGTGAGGAAGTCTTCATACCTGTATTCACAGATACAGATTAGTTAATTCAATTCAGTTTTATTTGTATAGCATTTTTTACAATTGACATTGTCACAAAACAGTTTTACATAGTAAAATTAATTTAAGGAGGAATCTAAAAATTCTTCTACAACCCCCTACACAACTCCTACACATCCCTAATGAGCAAGCCAGCGGCGACAGTGGCAAGGAAAAACTCCCTCAGTTGACACGAGGAAGAAACCTTGAGAGGAA
>JAQMYF010000027.1:31598926-31624526 GCA_030014195.1 Neosilurus mollespiculum
TAATAAAACTCTGCGCAGTAGTTGATGTAAAAGTACGCTTAATGCGATAACGTGGTGAGGTGTATATATTAGTACTAGGATGCATTGTAAGTGATGTGTAAGTGATTACAACACTGTTGGAAAGACAAATTATTTCACGATAGGGCACATCAGGCACAATTGTGCATTTTTGGTTTAAATAGCACATCAGTCACCTAAATTACAGATTTCATTTTTTTCCCACATAACATCATGCATACTGTCTGTACAGTGCATTTATATTGTCCATAAGTTACATACATTTTCAGTGAAACCATAATGGGTCCTTCATAACAATTTTATATTAATTCATTTACAGTTACATCAGACAAATCAATATCAAACCATTCATTCACTGAACCACTTAGTCCTACTAGGGCTTAAGAGCACCACCTTGCAGACATTAATATGAAGCCATCATACAATAACTGTTTCATGTGATATGCCTTTGGGGAGCTAAAGAAATTAAAACCTCATTGGACATCCATTATGTACAGTGGGTATAAAAAAATCACCTTCACTTCAAAATATTAACATTTTACTGCTTTGTAGCCTGAGATGAAGGCTGCAAAGACACAAAAATGGAATCACTGACATGGTTAAAGGACCATTCCTTTCTGTCAGTATTTTGTGGAACCACCTTTTAAATTGATTACAGCCATGAGTCTGTTGGGATATGTTGGGGGAACAACTTTGCACATCTAGACTGCACAATATTTGCCCACTCTTCTTTACAGGACTGTTCAAGCTCAGTCAAACTGGATGGTGACTGCTAGGTGGACTGCAAAAAAAAAAAAAAGTCATTTTACAGATTTTCAATAAGGTTTAAGTCTATGTACTGCAAGGACCATGCAAGGACATTCTTTTTTTTTTTTATCATTGTCAACTTTGCTGTGTGCTTCGGATTATTGTAATTTTGGAAGGTGAATCTAATCATTGACACCTTGTTGGCAGAGGGCAGCAGGTTTTCCTAAAGGACCATTTCATCAACTTTTTCTTTTATCTTGACAAGTGCCCCTGTCACTGCTGCAGAAAAATACCTTCACAAAATGAATGTGTCTTAGTATGGTGTTCATTGGATGATATGCTGTATTGACTTTCTGCCAGATATACTGTTTGGTGTTGAGGACAAATAGTTTGATTTTGGTATCCTCCGACCTTTAACACCTTTTTGCATTTGGCCTCAGAATGTTCAAGGTGCATTTTGGTAAAGCTCAATGAAAGAGTGGATTTTGTTCTTGCAACCCTGCCATCCACTATCCACATTTTCTAAACATTCATGATATTGTTGTCCCATGCACATGATGACCACTCCATGCCAAAAAAATCCTGTAACTGCATTCTCTGGGAATTGAACTTTTTGACTTTTCTTGACATTGCCATTTGTAATGTGCATTAATACATACACAATTAACCATTGTCGTTACTTGTCGCTTGTTCCTGCCACAATAGCCTGCATGTTAGCATGAACATTTAGACTCAACCCCAACACTTTCTTCCTCTGGCTCAAAGTATAATTACTTTAGAGGGTTGGGAGAGGTTGGGTGTCTGCTGGAATGTCCAGGAATTACTGTCTGGAGCTCTGTTTGGGGATGAGGAAAAAAGTCCCTGAATACTTTAGCAGGATGCTGTACAGTTTATTTGGTAAAGCCATCAAACTTGTGAGTGAAAATTCTTTTCAATGGACAGCCAGAGTTTGTGTAGACAACGATGAATAATGATTGTTAATCCTTTTTCTTCTGCATACAAAGATGACTGACAACTTAGCAATGCTCCCCCCCCCCCTATGTTGGTTCCTTGTATGCACTGTGCTTCCCTGTTGAGCAGAATTTAGTACTGCTTCTAAACAGCAGATGCAGTAGTAAAGACCTGCTCTGTATGTTGTAAATGCTATGTGAATCTCAAGCCTTCAAAACATGATTGGTTGTACCATTTCTGATGGAAATAGTCTCATCAGTACATACAACTAACTGTCTTTCTGGGATAATAGTTGTGCTGTCAATCTGCAGTGAAATAGCAGTGAGTTCTATATGTTGCTATGGCGAAACATTCTCTTTCCTACACTGATTACCATATACCCTCTCTCACAATTGGTTTTACTCTAAATCAGACATAAAAATCAGATGACTAAAATTGTTGGGTTTTTTTAGATCTAAAATGAAAAATAAGATAAAACATGTCAGAAAAAAATGTCAGGAAAATAACACTGGGAGAAAAAAATAAAACTTGATCATAGTGAAAAGACTTTTATTTTAACAACTTGGAACCATTGTTCTATTCAAACTATTGCAAACTATTGAGATTCTTTAGGAGATTCTTCATAAACATATGCTGCGATTCAAACTTCAACACATTTTTACCCCTCAGCCGGTTATGGTTGGAGGAGAGAGAAAGAGAGAGAGAGAGAGAGAGAGAGAGAGAGAGAGAGAGAGTCTGTGTGTGTGTGTGTGTGTGTGTGTGTGTGTGTGTGTGTGTTCGTATGATAGTCTGGTGAGCTGTTTAGGGTGTACCCCACCTTCACCCAGTGTTGGCTGAGATAAGCTTCAATCTTTCCTGCAAACCCAGTAGGATTAAGTGGTTTAGCAAATGAGTGAGTGATGAGCAGTCTTGAGTAGCCAGGACTTTGGTCTATCATTTTTGAATAAATGGCCCAGTTTAAGTGACAGAATGTTGGAAGCTTTTTTAATTGCATGTACTCAAGATTGAGACAGATGTTTATCAAATATATCATGGCTCTAGTGCATGATAAACTGAAAAGTAGAGGTGATATATTCTAAAGGTACACCTTTTATGTCTTATTTCTATTAAAAAAAAACCCAAACAAACAAAAAAGCATTCTGGCCAAAATTAACAAATTCAACTATCATGTTGTAATATCCCTCTTGTGTCTTACAGTGATTATGTACTGCACTCAAGAGTGACATTTTCTGGTTTAAGTACTCTAAAACATCTTCCAGATTGCATATCTTGAAGATGGATACTAAACACAGACATCTCACCCCTCCAGGAAGTTCTGGGCGTCTCCCACATATCGATAAATTACTCCCTGATGCCTGCAATTGTATACAACATCCAACTGCACTTTTTAGACTGAGAGAGCACAAGAGAACAAACATCCCGAAGCTTATCTAAATCTCTGAAGAAGGAGAATGAGTAAGTGGTTAACGTGATGAGAGGCAAACACACACACACACACACACACACACACACACACACACACACAGAGAGAGAGAGACAGAGAGAGAGAGAGAGAGAGAGAGAGAGAGCATCCTTATTGATCTCTTTTTCTGCTAAATAGGCAATATCAGTTTTCTGTGTGAGAGGGCTTTACAGATGAACTCTCTCTCCATCTGATCTATCAGTTTACTTTATTGTCCATCATATAAAATGCACTTCAGATTATACAGACATGTACTTCAAATATACAATGTCAAATTTGCCTGTAAGGCAATCAGCTTATGTATGTATGTATGTATGTATGTATGTATGTATGTATGTATGTATGTATTTATTTATTTATATATTAATTATTATTATTATGGGTACAGTCCTGAATTGAGTGGGGTGGGATGTCTAAATATAATTTGACTACAATGGTTAGGAGGGTAGTATCTGGGTTGGAGGGGGAATGGGGGGAGAACGAAGTTACTCTTGAAAAGAATTAGCTTTTTAAGTAAATGTTTGCAGTGGTGTAAAGCAATTAAGCAACATAGCTGATTTAGTGGATGAGAATTTTGAGCTATGTTGCTGAGGTGACATGTAGCCATATATGTTTGAACCAGAATTCACAGAAAATTAACTGCCAAGTAACAAGTGCAAAGGGAGGCAACCAGAGAACCGCTGTTTATCTTTAACTAGAGTTATCTGTGGTCTAAAGGTTAGAAAAGATGGCTGGTAACTGAAAGGTTGTTGGTTTGATTCCCAGGACTGGCAAGAAAACATCTATGGCAGAAGTGCCTGTGGCACTTACCATTGGGTGCAGGTTTGCTGCTCCCTGCTCCTGGGCCTAGTAGCCTGGTGTGTAAGGATGTGTGTGACCTTAGACCTTATTAGTAGTTACTGGAACTTAGTAAGGACATATTAGTTGTCCTTCCTCTTGGTTCCTTTTATGTTGGGCATGCACAGACATCTCCTCTGGTTAGGTTTTGTATTAAATTTGTATTTGTGTGTGTGTGTGTGTGTGTGTATGTGTGTGTGTGTGTGTGTGTGTGTGTGTGTCTTCATTTTACACAAGAACCAGTAACTCTACTTTCAAATCTTTTTATATGTGCTATCTGCTCTGGTTGGTAAAGTATGGAGAGCTTGATTGTGTAAACAAAACAAGATGCATGCACAGCATGGTTTCAAAAAGTAAGCAGTAACCTAGCAACCTGATGCTACTTGATTATAAAGATATTGTGTATTTAATATGATAGATTAACTCCTAAAGACAGTGCATGCTATTCAGTGCTACATATTCAAGTGGTGTAAATGTTCTAAGAAGATCCTTATGGATTGGTTTTGTGTGCAAGTTTTCCACAAAGTTAACCAGAAGTCCTCCACCCTTTTGCCACAAATCTAATTTTCATATGAAAATATTTTCAGCAACTGTCTCCAAGAATCCATTTTTTTTTTTGGAAGAATAGCCCTGCATCAAATATTATAGACAAATTGCTTTTAGTAGTTTTAAAATCCATGTGTAGTTTACTTTTGTAGAGGTACTAATTTAACTATTTTACTCAAGTTAACCCACAAACATAGTACACGTTATAAAATGTACTCAAAGTAAAATGTAGCCCTTTGACATACATTTGGCTACGTAGCGCAGGCGAGAGCTTCCGCAATATTCGGAATGAACCAGGTCAGGCAAAAAAGTGATTGACAATTTATTAAAGATACGTGGGTATTGAGCCCATGAGTAGGCACACAACGTCGAGTTACAGAGACAGACGGAGATTGTACGTGAAGATTGCTCGTGATGTCCAGTTGTTCGCCCAGTCTCATCAACAATCATTCGTGTTGCGCTAGGTGGGTCAGTGCAGGTTAATTCTTCCGCAGGAGAGTGGTGGTCTTCACACTTATATAGTCACTTATATAGAACTCCTTGTGACATTACGTAACAATATATATGTGACATCCCTTCAGAAGTGTTAGGGTTTTGCCTGTCTTGTGATCTGTTCTGGCTCTCTTCTCTCTCCAGGTCACCTGACTTCCCCCCGGTGTGTGCGGTGAATGTCTACTCCGCCCTGATTAACTCCACGTGTTCCCCATCGCCGCCTGTGGATAAAAGCCCCGCATTCCCCCCCGTCCCATTGCCAGATCGTCTTGTGTAAACCATAGAAAGCAAGCGTTTTTCATAGTACACTCTGTGATCTAGCCGGCCGTTCATAGAACGGCTTATGTTCCAAGTTGTCTCGTTTCATTAATAAAAGGATACCAGTTGAGATCTACCCCACTATCACAGAGTTGTCACTGCTGTCCCCCAGTGCAGCTAACTGGGTTATCAAAGGCCAGCCATGTCTCTCACTTTCTGTGGTGAGAGGGATGTAAAAGAACCATTGCTGGCTTTTCAAAAAGAGTAGCTGCATTGACATCAGTGTGTTTCTGCCATGGCCTGGCGAGCTGTCCAGGGTGTACTCTGCCCTCGCCCAGAGTCGCCTGAGATGGGCACCAGCCTCCCCGTGAACCTAATTAGGACTTTAAAGGATATACAGTGCCTTGCAAAAGTATTCACCCATATATTATATAAAATAGCATATTTTGTTACATTACAACCAGTAATTTAAATGTTTTTTAATCAAAATTTTATGTGATGGATCTGCACAAAATAGTCTAAGTCAGCGAAGTGAAATGAGAAAAAAAATATAAAAAATAATTAAAATAAATAAAAACCTGAAAATTGCCATGTGCATGTGTATTCACCCCCTTTGCTATGAAGCCCCTCAAAAGTTCTGGTGCAACCAATTACCTGCAGAAGTCACATAATTACTGAAATGAAGTCCACTTGTGCACAATCTAAGTGTCACATGATCTGTCAGTATAAACATTCCTTTTTTGAAAGGCCCTAGAGGCTGCAGCACCACTAAGCAAGAGGAATCACACCATGAAGACCAAGGAGCTCTCCAAACAAGTTGGGGACAAAGTTGTTGAGACGTACAAGTCAGAGTTGGGTTATAAAAAATATCCAAATCTTTGATGATCCCCAGAGCACCATCAAAGCCATCATCTTTAAATGGAAAGAAAATGGTACCACAACAAACCTGCCAAGAGAGGGCCGCCCTTCAAAACTCACAGATCGGGCAAGGAGGGTATTAATCAGAGAGGCAGCACAGAGACCAAAAGTAACCCTGGAGGAGCTGCAGAGTTCCACAGCACAGATTGGTGTATCTGTACATGGGACCAAAATAAGCCGTACACTCCACAGAGCCGGGCTTTATTGAAGACTGGCCAGAAAAAAGCCATTACTTAGAGTTAAAAATAAGAAGGCACGTTTCGCCAAAAGGCATGTGGGCGACTCCCTAAATGTATGGAGGAAGGTGCTCTGGTCAGATGAGACTAAAACTTTTCGGCCACCAGGGAAAACACAATGTCTGGTGCAAACCCAACACATCCCATCACCCCAAGAACACCATCCCTACAGTGAAACTTGTTGGTGGCAGCATCATGCTGTGGGGATGTTTTTCAGCAGCAGGGACTGGGAATAGATGGTGCTAAATCCAGGGATATTCTTCAGTAAAACCTGTTTCAGTCTGCCTGTGATTTGAGACTGGGACGGAGGTTCACCTTCCACTAGGACGAAAACCCGAAGCATACTGCTAAAGCAACACTCGAGTGGTTTAAGGGGAAACATTTAAATGTGTTTGAATAGCCTAGTCAATGCCCAGACCTCAATCCAACTGAGAATCTGTGATCAGACTTTGCTTTTTTACAAGCAGAAACCATTCAACGTGAACGAGCTGGAGCAGTTTTGCCTTGAGGAATGGGCAAAATCCCAGTGGCAAGATGTGGCAAGCTCATTGAGACTTACCCAAAGCGACTTGTAGCTGTAATTGCTGCAAAAGGTGGCTCTATAAAGTACTGACTTCAGGGGGATGAATAGTTATGCACGCTGAAGTTTTCTGTAATTTTGTCCTATTTGCTGTTTGCTTTACAATAAAAAAAAAAAAAAAAATCACATCTTCAAAGTTGTAGACATGTTCTGTAAATTAAATGATGCAAACCTTCAAATAATCCATTTTAATTCAAGGTTGTGAGAAATGAAAAATGGCAAAGGGGGGGGGGGGTGTGAATACTTTTGCAAGGCACTGTATATATAATACAATAGTGTGCAGTGAAGAATATACACCACCACTTTTGTCAAAAAGGGCTCCTAATAAAAATACTTCTCTATAATTTATTAGTGAGAATGTATTGAACAGATGCTATTGTAGGCAATGAGAACCAAAAAAATCATTCCGACAAGTATATTGAGGTAAAAGTATGGCTAATAAACAAAAACACTGAAAATACCTAAATACACTGAAATAATTTTTGGAAAAATTGAAAGGTATCACAAAGTAAATTTTTTTTCACTTTTTCATAGCATGAATGAACTTCAAACCATATGGAATGGTTTAGCGAGTGAATAAATTAAAAAAATATATTGATGCAGTGATGATTATACACTCAATAAATCGAAAACCAAGTAGTATTCAAGTATTTATTACATGTAATATTAAATCATATTAATGAGAATAAGTAAACAAACAACAATATATAGTAATAGCAAAAAAAGTCTCTTTTTTTGAGAATTTCTTTTATTATTATATTATTATTATACCTTTTACTTTGATTACAGCAGTTAACCTTTCAGACATAGTGTGCATATATTTTTTTCAATTCTTCACTCGCTTAACCATTCCACATGATTTGAAGTTCATTCATGCTATGCAAAAGTAATAAATAAAAAAAAATATTTATATATATATGTATATATATATATATAATAAAAATGTGCGACACCTTTCAATTTTTCTGAAAAATTGGTATTTTCAGTTGGTCTTGATGTTGAAGTCAACAATGTTAAAAATAAATAAAACAACCTGTAATTATCTTAGAATCTCTTAGAAAGAAGATATTTGTGTTGAAATGAAGGAACTATAGGTTACATTTTGTTAGTAAAATAAGTACTCATGTAAATAACAGATACCAGGAAACTCTATAACAGTTACATAAGTATTTGTAGTTCATTACCGCCCACCTCTGAGACTATGTTGCCTGCTGGAACTTGTAATGTACATTGTGTTGTGCACACAGTAACACTACACAGCTGAAGCCCTATGCTCTTCTGTGTTTCCTGTTTAGAGAAAGGGTTAGGATTAAGTCAGGGGACCTAATAAAATAATACACATAGTCCTGAATGTGAAAGTTAATAAATGTACAGTCCATGCTTTTTTAAAAATATACTAAGCAGCTCCTTTGGTGATCATTTTTCAGCATGTTTCAGATATTTTTTCTTTCACTCTTTTTTGTATGATACTTCTGCATTAAATTTTACTCAGATTTCCAGTTTAATGTGGTTCTGTGGGATCATGGCATTTAGCTAAGTTTACTTAAGGTGCGTCCACACACCACTGATCATGTTCCCGATTTACCCTAAACATACTCTGATGTTACTTTGGAGAACATCATTACACATCAGAAAGCATTTTTGAGACGGCACAGTGGCGCAGTGGTTACCACGTTCACCACACAGCAAGAAGGCTCAGGTTCGATTCCTGGACTTGGGGTGTTTCTGTGTGGAGTTTGCATGTTCTCCCCATGCTTGAGTGGGTTTCCCCCTCAAGAGCATTTGTGAACTTTGGAGAACAATGTAGAATTACAGGGAAGTGCAGAATTTTTGGAGTGTTGAAAAAGTGGTTTTTTTTTCGTGTTTAAAGTGGATCAGGGAAGGAGTAATATCGGTACACATTGGTATTGAGTGTTGTAAGATTGGTATAAAAATTGGAAAAAAAATAAGAACAATATCGGGAGATATTTCTGGGTTACATTTATGGTAAATTTGCATGTTTATTTTTCTTTTTTATTACAATATTAGATACACATTGGAACTACATTGGTACAGCTCGGGGTGACACTAGTATAGAACGTAATAACGTCAGATAAAACATCAGAATAACAATGTCAGAAAACATCGGTATTTAGCAGAACAAAATTGGCTAAATCATCAGACTAACATCGAACTAACATCGGAATATGACTGGCTAAAATCAGGATCATGATCGGTATAGTGTGAGCGCACTATATTTTTCAAAAGCTGATGTGCATTCAGTAGTCTCAAGATGCTATTCTGGTAAGGACACTAGTTCACTGCATGGCTTCACACACACACACACACACACACACACACACACACACACACACACACACACACACAGAGATTAAAATAATCAAGTATGTTATTCTGTAATCACTATTCTATGCTACCCTTTATGTCACAGCCCTAGAAACTGTGTTATAATAGTTTTAATATTGCTAGTAGAGTTGGAAAGTTTTACTGTTGAGGACACAAAATGACATCGAAAGTAAAGAGACACCGTCATTTTCAAAAGATTTATAGTTAGATATACATGTACACAGTAGCCAGGTTGATGGAGATACTCCACTTAGTTTCTCTGCAACAACTGCCTTACAACAGGGATTATTATCAACAGTCCGCTTGACAGTTTGAAGACTCCTGTCAGAGGGCCCAGGTCAACCTGGTGATTCTTTGGCTTTTTTCCTGGTGAACTCTACAATCACTCTGCTGACTGTGGCAAGACGAATCCCAAGGATTTGTGCAGCTGTGTGATGCTCACTCACAATACTTTCAAGACTTAATTCAAGTGGCTGATGAGGGGTGAGGGGGTTTGTAAGGCAAAATTTGACACACTCTTGGTTTTCTTCCTTTAGTTTATTTTTTTCATCCAAAGACCCATGTGAAGTCATCAAAAAGACCTTGAAACAAACAATTTCTAAATAGCCTAGAGTAGTCAACTGTACATCGTACTTTCACTGAACTTACCAATCCTACGTTGCCCAATCTCAATGACTGTTTACGTGTAAAACCCATGAAATTGTGAAATAAACTGGAGAACTGTTGAACAACACGCTTGTATGTTTTGGTAGTAATTCTTTCCCAGGATCCTGACAAGGTACAAGTATGTGGGAAGGGGATTCTAAAACTGAGCGCAGACATTTTTTTGTCTGCATGCAGTTGCATATTTCTTTTTCTCTGAATATTTAGTACACACAAAATGAAACCAAGTGAAAAAACTAACAAGGTAGTTCTTTAGGCTTCTGTTGTAAACAACGGGCGATTCGGCTGTTTTTAATCAGACAGTCTTGATGCACATTTTTCTGGTATCTGGAGAGATAGTTTGGTTTATTTAAGCTGTGCTGCAAGCTCCATGGGAACATGCTGCAGAATGAGGTATAAACTGTGTTGAGGTAGATGGGGGGTAGACTGTTTTTGAGTTCAGAGGCAAGCATCATTCTTTTAAATTTGATGCATGCAGCTAAGGAAAGCATAGGGGTAGAATGGAGCAATGGGGCAATTTTGGGAAGACCTATGAAAACTGAAACTTGCAGCTACATGGATCACTTACATGAGCTGAATAGCAAACAGGGACCGATCTGTCAGGAGTGAGTCACATTCAGTCTCAAGATGACAAGAAGTTAACATGCATTTATTGATCTTCATGAACAAAAAGGGCCAGTTCCTCCTGATACTGTAAAGAAGTCTGAAAATAAGTATGTGTTGAAAAGGATAATGCTTGTTTAGAACTACTCAAAGTTGTGCACATTGCCAGATCTGATCTGAGACTTATTGAGGGAGATCCAAGCAGTGTCTGAGGGAGGAAAGAGGAAAATTAAGTGGGTGTCATCAGCATATCAGTGATACGAAAACCCATGTGAGGATAAGAACTCACTAAAAGAGTTGGTGTAGACACAGAACAGAAGCAAAATCAGCACTGAGACTTGTGGTTACAGAAGTCAACACTATAAACATGGAGTAGATGGATCTGCTTTAAGTCATCTTATTGGCTCTGTAGTTAAGAAGCAAACCACCACCATGCTGTGCCACTTATCCTAAGATTCATGGGGATGGACTACTCAGATGTGACTGACAGTGTAGAAATGTGGGGTGGATGAGGATAGGAACAAATAACAATGTGGCTGACAGCATGAAACTTCTCGTTTTTATGGAATATACCTCTTTTAAAGCCAGACAGTATAATATCTTGGAGGTCGATAGAGAGAGGGAGGTAACTGAAAGTGTACAGCACATAAATAAAATGTAAAAATTATGAGAAGAGTTACCAGTAGCTATTTTCTGATGTCTGAGGTATTTTGTAGACCTTTTCAGAATAGGGTACAAAAATTGCTGTCGTGACACTACTCGGTATGTGACCAGATGTTATGGGATTGTTTATGGTAAAAGTGATGATGCGAAGGTTGTCTCATGAGAGGGTCTGGAGAATAGTCAAAGAACTGGGATTAAGCAAGCAAATGTCAGGATTGCCTGTTGAAAGAGTCTGAATGTTGTCTTCTGTAGTCTTCAATAAGGGGAGAGTTAAAAAGAATTGAGAGGGAACTGTACTGGGTAGGATAGGAATACAGCTAGAAGGGAAAAATACTCATGCCATCATGATGCCTATTTGATACTTTGCCATCATGATGATGGCAAAGTCACCAGCTTTCAGAAAAGAGGATGGAGGGGGAGAGTTTTGAAATTCATATTTAACATTACATGTACTTTGCCTGATTTGTAATAAGCAGTGTGAAATAATTGGCTGCAAGTGTATCAAGCTAAATCGAAGAAAGAACCTTTGCTGGGGATGGCATGGTGGCACACTGTTTAGCATGTCCGCCTCACAGCAAGAAGGCCTGAGTTTGATTCCCGGGCTCGGGCGCTGCTGAGTGGAGTTTGCATGTTCTCCCCTTGCTTGCATGGGTTTACTCCGGATACTCTGGTTTCCTCTCACAGTCCAAAAACATGCATAGTAGGCTAATTGGCTGTTCCAAATTGCCCCTAGGTGTGAGAATGAGTGTGCATGGTTGTATGTTGGCCCTGCGATGGCCTAGCGAGCTGTTCAGGGTGTACTCTGCCCTTGCCCAGTCAGCTGAGATGGGCACTAGCCTCCCCACGACCCTATTTGAGATAAAGTGGCTTAGAAAATGAATAAATGAACCTTTGCTGGAGTGCAGATACCTGCAAAAAAGAATAGAGGTGGCTACTGTTTAAAGAATGGTTTAACTAAGTACGTGTAAGTACATGCTAGTACAAAGGCTAATTTAAAAAGCATTGGGCAAAGGCAGCAGAGACATGACAGAGTAAAGAGTCCAATAAAAGAAACAGAAAATGGTTTCTGAATGAGTCTTGCATAAAAAGAACTTCTTTTTTTCATTTAGGGTTTCTGGGCAGACAGGATTCCTGAAGCACGTAACACATTTATATACTACCTGGAGTTTGGGGCCTCTGGCATGCAGGTCTGTAGCATGAATGACATAGGTCACATCATCACCAGCTGGATCTCATACAGTCCTACTGCTGTCATGCTTAAAGATGTGACTCATTGAAATAAAATATGTTTAATCTTATTGTGTGATGTCATTATTTGTTTCCCATATAATAAAATGCATGTTGTAATTTTAAATGTAAGCAGATGCAATGTTATGTACTATATGATGAATATGTCACATCCAGGCATTTCTGACCCATTTTAATGGGTCATATGATCATTGTTGATGATTATTCACCATATGTTCAATGAGAAAATGATATTGTCGTATCCACATTCCACACACAGTGTCTTTATGTATGAGCATCTGTGTGCCAGTTAGGATGTGCGTATGTATCTGTGGCTCAGTGGAGTATGTAAGAACGGCCTGGGTTAGGGAGAGTGATGACAGACTGGCTCATGAATTTCATGTCCAACCGAGAATCTCATCCAGCTGAACCTTCATTCGAGCCAAGATACCAGGCCAAAGCAAACAGGGAAAAAAGCTTTCACACTTAGGACACACACATGCACACATTTCTGCTCTTGACTTTTCATTCCTTTTTTTACCGTGCTGCATTGAGTTTAAACAAAAATTAAACTTCAAATCTCAGACTCTTATGATGGGGCTAAAAAAAGATTTTTTTTTTTTTTTGTTTCTTTCAAAAAGCAATGATTCAAGCAAATAACTCAGCTCTCCCTGAAGAGAACACAGTGCTTGTTATACTCATGTTTTTTGCTCCATATTTAGCTGAAGTCTGAACACTTTGCTCTTAATCACTGACGTTTCGTCATAGTTGCAATCTAAAATGAATTTATGGATATGTACCACTTATAGGGTGTGTGAATAAATGGTTTGGCTAAATGATGTGTACATTCCAGAAATTACCCACAATGCATTCAGCAAAGGAGAGTATTCTAAAAACATAGAATTTTGTATTTTCCTATTTGTGCCAACAAAATTTCATGACTACAGATTAGATAATAATAATTACAGATATTATTACACGTATGTGGGGAGTCTACTTGCAAAACCTGTTAAGTCAAGTTGGTCAGTTTTTAAGAAAAATCTGATTTTTTTTATAGGCATAGAAATTATCTGACAGGGTTTTGCTACTTCTGCTACAATTTATAACACAAATTAGCAGGTACTGAAAGTGGAGCTATCAGTGGGACATGTGGAGGTGCCTGAAAAAAAGGCTAAGACAAATATTTATTTATTTTTTAACAAAACTTAACTTAGCAGGTTTTTCAAGTGGACTCCTCATGTATAAGTTGCCTTGTAACACTTTTTGTAAACAAATGGAACATTAAACATAGTGCCAAATCTTGGTATTCTGTTTCTAAAAATATTGCATGAATTTTGAGACATAGACTCTGTAATTTATAAACTGCCACTCCAAAGAGAGGATGGCATGGTGGTTTGGTGGTTAGCACGTCCGCCTCACAGCAAGAAGGTCCTGGGTCCGATGTGTGAAGTTTGCATGTTCTCCCTGTGCTTGTGTTACGGGACCCGGGCAGGTGACTCTCAATAACAAAGAGATGAGACGGTGGTCTGTGAAATACAAGTAGTGTTAACGCAATGAACACAGGACCACTCGTGTCTTCCTCGAGATCGCATCTACTCAACTCATTAACACATCAACAAATAGTACATTTACATCCTTTTAGTGCAATATTTGTTCAAAATCAACACATTAATTAGAAACAAAAAGCATTCCTTGGAATAAACTTTTCCTCAATGCAAAACTGTATACGCTTCATGCATTTCTTCCATTTAGCAGCTTCAGCATCTGTTTAGATCAACATGACTAAAATCAGTGTACAAGGCTACTATATTATCACCGTGCAAATGACAAGATTACTCAACTGCATCTCACTTTTTGCCATTACCCCAACACACATAGCTTAAATAAAATGAACAAAGCACTTTGGGAAAGTAAATAATTACTATTCACTGTGCATGAACTCTTTAACAATGTAAATGCATGTAAATATCATTAACATATTATTTGCACATTTTCCTCAATATCCAAACTTCTACATAACATTATACAACAGTTATTGCTTCTCAAACAGCACTTAAACCATGTTACAATGTCATTACTGGTGAACAGGAATCATACGAATCATTTAACAGGCATGAGACCCCCTAAACTGGTGAAACAAAGCCATCCAATGTGCTTTGGCGAACTCTCGCGAGATTTCCTGTGTCTTAACATTAAATTCTCGCGATATTTCCTATATCTTAACATTTATATCTCGCGAGATTCCCTATATCTCAACATATAAATCTCGCGAGATTCCCTATATCTTAACATTTATATCTCGCGAGATTTCCTATATCTTAACATTTATATCTCGCGAGATTCCCTATATCTCAACATTTAAATCTCGCGAGATTCACTATATCTTAACATTTATATCTCGCGAGATTTCCTATATCTTAACAGATATCCTAACTTAATCTCGCGGGATTTCGGAGGCGCGGGAACAGGTGCGCCCTGACAACTGTCTGCACAGACAGTTTTTCACCATAAATCCTCCACAAAGCAACACAAAAGTAATACAAACTAATTAAGACCTAAAACAAATCTCTAAGAAGTGAATTCTAACACTTTTGTCCATGTCCTGACCTGTGAAACGCGAGTGTTGGTGCATTGAACACAGGACCACTCGGGTCTTCCTCCAGGTCCATCTGGCAGAAACAGGAAGTTGCCCCACTAAACAGACCCAGGTGGAAGTGCACTCATGGAGAAGGTTCCGCTTTGCATCCAACACCTATAATTTACATACAACAAATTATGAACGCTCACATTTTACACCCAATTAATTATGAAATTAGTAATAAGTCAACACTAAATGTTTAGAGTGTGAACACTCTGTACAAAGTACAAATCAAGGGAAAGTTCCAGGTTTACATTGCAAATATACCAAATGTGGTGACATATATTTGGGTGCACCACACTTACATGGGTTTCCTCTGGGTACTCCAGTTTCCTCCCAGAGTCCAAAGACATGCACATTAGGCTAACTGGCTGTCCTAAATTGCCCCTAGGAGTGAGTGGGAATGGTTGTGTATGTGTGCTGCCCAGTGTAGGCTGAGATAGGCACCAGCCTCCCTGCGACCCTAGTAGGATTAAATGGTTCAGAAAATGTGTCGGCCTTTCATTGGAAGAATAAAGTGATGTCTTCTTCCTAGGCCAGAAAATAGAAGAATGCTGCATTCCACTGGTGTGTTGTGGCATGAGACACACTTTTGCACAGGTATTGTGGTGTATCTGACAAGTTATACCCAATTTCTGTTCCTTTATAGACCACTACATGAGCTGTTCCTATTCCTCTTATCATGACTGCTCATAAGCTCTGTGCCACTCGAGTCCTGTTCTATATTTTTCATCTGCACTGAAGGTGAAATATTCATGCACAGGAATTGTGTGGCAATCAGCTAATGGCTTTCCCAGCATCCCCAGGTAGACATGAGCATGATCCCTTAGCTCTGCTGCTCAGAGAATTATCACCCCTGTTGTTGACATTAGTGAGACTCGTTGCTATAGCAGTGGACACTGAGATATGTCTCCTCTGCATCTCAGTTGGGGAGGCAATTAGTCCAAAGAAAAGCTCTGGGTCATACAGCGGATGTTTTGGACTTCCTTATAGTTATTTTGGTCAGTGTCCAAAGTGATTATAAACCTTTAGAGCACTCAACATGCACGTGTTATGGTGAAATCCCAACCGCAGAGTTCATTTTAACTAAACTCAAACTCCGATACTCTGCTCCACACTGGCCAACCTCGCCATGTTGCTTTTACATGCACTACAATACTCTGCTTTTTCAGCACATTTAGATGTAAGCATGTGTATACATTATACAGTATCATGTGACTTGTTTTTTCATTGAAAGTGAAACAACAACAAAAACAACAACAAAAACAACAAAACATGTACGCCTGTTAGAAGCCAGTTTTAGTTTGCTCTTGAGCATGAAAAGACCATAAAAAACTACTTTGACATTTACATTTTAGACCTGAATGGCTAGTCTTACTGTTCTACTATAATGAATTTGATGCAACATTATGGACTGAATTAACGTTACACTTCATTTTAAATATTTTAAAGCCAGTACTGCTATAACCTAATTTAAAAGTGGAAATGGATTACTTTGTTTTGTTCATAGAGTTCACAGCTATGTTCATTTGATCTCACACAGTAAAAAGGAAAAGAAGTCTAAAGACTACTCAAAGTTGAAAAATTGAAATTGCAATTTAAGGTTTTTCCCAGTTATAGGCAAGGAATTAACAACTGCAACTTCACCTTGACGTGTGTGTGTGTGTGTGTGTGTGTGTGTGTGTAATCAACTCGAGCACAGCACAGAGTAAATACTTTGCAGTGAGAGTGTCTGTGTGTGCATAGTACACATGGGTGGTATATAGAGTACAGGTGACTGCAACCGGTAACCAGGTGAGTTAAATGGAGCTCTTGGTGAACATGTTTTTGTGCTGCTGTGAATTGTGGAAAATAGAATCCAAAGGACTTCAGTCCTGATGTGACTCCTGAATGATGGTGACATTTTGAGATTGGCAAATAAACTCACACACCTACACACGTTAGCAGACTCTTATAAGATTATGTCTTCAGTCCTCGCCCCACTATTGTAAATATAATACTTTACACTTATATATGCAATTTCAAGCAAAACAATGTAAGTTCTCTATCAAATATACACTTCTACAACAGCTAAGAAACTGGCTTCTCTCTCTCTCTCTCTCTCTCTCTCTCTCTCTCTCTCTCTCAAACACATACACACACTTTGGCCTTTTTCCAAAATATACTAATACAAGATACAGTACATGAAATGTTCAATGCAGTGACAGATGAATGAGCTGAAGTTAGTATAGTTCTCCATCGGAGCAGTCTTGATGATTATAAATTCCCTCTTGTGTGAATTTATGTGTTATCCACATTTGTCTGTCACATTTTCCACTCTATTTTGCTGTATTCCATCTGTGTCTAGTTCTTACTATACCTAATGTGTTCCAATGCTTCCTCCAATTTTCTGTTTTGGAGTCTGTGCTTAAAGGAAATCGGTTGCCTTAACCATGCACCAGGGCTGCACACATCAAACTATGCTTAAGGCCATAGGAACATCCTTGTTAAATGCCTGCTGTAACTGTATGAGTAAATCAAATGCGACATAAAACCAAAGCTCACAATATATACGTGTTTACACTATACGATCCGACTGCTCTCACTATACGTGTGAAACAAACACATTGGAACCCTGAACCCAGAACTGTGAAGCTACTTCAGAAATAGTGCTGAAATAGTGAAGGAATGATTATAGAGTTCCAAACATGGAACTAATTCCTACAGTGCTAACCAAGGAGAAACATGCTGTCCTGGTCACACACACTATTACCCTCATCCAACTACTCTATTATCTAGTTTGAAACTGTTTACAAAAGACAGGGAGAGAGACAGACACACACACAGAGAGCGAGAGAGAGAGAGAGAGAGAGAGAGAAAGAGAGAGAGAGAGGCTAAGGGAGGCATGACAATTTTGTCCTGGTTGATGCTCAGCTCATACACATGCCAGCTTTTTGAAATTTTTGCGCAGGCACTCCCTATGATCTACAACTGTGCGTGGGGTAGCTAATTTGCATATAAGCCATTTGACCTTGGCGCAGTGACCTTGAACATATAACGTTTGTCCAGGCCATTGCTCGACTCATGTGCATGATAGCTTTCTGAAATTTTGCATAGGCACCCCCTATGACCTAAACCTGTCCTGTGGTAGCTAATTGCATATTTGACATTTGACCTTGGCACAGTGACCTTGAACATATAAAATTTGTCCTGCGCTTTAGGTGTCCTGACTGAGGAGTTTCGACGTTCTGTAGAACAGCTGTTTTAGCATAAGTCTATCTGATGGCAATAAATCCTGAAAACATTAGCATTGAATATGAGTTGTTTTCTTTAATAGGTTTTATATCCTACTAGGGTTACAGGGAGCCTGGAACCTACCTCAGCCAACATTGAGCATAGGCGGGCCAGACCATTGCAGGGCTAACAATCAACCATTCACCCTCTCTTTCACACCTGGAAGCAATTTGGAATAGCCACTTACCTTTATGTCCATGTCCAAACTGGAGTCCCTGAAGGAAACCCATGCTAGAACATGTAATCTCCACACAGAAGTGCCCGAGCCTGCGACTCAAACCCAAAAGCTAACCACTATGCCACCATGCCGCCCTAGTTTTATACCATACTTTTAAAAGGGAGGAGCAGAGGATAGGACAGTTAGTGACAGGAAATGCAAGTGTGAATGAGTTTAAAAAATAATATACCTTAGTAAAAAATTGCTTAAAAAACTCTTCAAGCATCTTTTTTTTTCATAGCAAATCATCAAAAAGCCTAGTAATGTGCCATTTAGAGTGTATAATATCTGAACAACATGAAAGATAACCTTTCTTGCTATGCAAAGGAATATAATTAGTGCATTGTATTGTATCAAGAAATAAAGACCCAAGGCATTTCTACATTCAAATGGCAAAATACACAACGTTAAATAATGAATCCTGGTGAGCCATTTCACAGACATTTTGAATTTTTAACTAACAGACAACATCCACTTAAGTTCACACAACTGTCCCAACAAAAACAACATGTGTGTGGTATGGTATTAAATAGAACTATAACAGCATATGAGCGAATAGTATTTAATCAAGGCAAATTACAATTAGACTAGAATGTTCTTGGTTCAAACTTGGAAGCAAACTGGGGCCTTTCTGTGCAGAGCTTGCATGTTCTTCCCATGCCTGTGTGAGTTTCCTCTGGGTGTTCCAGTTTCCTTCCATAGTCTAAAGGCATGATTAAGTCAACTGGCTAACATAAATTGCATATAGGTGTGGATGACACAATTTCCTCCGGAGTCAATAAAGAATTCCAATTCTGATTCTGATGTGAGTGTGAGTGGTCTTTCATCTCTGTGTTAGTCCTGGGATAGATTAGTGACCTGTTTAGGGTGTATCCTGCTTTTTTGCCTGTTGCACTTGGGACTGGCTCTAGCTTCCCCATGAAGCTGATGGATAAGTTGAATGAACAATGGATAGATGGAAAAAGTAGTCTGGAGAATACACATACAGCTATGGCAAACCAAGCCACAAAAAGATAGAACAGGAAGCTTGGCTCTCCCTTTACTTTTGAATGCTTAAATTGCCAGGCTTCTTCTTTGGATCCATTTTGTTGTATTCTTTGAAGAGATGGTGTAATAAAAAAAAACTATCATTGATATATTTCCTACAAAAATGTACAGAAAT
This sequence comes from Neosilurus mollespiculum, assembly GCA_030014195.1. NCBI lineage: Eukaryota > Metazoa > Chordata > Actinopteri > Siluriformes > Plotosidae > Neosilurus > Neosilurus mollespiculum. The sequence continues at coordinate 31,618,764 of JAQMYF010000027.1, forward strand.
GTTTACCTTGAACTTACCCAGACCATGCCTTTAAAGGTTAATATTAAAATCTGTTGCATCAGTATTGGCTATCATGTCAGGGTGAAATATGTGCAGGCTCAAAAAATAAACATATTCTGATCGATACATGAGATTTATTAACTTGGGTACTGTAAAGTTGCAGGACCCAGGATGTGATTGTAGGCTTTAAATGTCAATGAGGCACAAAACTTTGACATGAATGCGCATTGTAAACACATGCAACTATGCAAAGACTGCGCTTATCTCCCGCTTGCTTCAGGGAGAGATAAATTCTACTCAGAGGCTGTGGTCTTGACAGGAAACCAATAAAGCCAGCTTTCTGGATGAATAAGTCGATTATTACTGCTTGCCTCTCTCCTTGGAGCCTCTTAACTGAGTTGACAGACTTTAACTCTTCAGAGGTGGGTTGGTTTGTGGGAATCTGTCTTCTCCTCTCAGTGGTCCTCTTCCTGAGTCAACAAACACACCTCTGAACCCTGCGCTCTGTCAAAGCAATAGAAACACAGAAACCTAGTGGATGAAAGGCATTAAAATTTTGTGTGTATCCTTACTTCAGTGTGTATCTAAGTATGTTTTTACAGCCTCAATTTTAGTGTTTTTCTCTTTGCATGCAAAAAACACTTGCCAAGACCTGGTGTCCAACAAACTCATAGTCTATTCGTTCGTGCCCTTGCATAGACATAAGATTAAAAAATAATAATAATATTTTCAGGAAACTTTTTTAGGCTGCAAAAGGTAGCTTGGAAAAACATCTTGGTCCAGTGTGCATTTCTGCATATTTTCTTTATTAGCGTCTATTTCAGAGTGTGTGCTCTGTGAAATGGTCTTCAATCAGTTTGTTGAAATGGCTGATATATGTAATTTTATATTTAACCCATAGACACGTGCAGTTCATGCTTTGAAAAACATTCTGATCAATTGGATTAGTCTTTGTGGCATGATAAAATGGCATACACACATGTGGCTCATTTGGATTAAGCCTACATCAGATGTTACATACTATATTATAGGAACTTACAACTCCTAAATCCTGTATTAGCCGAGGGGTATTTAGTGGTGATGGACAGCTGCGTGCGAAAGGAAGGGAAGCCAAGAGTATTAAACTAGTCTGCCAACTCTGAACCAAGCACCTAGAGGACATAACTTACACAGTGTGAAATTGATAGAAGTACACTCAAAACTCAGCCCAGGCCTTTTTTTTTTTGTTTTTTTATTAGAAATACTTCTTTTCCACTGTTCCTGTGTGTGAAAATCAGATCCAGAAACATGTACAGATAGACAGCAACTTTATTAACCAAACCAGCATTATAAAATACTTCAGGTTACAGGTTATAACCAAAAGGCCATTTGACCCCGGAACAACCAATCTTATTTACATTCTGTGGGTCAGAACTGACCATGCTTAATCATGGACCAGAAGCTACCCAGGCTCCCTGAACTATGTTGCTCAGAGATCTTGTTTTTTTGTTTATGTTTTTAAATTTGCTTTGGCTAGAGCAACATTTTAAGATTCTGATGAAAAGGAGACACACTGAATTGAATCTTGGTGCAACTGTTCCCTGTGTGTGTGCACATGGAAGGTGGCTGCATCAATGAACACACACATTCTTTGACATGTAGTCAGTTTTCACAGGAAGCAGTGGATTTGTTTACACATCCTTCTGCATAAACACGTCTGTTAGAGATCTCTGTGAAAAGATGAACTCAGCTACACTTTTGAATCTTTTCAATCTTTTGCACATCAATTCCATCCAGGAGCCAGCAGGCACAAGTGAGCTATACACTTCACACATTACTCAGCCCCAACAGCCCACACACACGTGCGCACACGCACACACACACACACACACGCACACACGCACACAATAAGGATTTATCTGAAAAATATTTAAGTAGACTTTTTAATCTGTTCATTGAGGAGCCATTTTAAAGGTTCATACAGCAAATACATTTTATTATAAAGTAGACAAAATCATTTCAACTTTAGTTTATATAAAGGGAAAGCATTAAATTAATACCATACATGCAGGATGAGCTGGTCATAATCAGCGTAAGCTCAGTATTTTATTTAGTATCATTCTACAACACACATCTCTGAATTTTATTTATTTACTTATTTATTATAAATAATGACATCGAATAAGGATGGCACGTTCACCTCACAGCACAGACGATTCTGGGTTTGAACCAGGCGTCCAGTGGGGCTTTTCTGTAGAGTTTGATTTGTGGTTTTGATCTTTTTTGTACTCTGGTTTCCTACCACAGTCCAAATACATACATATTAGGTCAACTGGCTTCTCTAAATTGCCCATAGGTGAGAATGCGAGTGTGAGTGGTTATCTGTCTTTGTGTCAGTCCTGCGATAGATTGACCTCACCTCTTGCCCAAAGACAGCTGGGTTTGGCTTGAGGTTCCCCACCATCCTGACAGATAAGTGGTATACAGCAGATAATAAATGGATAACGTTTAATTATAACATAAATATTTAGCCTCTATCTAAAAGTGGAGCTCAGAAAATGTTTGCATGTATAAGTTTACAGAAACATGCATATGTAAATGCAAAGGTCGCTCATGGCTTTATGACATTTGCATGTATGAAGCTCCATGGAGCGCCGCTAAAAAAACCAAAAAAACTACTACTACTAATAAAAAAAAATACTACTTCTACTTCTACTAATAAAAATAATAATAACTGTTATTATTATATTAATAAGCGAGGACATCTTTTTTTGTCCTTGCAAAAAAAAAAAAAAAAAAAAAAAAAAGGAGTCCAAATTTATTAATTTCATTAACATTGCACCCTGTGTCATGTATCACAGTGCACTGTGTGAATTTTTTGGATTTCTAAATGACACTGAACTGCCAGAAATACAGAGAAAATATCATAACTGGCAGACTCTTAAGTTACAAGAATGATTTGTGGAGTAACTTAGTTGTGAGGTTCGGAGCATATTTCAAAGCATATAAAAATAAGAAATGCACAGTTGAGTTCTTCAATCCTCCCATTGCATCACTAAAATCGCATGGTTGTAATCCCTGATTATATTGTCTTATCCCTGATTTAACTTTGTCTGAGATGTTATTCAACACTGCTGTGTTCACTGTTCTGCCTATATGTTCCAGGATTTTATTCTTCTTTTTTTATTTCATGCATTACTTGTCACTTGGTGTTTCAGTACCTTGTATTTTTAACTAATTTCAGTTGGAAGGTCCATAGGTTTATATACCAAGGTACAGATTTAGTGTTCCCATGCCATCTGGATCTGCCTGGGGTAGCAACAACCATCACTGTTAGCTGATAGAAAGGTGTCAGAACACAGTGCATTGCAGCTTACTGTGTTGTGGTTCAGTTTGGCTGATTGGTGCATGTATACATCTTTCTTTTTTCTTTCTTTATTGCAGTTAATCATCACTGTGTCTGCATAATAAACAATGATTTCTGCAATTTACTGCCCCTCACCTCCAGGGTCCCAGATTTCATCCTTAGCATGGCTTACTGTCTGTGTAGAGTTTCACATGCACTCTCATTTTTGTCTGAGTTCCCTGGTTATCTCCCTAAAACATTTAAGTAGGTGGACTGTCTATGCTAAATTGCCCCAGGTATGAATAAGTCTGTGAATGTATACATGTGCCCTACAGTGGACTGTTATCTATCATACCTTGTCTGCTCACCACAGACTATGTGGAATCCCTGACATCATTTTTAACTCACTCTTAAATGTATAAATTACACAGAAAGAATGTTCTTCCTCATTTCTTCTGTTACATATATTTTCTCTACTTGCTAATGCTTACTGATCAGTTACTGGTCTGTCTTTTTGTCCTCTCTTCCACTCCTCTGTCGATGTCTCTGGATATTGTCAGTTTGGCAGTTAAGGAGACTGTGCACAAGGTGATAGAGACACAGACCAGAAGATTTATGGCAGTAACAGTTTACCACGTTAAACAGAGGGGAACTTTTTAACATTTTTTAGCCACTGTGTTGCCAGGGAGTCCAATCAGATCAGACCTTTGATTTATGGTGGTTGAAGAGCCAGAGGCCACAGTGACCCTTTGAGGTCTTGAAATAATTTTAGTAATTATGTGAGGTGTCCCAGGTATCATAAAGTCTAGTCATGCTTAAGAAAATCCCATAATGTGAAAAGTACTTTAATTTAATCAAAATGAAGGGAGTCATTTGAGCTATGCCAGCAGTGCCAGCTATTTCTACTGATTACAGAACATGCTGTTGACTACAGGCTATTTGCAAATCACATTTCTAAAATAGCCTTTATTTATTTATTTACAAGATGTTAAAAGGTTAACAGAATGGTCAATTCTTCAGTTGCATGAGTACATAAGTGTCCCTTGGGGTAAAGACATTCCTGAGAATTCCGCAATGGAGGTTCGTTCTTTATCCCAGATAACACTGTGGTGTGGAGTTGCTTACTCTGCTGCCTCGCCCACTCCAGACAAGGAAAGCACAGACACTCACCCTTGAGCTCATGGACCATGTGCCATGAGTGAGTTCTCCTAGGATATGGTCATATGGTCAAATCTGGTCATTGTGCTGGAAGTAATTCCAGCCTTTCCTCCTGCGTGATTCCAGGAAATGACAGCATGGCCCCAACTGCAGGTGTATACCAGGTTGTGGACTACTGCAGTACAAAACAATGTTCATCTATTCATGATAAGATAATCACAAGTTTATTGAAGGATATTATTTTTTGTAACAGTCTATAATAACAAGTAATATCTTGTGAACATACCATAATTATTAGACAGTAAAAATGTATGAAATCTAAATTTAGGTTGGATGTTCCTCCACAATGGCTGATCCTGTCAACATATGTGTTCAAAGGAGCTTTAATTGGCTTTGCCCTCATGTAAAGTCAAAGTGCCAACAGCAGCACTTTGAGAAGGTAAAGAGGCCATCAGTGGCTTGGCGTCTGACTACCAACAGAACACCGTTCCTGCTTTATGTGAAGGTGCTGAGTGCCCAAGACAAAGTGCATAGGTACGGTACTATCTTTATACCATACTATTAAGCCTTTATTCAAATACATTTCTAATTCTTCTAGTAACAAGCAGAGTATAGATCTACTTGCACATGTATACCTATTATTATGGAGGTTTATTCAATACATATTGCAGCAATATGTGGCATTGCATACACATGTTTGACAACTCCCAGGCTTAGCATACTGAAGAGACAGAGCCAGGCAGACAGTTCTTGAGGAATATATTGTGGGTTTTTTTGTTTGTTTGTTTGTTTTTTGTTTTTTCCCTAAAAAATGCAAATTATCAAAAATATCTCCTCCCTCTGTTTACATTGTGATTACTCATGTTCGGCCATGCATAAAGGTGCTGTTAATACACAAACATGGTGTGATGAAGTAACAAATGTCCAGTAGTACAGTTAATTTCATTAACATTCAATGGCAATCTAATTCATTAAAGGCTAAAAGTCAATAAAACAGAAAAGATTTATCTTCAACCATGCAGTTGTCACAAATATAATCATGCTCATATAAAGTCAATGCAGTATCTAAGACTTTGATGCAAAGTGGAAAACAAAGTTTACATTCAAACCCGAACTGACGTACATGGAAGTTTAGGGAGCGTGGATTTACTGGACGGGTGGATTTAGGTTCTTTTACAGTACATATTACACGGGAGGAATGTTTGCTATGGAGCAGGTGGCACATAACTTTTGTGTTCCCACACCGCAAATGTTTGACATAGCATGTGCGTATTTCATTG
>JAQMYF010000027.1:31643531-31689675 GCA_030014195.1 Neosilurus mollespiculum
CCGCTGATAGTGGGGCTTGAACCCCCGACCTTGGGATCAGTAATCCAGCACCCTACCACCAGGCCACCACTGCCCGATGATTTATTAGACATACTTATCTAATTAATGCACATTCTACATGATTATATATAGATTATATCTCTTTTTTTTCAGTACATATTTTGTGTTCTGTCTTGTAGCTGTTCACTGCATTACTGGTCATTTTTCAACCACATGACCACTGGGAGCTTAATATTTGTGGTTGATGGAATAATTTTCAACACAGTGGAGATGTCTAAAGTGTCAGAAATTTCACTACCCCTGACACACACATACTGTATTAGTGGCATCTTTTTTTGTGGTGGTACAGTTTTTTGAGAAACAAGGATATGATTGTACAGTGTAATCTATATTGGAACTGTACCTGGTAAAATTGACAATATATGCAGGTATTAGGTACAAACCTGGGCCAATGAGGCACAAATCTGGCACACCCCTGAAGAAATCTGAAATACTGCTTTACTGGTATAAGAAGTTAGCACTTAAGAATTAATCACTGAACACACTTGAAACTGATATTTTCACAATATTTAAGCTTGTGAAGTGTGTGAGCTCATTAATCCTAGGAATTTTCCAGATAACTGCTGAGTGCATGGAGGACTGTTCAGGGACCTCAACATGACCCCTCTGTACACCCAACAATATACACAGAGGGAATAATCCTCACTTTAGAATCCCTTATTTGTAGAAAGACAACAAAAGTGGAACAGACATGTTATTAATTATAATTGAATTATAGTTTCTCATCCCATGCTCCCATGTGTCATTCCTGCAATTTCCATTTGAACTGTTTACTTAAATGCATTTGTGGTATCAGCACCATGTGTCTCAGTTGACCCAGTGGCCCACCTTGACATCTGGAAATGCTCTTGGAGTGTAGAAAGAAGCTTCCTCTGGAACCACTGAAAAGAGCAGCCCAAAAGCTATCACCAGCAAGTCAGCCATTAACAGGAATGACTGATTTTTGGTCACTGTAATGTATCTCAATGCAGCTATCCTAAACCCATATGCAGATTCTGAAAGTAGGTGCTCTATTACTTATACCTTTAGGAATGTTGAATTTCTTTAAGAGTAATAGGAGATGAACAATTTGTGTATGGGAGAATCAGAATAGTCTGCAGTCCTTTTAATGTACATGACTATCAATTAAGTAACCTGTGAAAAGGTGCCTGCTATCACTGCACTAGCATTAGAAGTAGACAAAGAGCCTATTCTTTCTCCCAGGCAGTAGACCAAAGTGATTATTGGAAAAAGAAAGAGGTAGAGAAAGAGAGAAAGAATGAAAGGCAAAGAGAGCTCTTGGCGGCACACTGCATTCCCAGTGATATTAACCTTCCAGAGAAATCAGTCTGACACAGAAGCTGACAGAGAATCTAAATTACCTTTTGATTGCTAGTGTGGCGGCCTGTTTATATTATTGGTCATCTGGCACAATGAAGCCCCCTGTTCAGCCCCTCTGCAGTCGTCAGGCTCTAATTAATTATGGTAAGTGACCTTTGAGCAGGTGATGACAGAGATGAGGGTTTGAGGCCAGTCCCATTGACACACTGTCTGTTTGATGAGTTCATATGACTAGGCTCTTTTTTGGTGGAGAATCTTTTTTTTCCCCCTTTGGTATTACAATCTCTTGCTCACCGTCCCCCCACCCCCCACCCCCTTCCCTATTCTCTATTATGTGTATATGAATGAGGCAGTATTTTACTTATTTTCAAAAGAGAAAAAGGAATTTAAAGATTTCATTCCAGTACCACTAAAATTGAAAGATGTCCCACCTACCTCTATATTTATAACCTAATATAACCAAAGGTGTTTAAACATACATAAGGAAATGAGTTTTCACACATCATGTCAGCATCATCTGTGTCAGTCTCTATCTCCAGCAAGGCAAATGGCTCTGGAGGCATTTTAATACAAGTCTCATTGTTATCTCTGCACTTGTCTGATCACTGTCCACTTTTGATGGGAAAACAATCATTGCACAATTCTAGTGCTTGCTATTAAAAGTGTTTTTATTAGATTGTTTCAACATTTTTATCTGTTTAACATGGTTTACTGTTATTGTAAGCATGTAAGTAATAAAAAGGAGCACAAATTAAATTGATTAGGTTTATGTCCATTTCATTGAGGTCCAACAACTCTAGGAACTCATGAGGAAATCGCAATTAGTTAGCCCACATTTGTTAAATTAGCTTAACTGCATTTCTATTTTATTTTTGTAAATCTATATTTATCTTCTTATTAGTCACAGCAAAATAATTTTCCCCAGACCACCAGATATATGAGGTATAAGGTAATTGTAGTTTCTTTCGTGCCCTGCAAGGGCCTGGCGAGCTGTCCAGGGTGTGCTCCGCCCTTGTACAGAGTCGGCTGAGATGGGCGCCAGCCTCCCCGCAACCCTTATTAGGATTAAGTGGTTCATAAAATGAATGAATAAATGATAGTTTCTTTCTTACTTTAAGATTTATGTGAGTGCCTTTAGTTTTACTGAGTTTGGTGTACTTTATTTTTACCACAACCCAACGGTTCCAATAGAATATATCATCACTTACAAAAGTAAATTCCCATGCCCTATTTCATTCTGCAGCATCAATATATTTCGAAGATCAGCTAAATATGATCATGGGAAGGTATCTACAGTATGAGTGTGTTTGTCCATTCAACTGTGAGACCAAATAGAGAACAGGATTCTGGTGTGCATTGGACAGATCTACGGACAGAATAATCACCACCAATAATCACCAGATGAATACTGATGGTAAACACTAAAACTACCAATCCTGATGTTTCAATTTTCACAGATAGAAGAGTAAACAAATAAACTTTTAATTCTCTGAATGTATTTACATACAGAATGACAAGGTACACTACATGGCCAAAAGTATGTGGACACCTATTCATAACACCCATATGTGCTTGGTGAGTAACCCATTTCAGGTTTAGTCCTTTGCTGTTGTAATTACCTCAATTCATATTTAAGGAAGGCTTACCATTAAAGTTTGTGCAGCTGTGGGTAGTTGCTGATTTAGTCACAAGTAGTGTAGTGTCAGAGTGAGGAGACCTGGTGGTCAATTTCCTTCCTAAACATGCTCAATTTGGTGAAGGCCCACATATTGGTGTGAAGGTCAAGTGTTCACAAGCCATTGGACTTATAGTATACAGTATGTTGTAGCTATTTTATATAGTGTCATATTTATTACTTTATTATAACATTTCGATGATCTGATGATCTGATGATCTGCCAAAACAGGCAATACAGTAAATCTGCTTTAAAATTCAACCCATTAATGCTATTAGCAACAAATCTAGCATATGGATTTTTATCATATATTTTAGCAACAGTGAATTTAAATGACTGCCAGATGGATCCTTCCTTTTTATTTCTTAGAAATGAAGGTCATAATAATATCAGTAAAAATGAATATTTAAAATAATAAAGTATAAAAAGACATCCGAGATCTCACCAACCAAACTTCAAGGTTCAGTCCAGAGTCTGCCATTCAACTGGCTGGTGTGAGACACTCGATCAGAACAGGGAAGTAATGCAGATGCTACCCATTGTTCCTCTGACCAACAATTACAAATAACTGCAGTCAGTCCTCTTTCTCAATGCAAAACACGTTTGAGCTGGCTTCTGCATTTAAAAGCATTTTCATATAATCATAATCTTATCTACATGGTTTATTGTGTAGCAGTTTTATCCATATCTACAAAATAAAAGTTTAACAGAGAAGTTATTTTATTTTAGATCTAAGATTTACTTATTGATTGTTCTTTTCTTCACTCTGACATTAACATAATCAGCTCAAATCGGCTCCTACATCTTTGTTATCTCTCTTGATGTGGGATCAGTCACTACACAAAAAATGGCATCTCACTTAGGGCTGTTCTTTGGAATGATATCATAGCCTTTGCTTTAACAAAGGTAAGTGAGTAAATTTATATATAGAAAAAAATGAAGATTGCTGAAGTACCAAACCATTAGCAAAGATTGCATCCCAAAGGCAACTGAATAAAATGTATGCGGTATTTGCTGAGGGAAACTGGAAAGCTTTGACGGAGCAGAGTTGAGTTATATAGTCATTGATCACTGGAAGACAGTATGGTATGTTGGACATTGCTGAGACTTCATGTATTTGAGGGCATACTTGAGTTCCTTGCTCTTTTTCTCCCACTTGTGAATAGACATGAGTAATAGCTGCTGGTCCACCTTACGGCCCATGATGAGGAAGCTGCTCCCAAGGTTGTCGAGTTGGGAACAAGGACAGTTCGCACCATTCTTAATGTACAGTGTGAGCTTCTTCAGGTCTTTTTTGCGCAGGATCCCCATTTTAAAAACCTTCTTCTTCTTCTGCGCTGCGATAAGCTTGCGGTCGCCTTTATCCTTCTTCACTTCCTTGATCTTCATTTTAAGAGCTGGAGGAGACATGAAAGCATTAAATCTTTGAATAACAAACTACTTTCATTCAGTGGCATAGAAGAATATTAACATATTATGTCAGTGTAAAAGTGTGTGTGTGTGTGTGTGTGTGTGTGTGTGTGTTTGTGTGTGTGTGTGTGTGTGTGTGTGTGTGTGCATGCTGCCATTCTGGTTTTTACACTTTTCAGGAAAAAAGGGGGAAATCCCCTCATTCCTTTTAGGGCTCCCACCGTCATACTGGTTCCATTCTTTTGTACTCTCTCAAGCAGCAAGACGTTTCACAACAAGCACACAGGAACATCCTGGGCTATCCCATTCAGTCGAATAGTTTACACCTCCCCAGAGGAGCATCATTTAAACATGGATGGCATTAATTGCAGTCACCCGGGACAGGACAGAGAGAGACGAATGGAAAGTTTTAAAGACAGATGTGAAACACTCCTACAGTGGCCCAAGCACTTCCTCACCTCATTCACTGCCCTTTTACAGTAAAGAACTTAAGTAGTAAGAAAAATGTCTCGTCCATGAATATCATGAAGACTTATGTTCCATAAAAGTCATTGTACTTTTTACATGAAGGGTAAAAGGTGCCATTATTTCTTTTATGCATAAAAATCCTTTTCCTTTGTGGGTCTACTGATGTATCCTTAGTAGAAATCTTCAATATCTAATTAAACCTGCTGTAATAAAATGATTAAATAAACGGTGAATATATTTTTAGTGAGTGACTTTAGTGATTATTCTGTGATAAATGAAAAAAGGACTTTATCCACAAACAATATCATTTCCAGAGTGTCTTTTATGAATATGAATAAAATTGAATGAGTAAAATGAGACTCATGGCAGCACGGTGGTATAATGATTAGCAAGTCCACCGCACAGCAAGAAGGTCCTGGGTTCAAGACCCTGGCTTGGGCATTTCTGTGTGGGGTTCGCATTTCCTCCCCATGCTTGCCTGGATTTTCTCAGATTACTCTGGTTTCCTCCCACAGTCCAAAGACTTGCACATAAGGCTAATTGACTGTTTCAAATTGCCCCTAGATGTGAATGTGAGTGAGAGTGGTTGTGCATGTTGCTTGCAATGGTCTGGTGAGCAGTTTAGGGTGTACGCCGCCTTTGCCCAGTGTCGGCTGAGATAAGCTGCAGCCTCCCTGTGACCTTAATAGAGGATAAGGCGTTTTCTTCAAATGAGTGAGTGAGATGAAATGACTTCTGTTTTCTGAACAAATATACAGAGATACAGATATACTAATATATATTACAGTCCAGTTCACAAGATCAAACCTACTAACAATTTTTTTTCATCTTCGGATTTAGGTAACTTTATTTTGGTCTAGAGTTGTGTTCCAGGAATGTGATGAGGAGGTACATCAATATACATCTGGGATGCAAATCCATTGCAGATGCCATGCACACACATTCACATTCAGGGGCAATTCAAAACAATGAATCAAAAATATGAAAAATGTACTTTTTTTTGTTTGTTTCTAATTATCAAAGGAATATTAAAATAAGTATTAATTTTCAAATTTTGTATGCGGAGTTGATATGCATGGATATTGATATGAATGAACAGTACATAAGCTCTGATTTTAATACTTACTTTTCAGTTGCAGTGGTGAGTATGGTGAATATGAGCATGTCTGGGCAACATTGTGATGACAAGCTGAACCTATTTTTTAAACAAGAGCTAGTATAAATTGTGGTGGGGTGGTATAAAAGAGAAGGATTGATGAATGCAGGTAGAAAGAGGTATTCACTTTGAGCAGAAACAGATTGTGTTCCTTCGAAGCTTGTGGTAAGCTGATTCTCAAGCTTAGTTCTCTTAAACACACCCAAATCAAAGTTATTAGATGCTCAGTAAGCATCTAATAACTTTGATTCAACTAATTGGTAAATTTGGGTTTTGTAACTTTCAGCCAGAAAATCTATTAAAATGAATTCCTTGTAAAGGGATTCCGTGTAAAGGGAAAAGGGATTTTTATTTTTATTTATTTATTTATTTTTTTGTGCATAATGTTAATATTCCATTACCTACTAACCACAGTAGTATTGTAGTGCCAGTAGAGACATGTCTTGGCTGATCTATTTGATTTGAGGTAAGTGGAAAAACTGTAAATTTAAACAACCCCCACCCATACAGTTATATGAATTACTATGAATACCACTCAGATGACAAGTTAAAAGTGACAGTGAACAAATGACTAATATAATTCATGACCCGGTCAGTATTTATACTTTTTTAAATACTTTTATACCCATTTTGGGTAGTCTGACTGATATTACAGATTATCTTTTTTTTTTGCTATACTGTGGTAATCCCACAAAGGAAATTATTTCCTCTTCATTTAACCCATCCAAAGTGAGCACACACTCGGAGCAGTGGGCTGCCACACACATTGGGGGTGCCCGGAGAGCAGTTTAGGGTTAGGTGCCTTGCTCAAGGCCACTTCAGCCATGAATGTGGAGGTATGGAAGGTGCAGCTCACTCCCCTCGCCACCACACTTTTTTCCTGCTGGTTTGAGAATTGAACCAGTGACCTTTCATCCCAACGCTGTTTCTCTAACCATTAGGCCATGGCTGCCCCCAATATTATATGCAATTATTTTATAACTGAAAGTACATAAATACTATTACTGTAGAGGATGTCATAAAAATCTAGTACAGTTTCAGGTCATCTCTTATACAATGTACATTGTGCATTGCATTTTACACTCTATGAAAGAAATTAAAAAAGTGAATTATTCCTCTTCTTACCCTGTTTGTATACAGTTAAATCTCTGCTTAACAAGTTTCTTGACTAAAAACACACTTAAAACTAAAGCATTTTTATTTCTAGCTGAATGATCATCTTTGGCAGCCTTTAAATGCTGTAAATTCTGAAAATTTATTCTTTTACAGATTTACAGTGCACTAAACATCACCTTCACTGGTTTCATTCATTAATATTTTGTGCCAATTCGAAGGTGCGTCTCAGTCTGAGTAGTGAGGAAATTGAGTATTTAGAGTATTGAAAAGGTTCTGTTTGAGTCAGATGATTAGGCTCAAACATACTAAATACAACAGGACAGTGAAAATGTTGTTCACTGGCCAATCAAGACAGTAGAAGTAATTTCCTTTTAGTAATGGCTTTCATAAGAATAACTGTACTGGCTCTCTATAAGTACAGAACCTCTAATGTAGTGAACATTACGTCCTTGTGGTAAGTGGAAGAAGCACCACAAAAATTATTTTTATGACATCCAAGTGAATCAAACAGACCATACAGTTATTATGAAACATAATACTTTACCACATTTATGTGGAGACCACCAAAAAAATATCAAAATAGCAGTGAATGCATGTCAAATGATACTGCATAACAGGAAACATGAGCAAAGCATTAATAATTAGGCTTATTTTGAAATAAATGATTGGGATATTTGCTTTTGAGCAGTCACTAATATTTATTCAATATGACTGCTGTCTATTCAAATGTCTGCATGTAGGGAACAGTCAATCCTCCTACTCAACACACTGGTGCAAGCAATTTGTCATACTTAAATGTGATTATATACAAAAGTAAGAGACTAAATCCAAATGAAACAAACTGCACAGCCAAAGACAACTGACAGAATGAAGCCACCTTATGGCCTTCACTTTATAAAGGCTTTTCTGAACTTTTCTTTCGCCAACTCCGAACAGAGGAACACAGATTTTAGGAGATGCACCTTTAATAGGTCAAGACCAGACATCCTACAGGCTCAGACAGACTTTTGAGACCTTCAGCCAGAATGAAAGAGAGATTTTGGTCCTAGCACAATGTGGAGCTCAGAGTTATATAGTAGTTTTTAATAATTAATATTTATTAATAATAGTAATGTATGTATGTATGTATGCATTATTATTGTTTTTATTAATATTATTATTATTGTTAGTATTATTATTATTATTATCTGACTTTTTTACATAAATATAAATAATAATAAAATGTTTCTTTATGATTGCTGATGTTAAGAATAGGGGGTAGCTATTATAGCCCCTAGTGCTAATTAGCTGCGTTGATAGACTGTGTGTGTGTATGTGTATGTGTGTGTGTGTGTGTGTGTGTGTGTGTGTGTGTGTGTGTGTTTGTGTGTTTGTGTGTGTGTATGTGTGTGTGTGTTATAACGTTTGATTTTTACTTACCAAAGTCACTGGCACAAAAGTGTTCCATTATTGTGTCAGCTTTCAGTTCATTGTCACAGGGTGGACATGCTTTCAAAGCTACCAGGAGAAAAGTAGAAAATACAATGAATTAAAAAGATCTGATTATTTTCAAAGTGATATGACATTTTATATATATTTTATGATTGTTTAACACATTGGGTTTATGTGTTAATCATGTAGCACAGACACATTTGGTCTTGTATAATTCAGTTGAAGCAAGATGTGGGTCTGGAGTCAGGTTTACCAAAGCACTGAACATTTTGTAAACTCTTTTTGATTTTCGTCTTGTCAGATGCTATTTTCTGTGGTGAGGATACACAGAACAGGAGTCTGGTGCAATGTTTGGCTTGCAATTAAGGTGGTGAAAATGTTTGAATTTAGATCTGTGTATATTTTTTGTGCACAGGCATAAACAGGCATATTTTATAAAAAAAAAATAAAAAAAAAAAAATACAACAACAACAACAAAAGACAAACAAACAAAAATCTGCCACAGCAAAGTGCACTTTTCTGAATTTTTTCAAGTAACTACCGAGTGACAACTGAAGTCATATGTTTCTCTTCTGGTGGATCCAATAACAAGAACAAATCAGACAAATGCAATAATGGAGACAATTGTATTTGGTAAATTTTAGTACATGGAAAAAATTATATCGATGCCCTTTAAACCATAGGGTGAATGTATAATGTGTCATTTGAGCTATGAATTTTTAAAGAAATAGAAGCTGTTGTGCTTTCAGAGCAATGCTTGTGTGTGAATGTACATTCTAATGGGGTCTCGTTTTGTGCAGCAAGACAGGGAGGCTTGTAAAGTGCACCACTGCTTCTCTCAAAAAAGGGGCTAAAAGCCAGGGCTAATAGTGCCTAATCCATAGCTTTTGGAATAATAATAAGAGGGACTTCTTTAAGCAACTGGATGTGTGATTTCCTCAGCAGTGAGTCACTTCAAACTCCTTCCACAAACTCAAGCGGTTTTGTTCCACTAATGAAAGTGTGTGTGCTTGTAATTTATTTGATGTATGTGAAATGTGTTACAGTAATATTTTCAATGGGCTTGTCAGGTTTAACTAATAATGTCATATACTAGACTACTAGTAAACTGCAACCAGAGTACTAGCACAATCCTATCTTTAACAAAAGTTAACAAAAAAGATGAAAGGAAAAATAAACAAACAAACAAACAAACAAATAAATAAATAACACACTTAGGTGATCTGTTTTGTCATTCTACCCCCCATGTGGTTTAAATCTTAAGATTATACCAGATTTATTTTCAGGAGAGACATGTTATTACATTATTGGGCATTGAGGAGGTGTTAGTGAGTCCTTGTATGGCTTAATATTTTAGTAGCATTTTAAAGTACATTCTGCTTTGACCGTGTTAGTACCTGTGAAATACGGCATAAGAACAAATAAGTACAGAGTAAGTTAAGAGTATAATTATCATTTACAAAGAATCATGAAGTCATAGATATGTTCCTTGTTTTTAAAATGCCTTGTATATTGCCCAGTAATACCCAGGTCTTTTATTCCGTTCTATTGTTCTACTTCTATTATAATCCACTTGTTTAATTTCTAGTGACCTATAGGTACATTTAAAAAGACAGAAAATTAAAAATCATCATTAGAGTATTCTTACCTGCAAAATGATTACAAATTGCACAGCACTTATCACTTAGTTTTAACTTATGTATGTCCTAACAGTTAACAGGTAATTACCCTGTAATAAGAGTAAAATACCCTGTAATAGTAAGCTGTATTTTAATTACATTTTAATTACATTTCATGCATTTACAATGACCTATATTATTTCATACATACATCCAGAATTAAAAAATAATAATAATTAATTTAAAAAAAATCTTTTATGGGAGTTTTTTGTTTGCATCAATGTATTATTTTAGATTTTACTGTCATTGCCAACTGTACTGATTTATTAAGACTTTGTGAAATTCCAGGTTTTCCCTCATCTTGTTAATTTACATTCCTTTACATGTTCTTTACAGAATGTTTCCATACCAACTGTTAAGGAACCTGTGTGTACCAAACCTAAATGTAGCAACAGGATGTGGATTGGCTATTTTCTATTAACTATCTCTTGAGGACTTGGGGGAAATGTTTTCTCTAAGCAGCTAAAAATAAAATCCTTATGGTGACTGTAATATTCATATCAGTAAATCTGTATTCTGTTCACTGAGCACTCACGAAAAGTTCTAGATACCACGTAAGAAAAAAATGCCTGAGGTTAAGCAGTTACAACATGCCTCCATCACGATCCTTCTTCCAATTAGAAAAATGAGGGTCAGAGTTTATCACCCCTGTCAATAGCGCAACCACTGCCGCAGATAATATGAAGGGTTAAAGTTCGGTAGGTTTCATTGCTTGGGTGGTGGTGAACCCCCCTCTGTATGGTCTAACCAAACGGAATTTCTGAATATTGCTTGAGAACTCTAGATAGTGGCTCAGCTGGTGACACTCATGCAATCTTTTTTTGAGTAAAGAGACTGTGTCATTTTACTTAATTGCTTCAGTCTCTAACACTGCCTGACAGCCTCACTCTCGAAACGGCGATGTCTTATTTGAACTGCAGAGTAATTTATTCACGTTTGCTGGGTGGTTTATTGGCAGGCTGCCATCTTGAAGTAAAGCCAAAGCATGTGTCTGAAGAGCTAGCACTGGGAATTCTGCAGAATGAGTTTCTGTGTGGATTTAGTGAGCAGCCCACATTAACAGACTGTTTCAAGCTATTTGCAATTGATTCAGCTAAACATATAGTATCTTATCCTTTGTGGTTGTTGTGTATGTTTTGAAAACCCCATTAGATAAATGATTAACAATGACTAAGGCTGACTGGATCACATTAAAAAGATTAAAACATTAAAAAAAACAAAAAAAACAAAAAAAAAACCTCAGACCAAGCTAATAATGTACACTTTCTATTTTAGTAAATGTTCCAGAAGTACTTTTCCAATTAGCTGTTAAAATATCTAAATCAGATAATCTGATTCAGGGCTTTTGATTCAGACCATATTATGCACCCAGTATAGTATAAAGCTTCATTATTTTGGGCTTATTCTTATTTGACATTTATTTACATATGTAAACACTGCTTTAAAACTAAAAATCTGTTTATTTGCAGTCTTTCAGAAAATATAAAGTCTTTATATGTATTTAAAGTGTTAATAAAGCCATATGTAATAAAAGTTCTAGCATAACATGCTGATTTTAATGCCAATTAAATTAATTATTTCCTGGTAAAACTGAAGGATATGTCAGAGTTTGTCATGACTGTAGAAAGCACTTTTTTGTCTTTATTTACTTTTTTGCCTGTTGTCTTACATATAGTCTACTGTTAGCAATTTTTTGTTTGTTTGTTTGGGGGTAGTGCCCCCCTAAAGAAATATCCCAGAGTACACAGGGCTAAAATTTCATTTCAATTTTGAATTCATAATTTTATGGCTCATTAGGTTTCATGAAGGTGAGATCTGAAATACATGATATAAAAGAGTACAAATTGATGACCATATTTTTAAAAGATGATCATTTATTGCTCTGTCAGTTTGGCTTTAGATTTGAGAGACTGAGCATGCCTCACACATAAAAAATGTTCCTCTGTTATAGTAATTAATGTCTGAAGCCCCTACCCACCCACATTGCTCCCTTACTGTAGAAATGCCATTTACCAGAATGCATCCATCATTTAGGCATGGAACTCTCCAGATACCTACTCAGGAACTCGGATCTTGGCTGTGAATTGGCCCTGGAGGATTTTACCTTAGACAACAAAAGAAAACCCCCTTTACCTCTCTTAGACCACTGCTCACTGTGTACTGGAGGTCTCAACAGGCCAGTAAAAGGCCATACCCATTCATAATACGTTTGCTTGTGTTGTCATGCTATCTAGATGCTGATCAATATACTCTTACCAAAACAGACATCAGCATGAGCATATGTCACCATGCTGCCTCACACATCAGATGGGACATGTTACTCTTTAGTTATACTGCTTACTTTCATCCTTTGGACCAAACCATGACATATGTAATTGTACGAGAGCTAAAGGGCCTTACACAGACATATAGTTGAAAGGACACAGGTCATTACTGGATTACTTAAAAGTATGTTATCAAAATCTTATTTAATTCTGATATTAAGTTTGGAACCAAAGGCAAGCTGCATATAGCTGGGGTTGGTATGGAGTCAGAGTAGAAGCACAGTGTAGAACAGAATTCCATTTCGCAAAGCAATTACAGTGTTTTTCTTTCTGGTTGTTCTAACAATGGAACGGTTGTATTTTTACAGCATGAAGTCAGTATGATTGATGTTACATGCTAACATGCTTTGTCATCAAGGACACACCATTGACACTTTTTAAAATGAGCAATGGACACTACTTCATTATTTTATCATTATTATTATTATTATTATTTATTTGTTTGTTTGTTTGTTTTGCATCATTTGGACAAAGTAAATTTTAGTAGGCAAGTTTAAATATTATAATGCAACTCATAAAAATGTAAAATAACTAAAGGAATTTGCATCACAGATTCTCTCAATTCTCTCAAGGAAAGTATGCACTGGGTATGTCTTTTATTTTTGGCCTCTCTCTTATTGTCTTTGTTTTTCATGTTTTGGAAATTAGCTGAATATTGACAAAGAACATGCTTCTTTCCATACTTCCTGTGAATGTTTAATGTCACTCCCTTGCTCTGCCCTTTCCATTTTCTTTCTACTTCAGCTTTCTTTAGTTATATGGTTGGTCCTTATATCTTCAATGAGGTTAACTAATGTATGGATATTCAGACTAATTAGTGACCCAAGTAATTGGCTGCCTGGCTAATTGGCTAAATAAAGCTAAATTGGCTAAAGAGAGAGAGAGAGAGAGAGAGAGAGAGAGAGAGAGAGAGAGAGAAAGGCCAGACACAACAGAAGTTGCCCCTTCACATTCCAAATGAGATTTCACTTTTAGATAGTGAAAGCTCAAAGTACTTTTTGTCTCTCAAAGTGTACGGTGAATTCCCTGCCTTTACTTTCTGAGGACACAGTTCACAATGAAAGCTTAAGAAATAGCTAATCAGGGATTTTCTACTTATTTAAGTTAATATGACCAACTACATTACCAATATTCTGCATGTTGCATCTGCTTTATGCAATGCAATATGAATAAATCTGAACTTTGGGCATAGAAAGTCAGAAAAATGTTGTTGCTGCAAATGTTACCGTTGTACTCTACATAAACTGCAAATTCAAAATATTTGCTGGACCGCTTAATACTACTAGGGTCATGGAGAGGCTGGAGCCTAACTCAGCCGACTCTGGGCAAAGACGGGGTACAACAAGAACAGCTCTGCAGTCCATCGCAGGGCCAACACACACACAACCATTTACAGTCACATCCAGGGGCAATTTGGCACAGCCAAACAGCCTAATGTGCATGTCTTTGGACCGTGGGAGGAAACTGAAGTACCTGAAGAGGACCCACATAAGCACAGGGAGAACATAAATTAAAAATATTTAAATCTTAATATTACTTATTATATATTATGTAAAATTATTTACATAATACATTTTTACTAACAGTATTAATTGTGCTTATAAACGCTTTGCTTGTTTACTTGTATTTATTTGTATTTATTTTTATTTTAAATGGCTCTGTAGTGGCCAGAAGCTTGATATAACTTCTGTATGTTTATCAGGAATTGTTTATTTTTTCTTGGTGTACATTTACTATATGTTATACATTGGAAAGTAACATGGTACTAATCATTCATTTGGTTTCTGTATAATCTATTTGGGGAAAAAAGTGATTTCTCAAACATTACTAAGCATTCATACCTGGAGTCTGAGTGGCATGATTCCCGGAGAACTGCATAGGGATGCAGAGATCATTATCAATGGGGAACTTGTCACATTGGAGCATCTCAGGCCAGGGAAAGCCATAGGTCTCCATGACAGGAGCACAGCTGTTCCTGACGGCCTCACATAGAGAGCGGCATGGGTAAATGGGCCGGTCCAGGCACACAGGAGCAAACAGTGAGCAGAGGAACACCTGTGTGTCTGCATGGCAGCGCTTGGCCAGGAGGGGTACCCAGCTACCTGCCTGCTGCATCACTTCAGGCATGGTCTCATGGTCCAGCAGGTTGGGAAGTCGCATCTTCTTGTAGCCAACAGTGTAACAGAGACGTAGCTCGGCCGGGATGTCCACACACTGTGGCTGCTTGGCGTAAAAGCGACCGTTGTGGAAGTTGTCGGATTGCCAGCTGTAATAGTCGTACTCCTCTGCCAAGGTGGCTGAAGTGAAGAAGACCAGTCCCAGAGCTAATGTCAGTGAGCTAGCCACACACACCTGCCTCTGTCTAGCCATGCTTCTTGAGTTCTTTAGTTTATCAGTGTTGGTGTAAGGAGGGCAGCAATACAGTAATCCTTTTTCCTCTAAATGGAAATTGATGGAAATCAGTGGAAGACAAAATAAGTGGAAAGCTTCTCAATATAGTTTGCAATTCCGTTTGCTGTGCCCAGTTAGTCTTCCAGTACAGAGTCTCTTGATTTCAGTGATTGAGGTGGCTCTTCAATGAGGGCTGAGTTGCTGTGTTCACTGCTCTGCTCTTTTCTAGGGCTCTCTAAGATGCACCTAAGAAATATGAAGGAGTGGGTTGCTGGCTTTACCAGCCGACAGCCCCCAAGCAAGCTGTAAGTCCACTCCGCCTCCCACAGTCTTCTCCTGTACTGACTAAGACCCGCCTTCCCTGACTGCGACCAACTGCTCAGCAGTGGGCGGCTTCCCTGAATGAACTGACACTCCCCCATTGCCCACCTCCCCTAACACACTCCTACAGGCAGTCCAACAACCTGGTCTGTAGCACAATGTGTGTGTGTGTGTGTGTGTGTGTGTATGTGTGTGTGTGTGTGTGTGAAAGAGAGAGAGAGAGAGAAAGAGAGAGAGAGAGAGAGATATGTGTGTGTGTGGAGTCTGTTCAGCCTGTTGTATGTCCTTAAATATGTTTATGCACTCATGCACCTACACAAACATACACACATCCTTCTTCTTTTGCTTTTCAGCTTTATTGAGACATGATTAGTAAGGATCTTTTGGAGGAAGCATTGAGATTCAGTGCAGCTACAGGTGGTCAGGGATGTTTGGCCAAGCTATTTGAGATATGCTAATGTCAAGCTTGGATGTGAATAGAGTCAGGCTTTCTCTCTGACACCTTTTATCACCAGGCTTCACACACACACACACACACGCACGCACGCACGCACACACAGGGCCCAGCTTTTAGCCTGCAACCATTCAGCTGCAGGGGGGCCTTACAGCCACATTGCAACACTTTCCAACTAACTATTAACAGTTTATAATATCAGTCTTACTGATAGACCTCACATAAGAATTACAGACATATTTATCTTCCATATTTTCATTTCAATGCAGTGACAATGCACGACTATTAAAATACAACACTTGAATAGTTTTTCACGGGCACAGAACTAAATACATACACAAAAACAATCCTTCTCTATTTATACCATATATCGACTGCACAAGTCCCTGTAGTTACCGTAGAAATAATTACATAACAAAGCAAGTGCATATACATTAAAACTGTACATGGAACTATAGTGTCAGTTGTTCCGCTACCTATAATTCACAAAAAGTATAAAATTGAGCAATCAGAATGCAGCATTCAGCATGGTACAATAGATAAACATACCTACCACACAATTAGGAGCCAAAACAGGAGGTCATATAATACGAAACAGATTGATTCTTGCCAAAATGTGAACATACTGGGTTTTCAAAGTATTGGCTAATGGATGTTTTTATAAGGTTATAAAGTTATAAACAATACCAGATAAGACATGAACACTATATACCATACAGTATCACTGAATATTTATATGTATAAATAAAAGCTTTCACAGTTCTCAAGCGCAAGAATTTTATTAAACCCAATATTTAACTTAGATAACAAGAACCAAAAGACCATATTTCCATTAACTGACACTTTTCTGTACAGCCTGTTTGCCATCTACGTGCATAAAGCGCTGAGACTGGTGATTATGAAGAATTCTTATTGACTTAATGGTTTACAGTTCAGTGATAATAAAGTACAGCATTATGCTAATCAGTATTGCAGGAACTGTTTCATGTTTTTTAAGAAAACAAAACAAAACAAAACCCCAGGAAATTCAAAACACGTTATCTTATATTGCAGTGGATGACTGTTGGACAACTTCATAAAAGTGTGCTCCCACTGCAATTTCAGCTGAAGGAAATGGTGCTTGGCCAGCAGTGCATTTTGAGTCCCTCTGCACCAGTCACTCCTTTTCAGTAATGGAAATTCGCTTTACTGCCCAGATTGTGTCAGAGTCTATTTGAAAAAGTGTCCTCAACCTTTGCTCTTTAAAAAAAAAATCAATAATTCAGGCAGCAGTTCTAAATGAGTTCGGTTCTCCCTGAGTAAGGATAACAAATGCTATCAGGGTAAATATTTAGATGAGTTTATGGTCAGGCCAGGAAGGATTTGGAATATGTATAACCCTGTAACACCATTCTAAATTAGGAAAAAGTAAAAACGTTACTTCTTTTGAAACTACATACAACTTTATGAAATGTGTTGTGGTTTCATAGTGAGATTTGTGCTATTTTATATTAGTTGGGTGACAATGGGATGTGGAAATATTAAGGTGGATATTAAGTGCATAAATATTACTTATTCACTTTTAATGTGAAATTACAAGAGCATTTGGAACAAGTATGCACAGTGGTGTGTGAGTGTAATAGCTTGAGCTAAATCAAGGCTTCCCTACAGAATAATTTCAAGTGCCTCAGAAAGTTTTCAATGCCTGCTTTTAAGGGGTGCTTGTGACTGCAAAACATTTTTGACTTTGTCTGCTGCTCAGATGTGCTTTTTGGCAATTTTTTCATAATCAATGCAAGGACTGGTAAAAAAAAAAAGAATTTATTTTGTGCATTCTTTAAATATTTATGTTAACCATGTATATTTTAATATACATGGTTAACATAGATATTTAAAGAATGCACAAAAGAAATAGGCCTATGTTTCTAGGAAACCATATAATCCACAAATCTACTTTGCTCAAGCTATTATTTATCTCCCTGCCTTTCTGTATTTATTACACACTGTTTTATTTTAAAAGGCTCACATAACTGCTTTTTGAGCCTCTTAAAATAAAACAGAGCATAATAAATGTTTAAACATGCTGATAACAATTTTAGCAAAATGTATTTAAATCGTTTATGGTTTTGAGAGTAAAGAAACTTGTCAATGTCTTGAATACAACCCCAAATCAGAAAAAGGTGGGACTTCAACAAGACAATCCAGAACCACATTCTGCACACATTACAAAGGCATGGCTGCAGAAAAACAGGGTGCGGTTGCTGGACTGGCCTGTCTGTAGTCCGGATCTGTCTCCAGTAGAGAATGTACAGAGAAATTTGAAAAGAAAAATGTGACATTGCTGCACACTTTAAGACTTGTTCAAGATGAATAGGACAAAATAATAACTGAAACCTTTCAACACTTGTTTTCAGTCCTTATACATCTTTTAAGTGTCCTGAGAAGGAATGGCAACATTACAAAAAGGTAAATGCTTTACAATCCCACATTTTTTTTGTTTGTTTGTTTGTTTTTTCAGTTTTAATTTTATTTTAATATACTGTATCAACATTTTTGAGTTTAGGGTTATAGATGTAAGAAATTCTGAATATTCACTGTCTTTAGGTTTGGAGTTTTTCGTTTACTGCTTGAGGGTCATTAGACATAAATGGTAGCCAGGAGTCAGGCGTACTTGTGGTCAATGCACTTCACAAAAGATTGTGCTTCCTCCAATCATGTTGCAGTTTTATAAAGACCCTTGAAATGATCATGGTCATGGAGCACAATTCAAAGAGACAGATCAGAGAATAGAAAGACCTCAAAGGCAGGAGCCGGCCCTTGGTTTGGGCAGGAAGAGAGCAGGAGGCCTAAGGGCCATGTGTCTCTGAAGCCTTAATCTGGATGAGGATGTGAAACTTCCAGTGACATGCTTTATGGGAGCTCCAAATGTACTCATGGAAACTAGCAATAAAACATGAGCTAATGTTGTCAGAAGATGATGCAAATATTAAGGCTGATTTAGAGACATTGCTTTATGTACATTATAAGCATAATTTGTGTGTGTTCTTTTGCACATGTATTACACTGTAGTAACCTTTCAAGTAATAACTGAGCGAAAGCAAAATAAATATTACACTAATCCTTAAAAATGATGTCATATTGCTATGTTATAGACTATCTGAGGGAGAGAAAAAAACTTGGCAAGCAGGTCAGTGGGTTACTGTGTCAGAAATTTCTGCATAAAGCGTGATAGCATGGTTATAAAAATCAAAGTGTGGGCATATTTATTTTTTAGTGTGTTAATGCATGCTTATGATTATTTGTTATATATACTACCAGTCAAAACTCACTTGCTTATCAAAGTCCCTCCCCCCTCCATCCATCCATCCATTCATTCATTCATTCATTCATTTTCTGAACTGTTTAATCCTAATTAGGGTCGCGGGGAGGCTGGCACCCATCTCAGCCAACTTTGGGTGAAGGCAGTGTACACTCTGGACAGCTCGCCAGGCCATCACAGGGCAGAAACACGCTGACGGCAAGGAAATAAAATAATACACATGAAATTATACTGTACTGTAACCAAAAAGTGTTAAATAAATCAAAACTAAATTAAAATACTGTACTGTACTTTTGAACAATCTCTCAGTATAATAGGCTGGTTCTAAGTGGACGCAAAAAATATATATATTTCAAGTAAAACTATTTGTTTGAAATAATTATTATAATAACAACAACAACAACAACAACAACAACAACAATAATAATAATAATAATAATAATAATAATAATAATAATAAAACTTTTAACCTTATTACAAATATATATATGTCTATACCTGACTGATAATGTATGCTGTGGTGGGTATTGATTGTATTGAGTAAACTGAACTTTCCTGCTCAACTTTCTTTTTTCTTTTTGCAGTTTAGAGTACAACGCAGAAGTTAAGGATTTACAAGTGAATACAGTGCACTTAGCCGCAAATTAGCAACAAGCAAAACTGAGATCCAGACAATTGCAGACTTTCGCTGAGTGTTTCTGTTTTAGCCTGCAGACAGTGAACATTGCTTCTTTTCCTTTTCATTTCCTTTTTGCTGAGGTCTGTGGAGTGTGTCTGGGCTTTATTGCCATATCTGTCATGGTAAAGCTTCTTTATTTTGAGGAAAAGCTGAGCAAAACAAGTTTTAAAAATTCATAGAGCTGAAGTAATGAAGTGAGTAAAAAACAAAATGAATATGCCAGTGTAATAATAAAATGGAAAATGTTTGTATTATAATAATCTGCAATCTAAACCCTGCTAAATTAATATTACAGTTGAAGAGAAGTTTTAAAACCCTTCTGTACTGTTTGAGGTCATTTTGTCTCCATTCAAAAGTCTGTAAAAACATGTTTAAACTGTTTTTTTCACACCTGACATTTTATGATGTTTCCAAAATTAGAAGAAATACTGACTAACATTTATTTTCATGTAATAGCATATTTTGCCTGTCCTGTATTCACCTTGGCCATGAATGTGTTGTTTGGGGTCATGAATCCAAGCATTCAGCACTATAGCTTTGTCTTCCACTGTTGATTTTAATGACACTCATGACAAAGTGAATAAATGTATTATAAAGTGGCCTTACTCCCTTTATCTCAGTTTTAACTCCCACACTACCTCTGTTGATATATGCACTCCTGCTCAGAAAGGACTGAAAACCTCAAATGACTTATAAAGAAACAAAGGGTGAGGTCAACAATTTGGATATGATGACCAATACATACAGCTGCCGACACATGACTGCCTGTTGGCCGCTGGTGTTATTTTTCCACATTCCTGATGTGAATGCATACAATGCACCTGTTTCATGGTGCAAGATGAGAATGGAGACTGGAAGAGTACCAAAATGAATCGGAGGAGGATCTTCCTTGAGCAACTAGCGTATGGCCTTTTAAAGCCTTAATATCAAGCTACTACTGAGGTGAGGGAGATTCAGGGAGAGACAAATACCATACTTCCAAAGGTGCCAAATTTGTCCTAATAAAAATGATGCTAAAACTTGTCACCTGTGCAAAATGCTATAATTACAAAGTGCACACAATAGCTTGGTGTCCATTTTGTATAAAGAACAGGATGTACTGATTTTTGTGCTTTTACCACTATTACCCTAGGTTCTTGTGAGGCCTTGAAGCCTTTACGTTTTATATATCTCCTGCCTTAGTATCTTGAAGGACTATCAACCCCTAATTGTTTCTACCCCTCAATCAAGCCTTTCAAGAAATCAAGCCTTTGGTAGCACCTTGTGTCAAGGATGGAAGGGGTCTATCTGACTTCTTCTTGTGCTGCTTCTTCTGGAAAGTCTCTGTAAATAGTGTATATCTATATAAAGTTAGTTTGCTCTCTATTTTAGGTCTTAGATATATGTGTGGGTGGCATAGTGGTTAGCATGTCCACCTCGCAGCAAGATGGTCCTGAGTTTGAGTCCTGGGCTCGGGCATTTCTGTGTGGAGTTTGGTCTCCTAGTGCTTGTGTGGATTTCATCTGGGTACTCCAGTTGTCTTCCCACAGTTCAAAAGACATGCACATTAAGCTAATTGGCTGTTCCAAATGTTCCTAGGCGTGAGTGTGAATGGTTGTGTGTGTGTTGGCAATGTAATGGTCTGGCGAACTGTTCAGGATGTACCCTGTCTTTGCCCAAAATTGACTGAGATAGTCTAATAGGATTAAGCAGTTTGGCAAATAAGTGTGTGTGTGAATGAGTGATATATGTAGGGAGGGATTAATTTACTGAGGAAGTTTTACAGATACAGTTTCACTGTGACGTTTGGTCCAAAAGCAGCCCCACCATTTCTAATAGCACTCTGATTTGTATTTAGACTCACAAGGATTGTCCAGCTCCCCTTTGTACAATTTAACATACACCATATGGTCAAAATTTTTGGTCACTTGACCATCAGACTCATATAGCTTCTACCCAAAGTTAGTGCCACAAAGTTGAAAGCACACAATTGTGCAGGATGTCTGCTGTTAGCCACAATTTCCCTTCACTGGAACTAAGAGGCTCAAAACCGTTCTAGTATGATGGTTCCCCTGCACACAGTGAGCTCCGTGGAGATATATCTTGCCAAGGTTGTAGTGAGAGAACGTAAGTTGCTTGCACAGAGCGCTAACATCACTTCCACAAAACACATTTGGGATGAACTAGAATGCCAACCGCCCCAGGTGTCCCTGCCTGACATCAGTGCCTGACCTTAATAACGCTATCATTGATGAATGATCACAAATCCCCACAGCCACGTTTCAAAACCTAGTGGACTGCCTTCCCAAAAGAGAGGAATTTATTATACCAGCAAAGCAGAATGGAATCTGTAGTCCAACTATCTAGAAACACATGACTGTTATGATCAAGTGTCCATAGACTTTTGTCCTTATAGTGCATAATGATTGGCCCTGCTAACACAGAAAATATTCCTTTTTTTTTTTTTTCATTTGTGGTAAATAAAAAGAAAAATGTGTTTGTTTTTCAACTCATTGCAACTTCTATATGGCCTGGGGATACATTACTCTTGTGAAGTAAGTGGTTCAAGGAGATATTTCAATTCATTAAGTCATTTTAAAATACTCAGTATAAAAACAAAACATATTTGAGCAAAAAAAAAAAAAAAAATAATAATAATAATAATTTTAACCTCTCAGGGTATAAGATCTTTTTGAACAGAACAGAGGGGTTAACTTGAATGGCGTAAGTTGTTGTTACTTATTTGTTCATGTGGAAATAACCACAATTACTGGGGGAAAAAAAAGTCTGACTGTTGGTGTGAGTCCCCCCCAAACCCGTATCACATTACCGGCTCAATCCGCCTTGTTTAATTTGCCCTGTCGCCATTTGAACCATTCACCAATTAGCACAGAGATTTGCATTTTTAGAATGTTTAAAGAGTATACAATTTGTCTCGTTAAGTTATTTTTATTTAATTACTAAGTATGCATGTCTTTGGTACAAGATAGCATAAAGTACTTATGCAAT
This sequence comes from Neosilurus mollespiculum, assembly GCA_030014195.1. Classification (NCBI taxonomy): domain Eukaryota; kingdom Metazoa; phylum Chordata; class Actinopteri; order Siluriformes; family Plotosidae; genus Neosilurus; species Neosilurus mollespiculum. The sequence continues at coordinate 31,666,302 of JAQMYF010000027.1, forward strand.
TTAACTTTTATTAAATATCCATGCAAAATTAAGTAATTCTAAAAATAAAATACTTTAAATAAAATTTTAAATACTTCAGTTTCCTCCCACAGTCCAAAAACATGAAGAGTAGGCTAATTGGCGGTTTCAAGTTGCCCCTAGGTGTGTGTGTGAGTGTGAACGGTTGTATGTGCGTTGGCCCTGCGATGGCCTGGCGAGCTATTTAGGGTGTACCGCGCCTTCGCCCAGACTTGGATGAGATGGGCACCAGCCACCCCGTGCCTCTAATTAGGATCAGTTGGCTTAAAAAAATGATAGTGAATTAACTAATGGCATCCATTTTGTATTTAAAAAACAAACAAAAAAAAAGTGATGATAGCCCATGTTTTCGTTTTACCTACTTAAGGACGTTTCCAACAGAGTGCACTGTGTCAGCACACAAGATAGAATTCAATGGATTACATATGGTGTAATACATGCTCTCCTGTTATCCAGAATGATTAAGCATGCATAATATCTGTTTATCTACACTCTCAGTTCCTAGTTAGAACAAGCTTTGACCCTAACCATGTCATACTTTTGGTGATTAGTTGGATGACTCATTTTTATGGTTTTAAAGAATTCTTCTTGGTCATGTTTAAACATAATAATTCATACATGAAACACAAAAGCTAAATAAACAATATGACACAGGATTGTGTAGCCTGGGGCTTTAAGCCTCAGGCTGAAAACCCATTTGTGTTTTGAATATCATGTCTACAGCTCAGCAGTTTCCACCACCCATAACATGCTGCCTGGCTGCATAAACTACTTGGGCTTCTAGTGTCGAAGTAGCCCTGAGGAGGCAGTAATGGCCTTGGCTCACACTAGCTCGCCCAGTTTAGGTGCAATAGTGGGAGGGCTCTTGTGATCGGCTAATGGGGTTGGCAATATTACAAAATATTTGAATCCTTTAGAAATTTGGATGATGCACTAAAGATTTGACAGTTACTTCACGACCTATAATCAGATATAATTTCAAAGGTTGTGAGGTTTAGCTGAGTGGGCTATTAGTCTTATTTGACCAGATCAAGTTGATTAACTGATTTGTTCTATCCTTTGGACTGTAAGAAATAATAAAAAAAAGAAAAATTAAAAGAAATTTTAATGCATTCTTACCATAAAATACTTTACTGGAGAGCCAGTTAGCATGAAGCTAGCTGGTTAGCTGTAGGCCTGTTCTTATAGCAGTCCAATAACAATCAAGTTTTGTGGAAATGAAAAACTGCCTAATTCTGTTTAAAAAATATTCTTATCAAATACTTTAATTCTATAGTTTGTTGCTTTTCATTAAATTATTTTAGACTGAAAAGAAAAAACAGCATTAAGGACACTTCTGGTTGGAACTAGCTAGTAACTATCGGCAGTACCAGTTGGTCAAACCAGGTAAAATGCGTTCTCCTGCGGACATCAGCACACAGCCATAAGAAAGACTGAAGGCTTATTCATCGCAGCAACCCAAAAAAGTTGTATACCATGTAATACTTTACAGGTAAAAAAAGACTATTAACGTATCTCGACTGCTTTTTTTTTTTCTTTTCTTTTTTTTCCCTTGCGCACATTTCAGGTCGCAGTATATGAGCTGATATCCTATGAGCACATTATCCAATCAGACCGTGCAATTTAAATCTACATTAACTTAGAACAGATAAACTGCGTTTCATAATTTTACAAGTGGCAACATGAATATAAAAATGTGAGCACCAGAGGAAAATAAAGTTGAAGAAAAGAGGACAATGTTTGCTGGTGCTGGCTAGCATGTTTGTGAACCAATATATATATATATATATATATATATATATATATATATATAAATAATGGAGGCTTCTTATTACTCAGCATGAGTCAAATGGTGGCTGCTGAATGTAAGTATGTGAAAGTAAGCAAGGGACAATAACTCTAATACACTCTTGGAAAGAGAAGGGTAAGGAGCATTCAATTAGTTGCAAACAGCTGAATTATACATTATGTAGCTTTAATACATGCAGAAACTAAATTTCAAACACTGAAAATGAGGAAATACGCAACGGAAATCCATAAAACCACAATACATATCCAAGATATTGCATAAACGTTCCTCATAAAATAAATGAATTGATTTATTATCAATTTAAATTTATATGGTCATACTGGTGAAGTAATCTAGTTTATCTGGGATGAAGCCCTGTAAATTAATAAATGTTTCCTTTTCACTGTCAGTCTGTACTTCTTCAGGGTTAAATAACAGTATGGAATAAAAATGATTGATTTGCCAGAGACTCATCAGAGAGACCAAGCTTCATTACTAATGCTGTTATCCTCTGTTATCCATTCCCTCTGTATCTGGTCCCACAGCTCCAGGTGAAGTAGTGCACAGAGAATTTGCAGCGTAAAGAGCCAGGGAGCTGGGAATGAATCTCAGTTAAAACGTGCGTTGGCTGTGGAAATGAAGCTTTCCATGCAATGATCAGCATGACCCCTCTAAGGGTCAAACCAGGCTCAATGTGAAGGAATAAAAGTACCTCTCCCACATAAACCACAAGATGGAGTTGCAGTGAAGAGGCTTAGCTAGAAAAAAATCAGCAGTGATGGTTGGTCATGATGTTAGATTGGAGGGATAAACTTTAATATCTATCAATAGCTTAACCTTAAAGCTAACAGATTCGTATCACATTGTTTTAATAGCAGAATAAGGATGATGTCGAGTAAATTATTATACACACGCTTGACGACAGATAGGAAGCTGCACTACAGACTTTTATTTTCCCTGTATTGTAATGGCAAGGACTTGTGAGAAGGACATTTATTTAGAAACTTCAAGATATAATTTTAGCTCATTTAAAACACAGGCAATGGTCAGACACAAAACACAGGAAAAATACAAAACATATTCAAAGGTGAAGACAATGGGCAAAACACAAAAATCCAAGGTTCACAAGTTGACCAGACTTTACACTGACTAAATGTTTAAACAAGTTTTTCATAGAGCATGGACATACTGTATATAGGTTGTATGTCTGTAAACGGGAAGTGTTTGGTTTCTGATTAAGAAATATTTGGTATTCAAGAGTAGGAGGACCTCTGTTACTGTGGAGGAGTAATGTCTTGTGTGCTGTGATTCTTCCAAATACTAAACATGGTAAACAGAAACACGATACTCCTTCTTTTTAAACCAAAAACAATAAACTCATGGTTTGGTCGGCTGTGTATGGTGTTGTGTAATTTTTATTTTCATTGGATGTGTTCTGAGTCTATTTACTTAGAGTTTCTTGTACAAAGGCCTTTTGGAAACAGACAGACAGACAGATAGATAGACTGATAGATAGTGCCTTGTACTATGTCAGTGACACTAGTATATATCACTTCAAAATGATGATGAAATCTAGGGAGTATTTCTCATTCTGGTTCTCTGCTATTTATGCTCTGAGAGGCTGCAAGAATCTGACCTTTGTGCTATCCAGAAATCAGTATGGGCCTTAAGTCATTATATAGTTTGGTTATTTTTTATACAACTAGTGTAGGTGCTGTTGCACAACCCTATTAATTCATTTGACCCAGCCAGCCTTGAACACCAGCAGGGCTTTCCAATCATAATGCCTTCATTGCTTACTTGTGTAGTTTATTGACAATGATATTGTAACATGTGTAAGGGAATATCTATTGTACATAGCGCCAGGCCCTTTTTTATTGTTTTTGGATTATGCTGGTCAGTGCATTAAGCATACTTAAAAGTAAGCAGGACTGTTTACTCTCATATCTACAGTCAACTCAGTAAAGGTTTATTCAGTCATGACAAAACCCAATCCACCGATATGGAACAGAATGAGACATCGATATGTGAACCCAGTTGTGTAATTGCAGAACATGCTTTCAGAGTACATTTTATCAGTCACAGCTGCCGTATAATCATGTCTGCTGAGGTCAGAGCACATTGAGGAGAAATGAAATGAGACCTGTGTTCGGAGCACATTTTCTTCAGGAGCGGCAGGAAACTGGACCTGTACCAAACCATGATAATAGCTCTAATATGCACATTTCTGATGACTAGTACACAGAAGACAGAAAGGCTTATTGATGAAAATATGAAGTTTTTTTTTTTTTTGGTCAGACTGCTGAAACAGCCAGGTGGCCCACCTGTATTTTATATAGCAACATTTCTGGAGGAAGTGTACTAGTCTCAGGGAGACGTGTGAACTATCCTTTTCCTTTTCAAAATGCAGGACTCTCCAAAAGCAGCAACAAAATGTGAATACCAGTGGCTGCTATGTGAGCAGCACAGACACACTCACTGGAGAGTGAGGTTACAAAACCACCAGAGCAAACAAATTGAGAACAATGTTTAGCATGTAACATAAACCAGTGCATTCTGGGCATCACACATGATCTTGTGTAATGTCTGATTGAATGATTATCATTTTCTAATGTTATTTTTCCTTCCATGCTTTTCAAAACACCACAAGATTTGGTCAAGGAACAATATATAGCGAGAATTGAATATTGTGACAGGGATTTATCATCTTAGAAGGTAGCGATTTTGCCATATCAGTCTAACCCACTTTGAGCGCTAGGAAATCATCCTGCTGAAAACATAGTGGATATATCTAATACGTCAAGCTCTGAAATATGTGATATTTGAATTAAGATATCCTATATTTTCTTGTAAAGTAGGAATAATCTGAAATATCTATATCCCGCAGAATAAAACGAGGCATTTGTAATTAATCTGCAAATTTGTCCGACAAGAGCCTACAGGAGGTCTGTAAGAGTTCTATAAGACACCAATTCAGCTCTAAAGAATTCTACGGCTTTAACAAGACATATTGACCATGTGAACTATTTTCAATTATTTACTAGTACTTATTTTGAAAGTATGCTTATCTTATCAAAAATCTTCCCCTATCGTCAGGAACTGGTCACATTTGGGAAAATGTTAATCCCTCTGTTGTCCTCCATCTAATAAGTACCACCAAGTCGTAACTCCATATCACAGAAGCCATGGCATAAAAATGAACCCAGAGACAGCAGAGAACATCAAATATCCCTTTTACCTCCACAGTGACAAACGATTCCTCTGCCTTAAAGTTTATCTATTTTTACTCTGTTTTGTGGGCACATTACTTTTTATTACCTGACACTGATGACCTGATGCGTTTACTATGCTTAAACTGATAAGTTTATATCAGACTCATTATAATCCATTAACACTGGCATGAATGAACAGATGTTTATCAGTGTAACATCTCAGGAAGTCCCGTTTGCTGTGTAGGTTGGGTGTTGTTGAGAAATAAAAGTAGGTTTAACAAAGGCTCAGCCTTATGCAAGGAAGAACAACTTCTGAAATAGCATGTTTGTGGCCCATAAGTCAAATATTAATCTACTCAATCGTAATTTATTTACATTTATAATACATTTTCCCTGAAATTCAATAAGAGGAATTATTATTTGGCAAAGATGGTACACACAATCTGACTGGCTGTTGAGCATCTGGATTTTCCCTGTATGGTCCGGTCAGTAACTTTTTTCTTGGCCCTCAACACTCAACCAAAACACAAACTTCAAATAAACTCAGTCTTTTCTCATTATTTTTCTCTTGCTCCATGTTTGAAAAACATTTCGTATCTAAACTTACTCTTAGTGATGTAAATCTCAAATGAAAGAAAGCAGAGATGTGTTATTAATGCAATGAAAGTATGATATAGATATGTGATATATATGATATAGATATACATTCAAAAACATTACATAGTAGTTAAGCATATAATAAAATGTTCAACAACAACGACAACAACAACAGGACGAAGATGGCGAAGAAGTAGAATATGAACCTATGTGTTCTTATTTTAATGAATGGAATGGAAACAGACAAATTTCAGCTGTACATACAAGCACCGCATTTTGACCAAATCAAACTTACCAAAGTCACTATCATATCAGTTTCAGCTATACCTTAGTTAGATTATCGCTGGTTATTTAAATCTCTTTCTTTTTTTTCTTTCTTTGCAGAGCAATTCAGTCACCATGCCTGATTATCACATCAGTAATGAATGCTTCTTCCAAAACACATAAAGACAGTAAACTGTTTCGTACTCTCCTCATACGACATAACACACTCAGAGGAAAGCACTATCTAGACTCTTTCTTATACATAAACTCACATATGCCTGCAATTGGCTAATGTGACTGTAATTTACAGTGGAGATAGAGTATGCCAGCCCTACCCAGAGAGCACTGGGTATTTTTGGTCACAATTTTGCTCCCTGCTGCCTCATCGGGATTCCAACTTGCAATAATATGATGAGTGTTTTTTTCTGTTGTACTCAGCAGAGAATTCCTTAAATAATTAATTCGAGTGCTTGTTTATTTATTTGTTTGTTTTTTTTAATCCAGCATTGTCATGTAACAGCACTGTCATGATTAAAAATAAATTTACACTGAGTTTTTTTTGGAAAAAAATGTATGCATTATTTATCTTTTTAGCAAGAACTTTTCAGTAGGATCAATTTCCAGCCCCAGGTCACTTACAGTCATTCCTTTCCTCAGGTCTAATGTGTTTCACTTCACTGCAGATGGTTACAGTGTGCTGTCTAAGTGAAAATAATGTTATCTTGAAAAATGATCAAGACAAAGTCTTTTAAAATGCATTATTTGGCTTGCTGAGCTGTTGTACTAGAAGAGTCACAAAATATTAGGCACAGGCTTGTAAGAAAGTACAGTTAGCCTCCTTCATTCTTCGTGTGACACTTACTCAGTGCTATAAGTTCCAATAATCATTAATTTCTAATCAAATCCAAATCTACGTTATTGGCTTCATTATCTGTAGTGACCACACACTTGTGAATGAAAGATCTTATCTCTAAGCATGGATTAGTACACATGATAGGAGTTTGTTTGCCTTGCTTCTCTTCTCATTCTTAGCCTACATTAATCCTTTTTTGAAAGTGTTGACAGCAAGGCCCTTGAACCAACCGTTAGTCAGTCACTGAGTTCATCCACCCCAGGTCTGGAATAAGAAGGCCATCATTTTCACACTGAGTGCCTTTACTCTTGGTTATATTCCAGGATGTGCTAGCTCTTAAAATAAGGTCTGTCATTCTTTTCATATCCTGGGCTGCAGATTTGATTAGATTATAAGCCTGTTTAGGATCAAATCAGAACATGGTCCCACACAGGGTTTTCATTGCACTCTCAAACTCATAAAACCTTTTGATTGGCAATTTCATTGAAAATATATAATTTTACCGCTTGCAGCATATGAAACTGATAAAAGAAATAAATAAAATTTATTTATTTTAAAATAAATAGCCATCACCTGTTTTCTTTGACCTTTAAGTTTGATATGTCTTAATGCATCAGAGACCCTTCTGGGGAAAAAAACAATTGTACATGACAGGTCATTCCTGGCGTTGATTTATTGGTCTCTAGATCATTTCAATCCATGTACCTGGGAATAATAACTCACATAAAGGGAAAGGTTTACCTTAGAAGGTATCCCTCCTCATGCCCTAGTAGTTTTCCAACTGAGGCAGATGGTTTAGAATTGGTTTAGAATTGATATAAAACAGACTGGCAAACTTCTTTTTCTTATTATAAAAACTTGGCCTCCTCTCACAGTTGATGATGAACAGAAATGTAAAGCTGACAAAGTGGTGGAAACTAATAGATCTTTACTATGTTACTATCTTTCAGCAATAGCACTTGAGTGGTGAAATAGAATATGGGTGTGTCCTCATACAGTCCAAAATGAGGAAATGGTTCCTTTTGGACACCATGCTGTGATTATCAACCTTTTTTGCTATAATGAGGCCGCCCAGATTTTGGCACACCAGCCATGGGTGATGGCCAACATGGGGTGATGTGCCCTGACTGTTCAGAAAACAGACATGACTTCAAAGCTAAAGGGGTTGGCAAATTTTCCATAAAATTGAGAGAGGAACAAAGAAAATGAAAGTGGAGAGACGAGGGGAATGTCTGACAAATTAATTTGGAGAAGAAGCCAAGGGGTTGGGCCCTGTCCATTCCTCCCTGCCCCCACTATTCACATGGTGTTGATGGGTGCCCTTTTCACCTTTTAAATGCTTCAAGGGACTGGCGTTCTCTTTCTTTCTCACTGCAGAATGAGATTAATTTGAAGCACGCCTTCAGGCTTCACCTCTAAGTGATTGGTAAAGAGTGGATGTAAACAGTGCTTTCGAGAACTGGGACAAGACTTGGATATGTGAGATTGTCATAAGGATCTTAATAGGATGTATAAAATGCCATTCTTTGTTAGGGTAATGAGCCATGACACATTTTACAAGAAATGCATAGGAGATTTTAAAAGAGAACAAGAAGCAAGTCATCCCGGTACCTCATTTCTAAGGATTCTGCTCCTCATTTGTCAGATTCCCCATTAGACCCCACTGTGCTAACACCCCTGGGCAATGTCTTAACCAAAAGTGTGCCTCTGTCCACCCAGCAGTATAAATGGGTACCAGTAAAAAATACTGGGAAGGTCACCTGCGATGGACTCACTTCACTCTATGGAAACTGGGGATAAGCTCCAGCCTAATGAGCCAGTAGCCTCAGGTGTAAAAGCCCAACAAACTTACCTTACTTTTTGGAGTAGAGTGAATTTATTCAAGATTGTACTAGAGCTTCACTCAAATGCACAGACTAACTCTCCGTACATTTGAAAATATGGTAATCAGATTTTCAATGGCTCGTACAGCATGTCAGTATGTATGTGTACCACCACAGGTCCACTTTTCACACCTAGAAATGGGATACCTGAGAGAGGGGCTTGTGGTGAGGGTTTTGGTGGTTGGGCCTGTTGCCATGGGGATCAGCCAGGTTCAGAAGCCATGTGGTTCCACCCTCCCATGGGCCCACAACCTACAGGAGGAGCCATACGCTAGTAACGCAGTCGCCGAAGGCAGTCTGATCCCCACCTGGCAAAACTGGCTTTAGGAACATGTAATGTTATTTCTCTGGTGGACAAGGAGCTTGAGCCTGTGTGGGAGGTAGAGTAATACCAGCTACATATAGTCACCTCAACACACAGCAAAGGTTCTGGGTCCAATCTCCTGGAGAGGGGCTGGACTTTATTTAATCTATTATACAGTATAGGTTAAATCCTTATTTCCTTCTGAATCAATACCTGAGAAAATAGGAGCTAAAATGGTGATAACAGAATCCATATATTAGTAGCACAGAGTATTTCTGGCAAACAAAAGTAGTTTTTCAATGCTTCTACTGATTTTCTCAGAAATAATACTCGGACTTTTAAGCATCCACATAATAATTAATTTTGAACAAAAAAGAAACACAGCTCACAAAGACCTTATGGGGAACTCTTTTAGAGAGTGCCTAAGCCTACTGTATATATTTGAGGTACATTTCATGTACTGGTCAGTAACATGACTGGGAATAAAAAGAACATCTGGGCAGAGGTTCTCCAATCTGCAAAAAATAATAATAATAAATTGTCAAATTGTACAAATTTTCAATCAATTTCAGAGTAATGTACATCAAAGAATTTGAATATCTCATCATCTTCAGTACAGCTTGCATTTAAAACAGACACGATTATGTCATGTACATCACTGCATGGGCTTAGGAACTCTTCCAGAAATCACTGTCTGTGTAAACAGTTCTCTGTTTCATCCATAAATGCAGGTTTAAGCTTTATCATGCAAAGAAGGAGCCATATGTGAACATGATCCAGGAATACCACCAACTTCCCTGGGCCAAAGCTCATTTAAAATGAACTGAGTCAAAGTAGAAATCTCTTTCTTTGGTCAGATGAATCAAAATTAGAAATTCTTTTTGGAAAGCGTGTTATTAGTTAGTGTTATTAGCACTCGGTTCAAACGCTTGCATCTCTGTGAATAACGAATTTATCAAGTGTAGCACTAGAATAGACAGAATAGCATGCCTGGACAATTTCGATTAAAATTTCCTCTAAATTAAGAAGAGTGGAAAACATTATCTCTCTCTTTTACTGCATTCTTTCTTTTCTGTGCCTCATTCTGCTGCATTTTGTTACACTCAACATAAGAAAAAAAATAAATTACAAACTCATTGATATATCTCAGAGGTGACCAGGGTTTATTTCTCAGCTAATTCGTTGCTTTGTTCACCTTCTATACATGTAACCTCCTTTAGTGGCCACTGGGGGGGCATCACACTTGTCTTTTCTTTGACCCTTTATCTTATATACCCCATACACTAAAAAAAAATTAATAATAATTAAAAGAAAGGAAGAAAAAAGGAAAGTCGTCAATTCATTGTATTGTTGTCTGTTGTCTTAGGCATTTTAATTAGATAGCTAACATTGTGACAGAGTAGCTTATAGAAGAGGAAAACTATCATACATGGCTGCTCTTGCTCAATCTGCTCTGTGGAACGATGGAAACGTGCCATGTGTTGTGCTTCATGGTAAGCAGGTTTCACAGGGTTTGGACAGAGGGTGTGTCCATCTGGCCTGCCATATGACAGGAAAAGCGTGTCACGTTTTCCACTCTATGTTAGTACTTAGATTGTTTTCTGCTTTAGTGACACATTCAACATGAATTCCTGAAAAAATAATGAATAAATAAAAAGTATTTAAGACTATTTAAAATTAAGATACATTACTCATTAAAATAAGTACATTAATCATACTGATGAAACCCATCAGTCATCAGTTTACTTGAAGAAATATCCTTTAGGTCTTACATTGACCATTTTCAATCTTTAATATTTAAGGAAACAGTTGAAAGAGATTTCAATGTAAGAATATTGTTATAGCCTTCATATAGATAAGAGGACTCATTTAGAGGCAGATTTTGTCATTTTAGGACCTAAGGCAAACATGTACCTTGTCCTCCCCCTTTTTCAATTCTTTTTTTATCTAAAGCCATTTTCTGATATGAACTTCTACTAAATGGAGTCTGAGCTGAGTCTTTTTTCAATAGTGGTACTGGGGATCGCCTGTCCAGTGCATTCACATGGAAGATCTGTCATTGTTTGTTTAACAAGGAGATTGTTGTAATGTAAATTTTTTTTCACCGTTATTTAAAAAATATATCCCTATTTTAATTTTAGTAATATATTGTCCTAAAGCTTTTATTTTTATTAATATTAAAAAACAGCTTCATTCTCAATAATATTTTTACTTTATTTTCGAAATTACAGATTTTTTGATCAGTGTGGCTCAATACGACATTGTGAACTTCTCTACCAATTCACAAAAATAATGCATTATTAACAATACATACCTTACATGTACTTGAAGTGCTTCATGAATAATTTCTGCAGATGTGAAGTAAGATTATATAATAGTCCATGCAGTAGGGAATGTGGGGTGGGGATGAGACATTCTGATGCCATTTTAGCATGTAGGTTTTTAGAAAGGCATCAGTCATGTGTGCAGGGTATGCATGAAAAGAAGTTTTGCAGAACTAATTTTTTTTTTTAAATCAAGGATCACTTTAATCAGCAAATCAAAGGAAACAAACAGCAGGACAAACAGGCAGAAAATATCATTAAACAAAAAGAAAGACTTTGACTTTTGATTTTTTTTATTTAGATTTTGATATACTGTATTAATCTCACAAGGGAAATTATTGCCTCTGCATTTAACCCATCCAAAGTGAGCACACACACACACGTAAACAGTGAGCACACACACACTCTGAGCAGTGGGCTGCCACACACATTGCCACACACACACACGCCCGGAGAGCAGTTGTGGGTTAGGTGCCTTGCTCAAGGGCACTTCAGCCATGAAGGTGGAGGAAGGGAAGGTGCAGCTCTCTCCCCCCACCACCACACATTTTACCTTTTGGTCCCAAAGCTGCTTCTCGAACCATTAAGCCATGGCTGCTTCCAAACACGTTTAAAAAGAAACTGTAACAGAGCCAAGAAGACTGTAATACCTGGTGAAGAGGTGAACCAAACTTAAATAGTGTTCTTGTTTAATCACAGTGATTTGCCACATCTGTGCCTCAAATCATGGTGCCTGTGCAGCACCCACATGCTTGGAGCTGTAGACTCGTCTGCAAACCCAGAAGTGTCTGTACACTCTATGAAATGAGGCACACTGCTGAAAAAGCAGCGAGCACGAGGACAGGGAGATGAACTTGACAAAAAAGAACTAGCGAAAAAGTACAAAACTTTTTGAACTATAAACCTATAAGGTGTTTTATGGGGCGCTTGGTAGCTTGGGATCTAAGGCCACCCTTGGTCTAATGGCTAAATCTTATAAAAATAGCTCGTAATCCCTCATCCATGATGCCTCAAGTGCATGGAGGACAAAAGCCATCCCCCATACGAGCAGTTTCAGACAATCAGTATTTTATTAGCCACTCTACTCACAGGTTTAGGTCATAGGGAGTTCCTTTGCAAAATTTCAGAAAGCTATCATGCATATGAGCCGAGCAATGGCCCGGACAAACTTTATATGTTCAAGGTCACTGTGCCAACGTCAAAGGTCACATATGCAAATTAGCTACCCCACGCACATGTTTAGGTAATAGGAAGTGCCTATGCAAAAGTTCAGAAAGCTGGCATGTGCATGAGCCAAGCAAAGGGCTGGATGAACTTATTGTCATGCCGCTCGCCCGGCCACCAAGCCAACGACAATACCCCTCCAGCCATAACCGGCTGAAATATAAAAAAATATATATATTTTTTTTTTATATATAAATAATTTTTTATATAAATGATGGCTAAAAATGATTCTGTATTCCCTTGGTGCAGTGATGTTTTACCTGAGAGAATTCATGTTCTGCATTTCAAAATATCCATTCCTGTTCCAGTGACCTGATCACATGCTAATGAAGTAATGGTTTTATAATCTGGACCAAGCATGGATTGCACTGGCTGTTGGAACCACTTTATAGGCCAAATAACAGCTCATAATCTAAAAAAATTGGCCAGATTCTTATGACAAAGTCCCTGTGGCAAAGTCATTTGTGTCTAAAGCACAGTGTGATTACTTTAACAGATATCTGAAATTCTTAATGCAACTTCTTTAGCTGATGTACTAGATCTGGTCTAATATTAACCAATGTAATACCCTCGGTGGCCTAGAGGTATGTTTCCCAGCCCATTTGTGGCACTGCAATATTCATGGACAACTCTTACTACTTCATTTGAGTATGTTTGAGCACTATGCCTTTTGTATATAGGAAGACTTAGAAGAACTAAACTTGAACATTTAAACATATGGCCTAATAATGTTGTTGCATAATGTTACTGGCCCACCTTGCAATGTCATTCCTTTTTTTTTCTTTCTCTTTTTTTTTGTTTTTGTAGCTGTATTTCTACATTATATTTAAACATCATATAATTGTTCAGAGAGATCTCTATGCAAAGTACAGTTCACGCTTATTCTTTTTCCATCATGGAACACCATATTAGTAGGGTCACCAAACAGAATGAAAATACTGAAGAAATCATATTCAGTTAATCAGAAACAGCAGTGTTTCCAACAGTATGCTGCACACTACCAGAGTAAAAAATAGGATCATCTCAAGATCACAAGAGGCTTTACTGTCTAAGGATTCCTGCAGCATGAATATCGCTTCCCGCGTCTTCACGTCAATACTTGATGTAGACACTGCCGTCAGCTCTCGCTACACAGTTAGGAGATTTAGAGATGAACCATTTGATCACCATTTTGTGGATTATTAAACACTTACTGGCTACTTTATTAGGAACACCTATGTCCCTGCTCATTTGTGCAGTTGTGCAGAGTTCTGGCACCAGAATGATTGGGCACTCAGAGAACTGGCATCAGTTGGATATTTATTTTGTTTTGCTTTGTTTAAACTGAATGTCTGTGCAATAAAATCCCCTGAGATTAGTTTCTGAAATGCTTAAGCCAGTTTGTCTGCCATCAACAACAGTATGCCAGGGCAAAATTCACTGAGGTCACACATTTTCCCATTCTGAAATTTGATGTCAGCATTTAAAAGAATGTGAACATAACTTTGCATTTGCAATATTAGGTATAGTTAGCTTTTTTCTGCATGGTCAAGTTTGTTACTTGCCACCCACCAATTTCTTAAACATTTTTCAGTTCAATGTCGAAAATGAATAGTTGTGAAAAATAAAAATTTGCGTTGTACTATATCTGACATAAAAAATTACAAATTTGAGTAGAATTATTATGATTTCAGCTTTTGATGTCCTTATATATATAAAGTGATTTAACTGAGAGCTAGATTTTACTGAAAGTGTTGGGTGATTTTTTTTGTGTTGCTGTTTGTGAATCAGTCAGCTGGATTTTATTAGTTACTTATACAGCTTACTATTTTTGGCATATTCACCTCTTCATCTCTTATTTTTATGAGGTATGAGACACCGTGAAACCATAGCAACTGTATAGGCAGTATGTTCCAGTACCTCAGTCTGAGATATTTATACACTGCAGTGTTTTCCTGCAGGAGTGTAAAGAGGTGACTGAACCAGGCTTTTTCCCTACTCTACCCTGCCTTAATGGAAATGTAAACCTTTGAGTAAGGGCAATAAGCCTCTGTCTTCCCTTTTAAAGGGTTCTCCAGGGCCCTGTGAAAGTCTCAGGGTTTATTGGCGCCCAATTTCATGGAACATCAGGATGTATGTGTGTAGACTAATTGAAATAAGGTTAAAGTCAGAGTGTCATGCTCTTTAATGAGGAGTAAAGTTGCTATAAGGGATTTAAAGGATTAAATATTTTGGCTGAACTGTTTTTACATGCTAATAGTATTCACTCAAATAGATGTTCTGTGGTGGAAATAAAAAATCTCTGTGACTGTCCTGGACTCAATTAGAAAACTTCTTGGCAAGAACAGACTCTACCGTTTCTGTTAATTATTTGGCAAATGTTCAGGCAGGCTGTACAAGGGAGAGTTATAAATGAACAGGAAGGATATTATTAAATTGATGGAATAGGAGACAAGACCATGATTATGGTAGAGTTGATATATCTTATGGAAGCAATCACAGAGCAGGCTGACACTGAAACAAAAATTTGGGTTCCACCATCGCCGACATCAGGGTGCTCAGTGTACATCTGAACTGCTGCTAATATTGGGATGTCTTGCTGATGGTTTGGTTGTTGGGAGTTTTACATGCATTCAGTCATTTACATAATTGTCATAATTGCATTGCAAGCCAAATAGATATGCTGGAGTTTATGTTCTACTTCTCCTTAACAGGTGTTTATACATATATATATATATATATAAAGACAAAGATAACCATCTAATATTCTTGTAAGTGTGATATTATTTTCCCACAGTTATGTCCTTTTAGCTATGCCACCTCCTCTGCTGTATGCTAGCCAGAAAGGTTTACACATTAAAAATGCATGCAAAGGGGCCTAGGTTATTTTTGGGCATGGTTTGTGTTTAATGTTACAGGAAAAGTCACATGCTGCTAAACTGTGGAGAGAGCTCTGTCTAACAATCAGCACTCAGATGAATTACAAGGAAATGCAGTCAGAATTGTGGAGGGTAAATTATGCACAATTATGAGAAAAAAGTCAAAAGTGTGAAAATAATAGTTCAAATTGCAAGAAAAAAGTAATAATTAAGCAAACCTTTTTAAATATGGCAGAAACAGGCTTTTATACAAATCTAGCCCACCAAATTAAATCTAGGTAGGCCTTGTTAACGTAAAAAATCTAACCAAATATAAAGCAAAGGTAAATTTACAATAAAATTGTTGCTGCTTTTCTTTTCATTTTATAAACAGCTGTGGAAATGTGGGTCTTTGCATTCAGGGGTCGGGGTTTGTGAGAGGGTTTAATCAAATTAATAACTCTTAACATCAAATGCTTTTAAAATTGGAACCAAATCCTCTTTTAGGCTGGTATATTTATCTTAATACTTCCATATGAATAACCAAATTTAAATACATTTCTGCATCTTAAACTTCCTAAAAGCATTACAAAGTGCACTGTGATTAATAAAATAGCATTTGTTTATCTAACTGTGTAAAAAGTATTTGAGTTTGCTTTCATTGTTTTGGCTACTACATGATTCTACATTGTGCTCAGATGGCCCTGACTGAAATGGAAATGTTTTTGCTGGCTCCCCCTGGTTGATGGCAGTAGCTTCACCAGAACATCTGGTTTTTATGGAGTGTACCATGAAGCACAGCAAGGAGAAGAGAGTATGTGTTCTGGTGTGATTGTACTGCAGCATCATCCAGTTTTTCTTATACTCCAGGTACAAAGCTAAAACTGAATACTGACCAACCACTGGTGATCCATTCTACAGTGTTCTAGTCCTTCAGTCAGTCTCTTTTTTTCCATATATGAGGTAAAATTTCTGGCTTCACTGCACAATGTAAAATATAACAAGAGGTGAAAGATGGCTAAAGTGAATCACATTATTTGGAAGAAAATAAATGATACTTTTGGTAATACTCACATATAACATCAAAATAGGAAAGAAACATGATCTTGAGTGACTTTGACAGTGGCATGTTGTCGGTGCCAGACAGGCTGTTGAGTATTTTAAATACTGCTGATCTCCACTTATTAGAGTGAAAAAAGACAAAACAAGTTAAGTTTTATGAGCTGATGATCACTGTATCCCCAAATCTACTTTAGGATGATAGTAATTAAACCTAATTCCCGATCCCCTATTTGTTGATCAAACCCAATTTGTTGGTAGAGGTAATGTCATGGCTTAGAAATGCACGGCTGCTTTTGGATCAGGCTCACTAATTTCCGTTGGTAATGTTACTGATTATGCAGAGGAATTCAGACTCCCTGTACTGCTTATCCATCAGGGTTAGGACGAAGCTAAAGCCAATCCATGCTGACCTCAGGTGAGAGGCAGGTTACACCCTGACCAGGTTTGGAATAGCCAGATGAGATAATCTGTATGCCATTAGACTGTGAGAGGAAACCGGAGTACTCAGAGGAAACCAATTCTGGCATGGGTGGAACATGCAAATTTCACACAGAAAGGCCTCAGACAGCTGCAGGGTTCAAACCAAGAACCTTCTTCCTGTGAGGCGACAGTGCTAATCACCTCAATAAATAAATAGATTCTAGTACAGGTTCACTAGGTCACAGAATCAGTCTAAAAAGCATATTGGGTGTAAGTTTAATCTAAAAAAAATAAATAAAATGAATTTCTTATTTAGAATTTAATAAGAAAATGTAAATTTTAGTATTCCATAAAAATCTTTTTATTTGAAGACAGCCAATGACTGTGAAAGAGCATGGGAAATTTAATCCCGCCACCAAGGTGCCAGAACACAGAAGAACCTGCATGTTCTTATTGTAAAGCATTGTTTTTATTGTACTATGCAACACAGTGGATCCAGTTACACAATGCCAGAGGATCAGAGGATGTGTCTAGCAGTATGGATTGTAACAAGTTATGATGTAAGATAAGATAAGATAAATTTTATTAAGGTGTCAGGAACAATAAAACAGTGACCACATGTCAATAAAACAGCAGTAGAAATAATGCAAAACAACAAAAAATGGCTATATACATTATATACACAAAATATACATTACAGTTATACAGATAAGAGCAGCAATCATAAATATTTCACTAGTTCTTGCTATTAAAAGGTCTTTCAAAAACACTAAACTTTGTATTTATATAAGCTCAAAGAGGATTTTTTCCCCTTAAAACTGGTGTCATATTTCATCCACTCTAATCCATATATGTTAACAGAAATGTAACAAATACTCAAATTAGGTTTATGAGTTTTATTTGAAAGTATAATGAACAGATGTCGGTGTTGATTTATGTTGCCATGTTGCCTGCATTAAGCTGATTTTGTTTTATCATTTTATTTAAAACATTAATGTTGGACTTTTCAATAAATTCCTCTTACTTATGATGTAGTGTTTTATCCCAGGAGAAACAACTTGGCAGCAGATGAAACAATTTAATAAAAAATTATTATAACATCTGGCGTTTCTATCATATTACAAGACTTATGTAATATAATTCATCCTAACCCAAAGCAGTTTTGTGAGGCAAGTCAATAATCATTATCGAAAGCTTAATAAAACGCATTTAGTTGTACACATGTTCCTTTTGTGTAGTAAAATCCCAGTGAAAAATCTTGATGTGACTCCCCTCCTCTGCTTCCTCTTGATCATTTTGGAGACTTTGTGTGTGGCACTTATCATACAATGAAATTCCAAACAAGGCTACTCATAAACGCACCTGGATAGTCTAACATTACATGCTTAATCATGCCATGAATCCCAAGAATGAACTCTCGACCCTCTTCTCTATTTTAATCCTACCTTTCATAATTTAATTTCCTGGCTTGCTCTTTAGGGCCTGGATCCTTCATACAAGGGTATTTTCCCCCATAATATCTGTTATGAAAGTGCAGAACATAGAAAGAAAAGTTAGAAATAAAAGTATAAATATAGATTGTATAAACTATTTGGTATTTAAAAATTGTAGATTCATTCAATCATTTGCTGAACTGCTTTATACTATTAGGGTCATTGGGAGGCTGGAACCTATCTCAGCCGACTCTGGGCAAAGGCAGAGTTCACCCTGAGCAGCTCGCCAGTCCATTGCAGGGCAAACTCACACACAGCCATTCACACTCACACCTAGGGGCACTTTAGAACAGCCGTGTAGCCTCATGTGTATGTCTTTGGACTGTGAGAGAAAACCGGAGTACCTGGAGGAAACCCACGCAGCTCCACACAGAAATGCCCTCACCTCGCCTGGGACTCAAATCCAGGACCTTCTTTGGACTGAGGCAGACGTCCTAAACATTATGCTACCATGCCGCCCTATAACATTTTTTTCAAATAATTCAGCAAACCTCCTCTTCTGTTTGTATTACAGACAAAGCTTTTTTCCCCCTGATTTTTCTTACTAAATTAGTCGTAGCCAATTCCCACCCATTAAGTAGTACTAACCAGACAGTGCAAAAACAAACACATGTCTCCCCTTAAGCACGTGATGCCATTGGGCCACATTTTTCAAACTGTGTTCAGAGGCAGCATAACACACTGTCTGCCTACTTCTATGCATTCACAGACCCCCATGATTGGCTAGTGTTGCATGTGAGTGACAAGGAACAGAGATCGTATGCCCTCCCTCCCTGAAACCTTGGCTAAATGGCTGCATGCATCAACCAAGGCTCGAACTCGCAACCTCTCTTTGCACCACTCGGGACCTGACACAGACATTTTTATGTTTTCTCAAGATATGATATAATATTTTTCTAACTCAGTATTTTTTTAATATGATTGTTGGTTATGAGTTATTGGATTGGTATAGGATCTAAAAAAAAACGTACATTTGGATTCAAGTTTCATATTTATGACACTGACAGTATATAGTCAAAAAAGTACTGCATGAAAATACTGTAAAA
Source organism: Neosilurus mollespiculum (assembly GCA_030014195.1). NCBI lineage: Eukaryota > Metazoa > Chordata > Actinopteri > Siluriformes > Plotosidae > Neosilurus > Neosilurus mollespiculum. The sequence goes on from JAQMYF010000027.1 coordinate 31,685,628, forward strand.
TTTTATGGTCATGACTTCTATAAGAAAGTTAATGATTTAATTCACTTCATTTTTTTTTATTTAATTATCAAACTGCACTGTAATTCACACAATAGAGTATTAAAGATGAAAAGAAAGGAACTGATTATTGGATATCACAACAGCATACCTAACTACACTTCTTAATGCATTCATTTTAATCCCAACCTATTTTTATAACTTCGTTCTTATATATATATATATATATATATATGTGTGTGTGTGTGTGTGTGTGTGTGTGTGTGTGTGTGTGTGTATATTATATTAGGATGGTATCCTCATCACTGTGCTTGCATCATGATTTAAAATCTTTTGGATATTTTGGTACTTCAGACTTAGATTGCCTAAGTCTGGATTATCATTTTAAAATGTAAAATTGTCCCTGTTTATCAAAACATCATAGTTTTGGTAGGCTCCAGTGCCATGTTTTCGACACCGGAGCCACCCCATTTCCTCTCTGTTCTCCATAACTACAGATATTTACAATCTGCAACAAAATGGGGTCTGTCTTTTTTAGTAAAAAACCACCCAGAAGTGCAGCCCAAGGATTCTTTTGCAATCACTTCAGCCCCCAGTCAATTAATCAGAGCAACGATTTGCACTTGCAATATCTGTATAGACAAAAACACTGATTGTACGTTATGAAAAATTGATACCACTAAGATTCGGAACGCTTTCCAAATGAATCCTTATGAAGTGCAATGCCACTGGAACAGAATCATCCCCGACACTGTGTTGGAATGACTGCTACTTTGGACTGAAAGGGTGTCATCCCTTGTCCATTTCATCATTTCTCTTACTTTCCAGATGTGCTAGGCCATGGCTCCAACTTCTCCTCACACATCTGCCAAATTGCTCTTGTTACAGATGAGAATAGTTTCCTGTACCACAACGTCCGATTTAATTTTGATATCTAGTATACTCTGTGACCCCATCACCCTTTTTTAGTGTGTGCTTCTTCAGAATAAATGGCTAATCATTTAAATCGAACCATATTTTTTGGGTGTTTTTCTGTTGCATCCATGGAAGAGAACACACAATAGCAAAATTAAACATCTTGCCAGCATTGCCAACTGCAGTGCCATACAATACAGCATGGGCTGATCCATGTCATATATGGCATACTAACTGTGATCAGTGTCTATATGATTTTGTTTGTTTATTTATTTATTCATTCATTCATTCATTCATTCATTCATTCATTCATTCATTTATTTATTTATTTGCTTGTTTATTTATTTATTTAGAGATTCTGTGTAAATAATATTCATATTTTTGTGGCGTCTCAGTTGATTTTTAAGTCAACAGCTAGGCAGAAGATATTTGTATTGGCAGAATGCCTAAACTCTCTCTCTCTTTCTCTCTCTCTCTCTCTCTCTCTCTCTCTCACACACACACACACACACACACACACACACAAATTATTTACTGTGGTAAATGTTTTGAAAAAAGGTAACTTGGCGTGAACTTAATCAGAATGAAGTCAGGTTCACTCATATTTCTGAGATTTAGGATCATAGCACAGATGGTGCAAATTAGCTTTGGTCATTATCTACAAAGCATCCACCCACTGTCTTCCTGTCTACAGCCTGCTTTTTCCCCAATTCCCGTAATTGGCACCCAGTCTTACGGAATTCCAGTTGGAAGCTATAAACAATTTTATATAATTTAAAAATAATTTCATATAATTTAAAAATTCTTTAATAATTACTGTATGTGTTCTGCATTCTATTAAAATAATTCCTGCTAAACGTGTAGCAATATTCTGCTGTGTGGGAAGTTACGCTTACACTTATTATTTTCTGCTTTGTTTCATAACTACTTTGCATTTATATATTTGGAACAAATTTGAAATCTTTAAGATACTGTGTAAACTCTGGGATTAATATCTTTCAGCTCATAGCCAAAAAAAAAAATTGGAAGTTTTTTTTATTATTATTAGTGACCCTCCAGCACAAAACCAGTCGGAACTCATGACCCAGGTAAGCGGCTCATAGAATTCATTCATTCATTCATTTTCTGAACCGATTAATTCTAAATAGGGTCATAGGGAGGCTGGCGCCCATCTCAGCCGACTCTGGGCAAGGGCAGAGTACACCCTGGACAGCTCGCCAGGCCATCACAGGGCAGAAACACGCTGATGGCTATGCAGCTACTCTTGACGAAAATCAGCAATGGTTTTTTACATGCCTCTAACCATAGACAGTGAGAAACATGGCCGGCCTTTGATAACCCAGTCAGCTGCACTGGGGGGACAGCAGTGACAACCCATTAATAGCGGGGCTTAAACCCCTGACCTAGGGATCAGTAATCCAGCACCCCACCACCAGGCCACCACTGCCCGCTTATAGAATAATATCATCTTTAATTTCCCACTTCCTACTTGGAGGCCGCTTTTGTCCTAATTTCATGCGCGCTGTTAGCGTTATTCTATGAGCCGCTTTTTTGGGTCATGTGAGTTCCGACTGGTTTTGTGCTGGAGGGTCACCTTTGTTCAGTTCAACATTCAGTATACACTAAAGATAAAATGAGATATTGTGTGAATGTTTTCTTTGGCTTGATCTCCCTGACAACAGCTCATCATAGTGTTGCTTAGGTGATATCATGCTGCGGTGAGAGCTCTAACCTCAGTTCATGACTTGACAAGATGAAAAAATTTATCCATTGTTTCAAGGAGCCATAATTAATTGAATAAGCTAACATTCATTTACTTATTAATTTGCTCAACCGCTTAATTCTACTAGGGAAATGGGGAGGCTGAAGCATATCTCAGCTGACTCTGGGCAAAGGCAGGGTACATCCTGAACAGCTTGCCAGTCCATCACTTGGAATTTTTAATACTTGTGTGCAAATCCTTTTTGCAGTCAGACTTCTTGAAATGGGAACCTATAAACATCATCAGATGCTGGGTCTCTTCTTTCTTGATACTCTGCCAGTTGCTTTCAAAATATGCTTCAGATCATTGCCCATCTGCTGCGTGAAATGCCATCCAATGAGCAGTTGGCTGAATCTGAGCAGATAATCCTCTACATTTCAGAATCCATTGGAACAATGAAAGAGCTCAGCAGCCAACTGTCCAATTACTTCTGGTCCATAAAAAAATGCGGGGGTTGGGGGGTTGGGCACATTCAAATTATATCATTATAAAAGTGCTGTAATTCCTACACTATTCACACAATTTGGACATAAACACCCTCACTTTAAAGCTGCAAGTCTGATCAGGGACTTCATCCTCATTATCTAATTTTGGGTTAAAAAGTAAAAAACAGCAATTACTTTCCCACTGTCAAAATATTTATTGACCCGAATGTATACTAATTTTGGCAGCATGGTAGTGTAGTTGTTAGCACACCTGCTTTATGGCTAAAAAGTCCTGGGTTTGAGTCCCGGGCTCAACAATGGCATTTCTGTGCAGGGCATGTTCTTGCCATGCTTGTGTGGGTTTATGGTGCATGGTTGTTAGTATGTCCACCCAACAGCAATAAGGGTTCAAGTTCGAGTTCTGGGCTCGGCGAGGGTGTTTCTTGGTAAAGTTTGCATGTTCTCCGTGTGCTTGCGTGGGCTTCCTTTGGGTTTCCTTGCACAGGCCAAAGACATTAGGTTAACATTAGGCTAACTGGCTGTCCCAAATTGCTCCTGGTGTGAGTGTGAATAGTTGTGTGTGTGTGTGTTGGCCCTGTGACGGACTGGGAGTCTGTACAGCGTGTACCCCGCCCTCACCCAGAGTCGGCTGAGATGGGCTCCAGCCTCGCCGCAACACTAGCAGGATTAAAGGGTTCTGCAAATAAATGAATAGATGAAAATGAATACTGATTTTACAAAATGTCAGACATACAAGTAGATTGTATTGATAAGCTCCTAATTGAGCTCGTCTAGAGTTTAACTTCTGTAAGACCCACCAGTATTAATGACCATTTGCAGTAAAACTTAAACATTAAAATAATAATAATAATACTTTACACTTACAGACACTTGACACTTTACATACAGTTATATGTAGTATACAGTTACATACACTATACATACTTAT
>JAQMYF010000027.1:31726600-31739786 GCA_030014195.1 Neosilurus mollespiculum
GTGTGTGTGTGTGTGTGTGTGTGTGTGTGTGTGTGTGTGTGTGTGTGTGTGTGTGTGTGTGTGTGTGTGTGCGCGGGCCCTGCAATGGACTGACAAGCTGTTCCGGGTGTAACCTGCTTTCGCCCAAAGATGGCTGAGATAGGTTCCAGCCTCACCAGAGCCCTAATAAAGAATTCAACAAAGGAATGAATGAATGAATCTCCCCCATAAATGGCTGTTGATGTCAGCTTTAACAACCGGATAACAACTGGCCTAGCTCATCAAATAAGAAAGATGGCAGAGGGGATATTGTTAAAAAAAATAAAATAAACTTATAACACAAAATGTCGTCAGTTGAATGGCATTCAAACTCACAAACACAGGATCCTAACCACAATGGAGTAAAAACTAGGGCTTTTTAATTTGTTTTTAAAAAGAACAGTGAGCAAAAAGATGACTAGGTTCGTATTTAACCTACCTAGAAAGACAATGCAACTTGTTGTAACATTTCAAACTACTGTATGCAACAATCCAGATAATCCTGCTGTGCTAGCAAATGTGTTTTTAGGTCTATGAGGCTACAAAACCCTTTGCAAATGTTCTACAAGCAAATACCATGATTCAGTAAAGTTTATTATAATTTCAGTAGTAAACACATAAATTTCAACTATATACATGTACATAAACTATATCCAGTAAACAGTGAAACAAAACAACAATCCTTCAGGACCATGATGATTCATAAAAGGGCACAAGTACTACACAGACTATACAAACTTACCAAGGGCTAAAATAAGTAATGCATGTGTTCAAACATGAGTAAACATCTCATTGTAATGAAGACAATAGTAAAAGTAAAAGCTCTGATCAATCTAGAGCAGTGTGAATGAAGTACTCAGCAGTCACTAGAAACTATTTAGCCTTAATGCACAGAAATGCCTTTCTGTCAGCAAAAAACAAGGCAACCCAAACCTGAATGCCACATGTTGGCTGGAATAGTGTTGGGTGGATTTTGTTTCGCCATTTAAAGAGCTAGGGCTGTGTATGAACACCAGATTTCATTTTTAGTACACATATAGAATAGACCACTAGAAGACAGTTAGGAGACATTTGCTGATTTTGTCAAAAAGCACATTTGATTAGAATCAATGACTGCACCTTTAATCAACTTCTTTATTCCAATGCTCAAAATACCACACAGCACAAAAAGCCACACTGGTTAAGTGTTTGGTTCACTTTTGGGCTACGGTCTTCAGGAAACTTCAAAATATTGAACTTCCCCACTCAAAGGAAGTCCTTTATTCCACAAATTGACCTCTCCTTCCCGATGAAAGTATTTTATGTTCAAGGTCCATTTGCATATCCTGTAATAATATTTGCTTAAAAGATTTAAAAAAGATTAGTACTCAGTTTTTTCTTGTTCCTTTTTTTTTTTTTTATCTATGTGCATCTGCAGCATGTACTGAAGTAGTCCAAGTAACTCTAGTCTGGGATTCACCTATTCTTCCAAGAAAAATGCTAATCACTAGTACTGCCTCATGTTTAAACACAATATCTTGTGTATATTTTCATTTGCCATGTCCTATTAGTCATTAACTTTATATGTAAGCAACTATAAGCATTAAGACATTTTTGGAAGCTGTATTTTTAGTGCACTGTACTTTAATATGCATGAAAAATATATAACACATTTGCCACTTATTTATTTTGACAGGGAGTGGAATGGTAGTGAAGTGGTTAACACATCTGCCTCATAGCAAGAAGTTCCTGGGTTGGAGTCTTGGGGGTTGTTGGAGGCATTTCTGTGAGGAGTTGACATGTTCTCCCTGTGCTTGCATGGGTTTCCTCTGGGTACTTTCTTTTCCTCCCACAGTCCAAAAACATGGACACTAGGCTAATTTGTGGTTGTCCCTTGGTGTGAGTGTGAATAGTTGTGTGTGTGCTGGCCCTGCGAGCTGTTCAGGGTGCCTTCACCCAGAGTCGGCTGACATAGGCTCTAGCTTCTCTGCGACCCGAGTAGGATTAAGTGGTTCGAGAAATGAATGAATATTTTTGATAGATCTCAGTCTCAAGCAAACCAAAGGGAAATGTTTGCCATGAAACCCAAAATGACACTTTATTCCTGACTACGTCAGTTAAAAGGAACTGTTCAATTCCCATTTAATTGCATAAGCAAATGACTGTGGTATACTTTTAATACTTGAAAAGAACCATATGGTTATTTTCCTCTGAATGACATGTTATGATTCATTATTTGCTTTTTAAAAATGGTCATGAATCTTTCAGTTTATTGTCTGGACCCCATGTTTCTCGTTTACCTCTTTGGACAAACGCCCAGCAATGGCCAGAGGACAGCACCTGGGTAAACAGGTATGTCAGTGGTGTGAGCAGTATGTTCTGCTTGCTCTGAACCATAGGAGACATGGCTTATGGCCCAGAGCAGCACCCCACGTTCTTCAGCCTCCAAAACGTACCGCCCCATCAAAGGGCCTGACCTAGCCTTAGGAATCTAATGTTGCATTCAAAGACAACAAACAGACACTGACCTCACATCATGGCAGGCAAAGTCTGCTCAGCTTTCCTCTTCCAGATCTAATCTCTCTTCCCACACCCCCTCCATTCTTTACTAATCTGGCTTCTTGCACACACTCTGTCTACACTTTCACAATTCTCCAATTATTAGTCATAAATTTTCCTGACACACAGATTTGTATGACTTTCAGCATTCCTACATGTGTGCCAGTGCTTGGCATTGTTGGAGACCCAGACATGTTATATATCACTATTCCCAAAAACTCTTCACAAAAAGCCATAAAGTATTCCAGATTTTATTATACAAGGAAAACCGTCAGTAACAGCTCATTCTGCAAAGACAGATCTTTATTCAGTGCAAATGAAAGACACAAATATATTCTAGATGCTTTAAGGTGTCTGCTTTCTCTGCTTTTCTCTCCAGGGCACACATTCGCCTGCTTTCTTCATACACGTGCACTTTAAAAAACCTGAATGGCCCTCATCACTGGAAGCATTTCATTCTACACACTGACCTCAATATTTCATTTTCAAGATAATGACCATTATCACTCCACTGAGACTTAATCAGAACATTTTTGCATATCCCATAGCAATGTTTGCTTAATGGATTTTTAAAAAAATATTAGCACACATTTCCCTGTTGATTTTTTCATCACTAGGGAACTTGCATGTACTGAGGTACATTTAAAAATGCATTATTTTCTAATTAGTACATCCCTAACAATTATTATATGCCGTGTTTGACTATATGCTGAAATGTTAAATGCTTTTGCTGATGCCTTTGCCATATTTGATTCTTAAAGCTAAACCACAAAATATGAAGCAGGAAATATATATTTTTTTACCCTTCACCACATACCATGAGCCACTTCAGGAGAACCACCACGCCATCACTGCCCAAAATCATACATCACATTTGAGCTCGCATTGGCTGGAGTAGAGAAACAGGATAAAGGTCACAATTTAAAATGATATAAAGACGATATAAATAAAAGACGGGAAAAAAATGCATTTACAGAATACGGTTTCACTTATGTCACTTAGAACATGGTCATGTTTTTATTTTCATTATGGACTTTTAGAATAAATCATTATCACATTTATTTATGCAGAATAAATCATAATCATTTACCGTACATACTCATCATTATTGTATTTACAAAAAAAGCAAAGGAATTGATAAGCAGGCAGTGGTGGCCCGGGGGTAGGGTGCTGGCATCCTGATCCGAAGGTCTGATTTGATGCTGCCCCCCCCCCACTGCAGCTAACTGGGTTATCAAAGGCCAGCCATGTCTCTCACTGACTGTGGTGAGAGACACGTAAAGAACCATTGCTGTCGTTTGAAAAGAGCAGGTCATTAAGTTGCCGTCAGCGTGTTTCTGCCCTGCGATGACCTGGTGAGCTGTCCAGGGTGTACTCTGCCCTCGCCCAGAGTCAGCTGAGATGGGCGCCAGCCTCTCCAGGACCATACCACTATATTCCAAGGCGTGCTTTGAGTAGAACAGGCGTTTTGCCCTTTTTGTGAACTGACTCAAGATGCAGACCTAGCAAACAGTATACACCCAAAAAAATATTAAAGCAGAACTGATCAACATCCTGCGCCATTCTGTGACTAGTCTTTTCCCCCATTAATCTTCTCTGTTTTGATCCAGACCCTTGTGAGAGACAAATTTTATATAACTGAACCTAGACAAAGTTCACTTGAATACTATTGTTGGAGATATTTGTGCTTGTAATGTACAGTTTTGTACTTTCTAACCTTGTCTGAAACAGATGGCTGAGCATATGCTACCCAGTCGCCAACAGTTTCTCAACATGTGGCCCAGCAAATCTTAAAGGGGACTGGTATCATTTGTCCAGTCCACTAAACAAACATTTTTATAAAGAGTTTGTTTTTTAGAGAAATACTAAACAGTTTGAATCCAAATGCTATTAGATATAAGATATTTGACAATATTTTAAGTCAGGTGTGGCTATGCCCACATTGCAAAGCAATGGTTAAAGCCCTATTTTAACAAAGAACACAGGATTTGTTTCCTGTGTGATATGCTTCCATAGCATACTTCAATAAGAAGCTAATTTTCTGCAGAATGAACCATAACGTTTCTTTATTGCACTAAATATGGTGTGCAGAAAGCAAAGTCAGTCCACTTCACATCATGCTGAAAGATTTCAAAAGAGGTTAAAAAAAATATTGTACTGTAATTGTACTTTAAATGAAAACAAGACATGAGATGCATTGAGAAACATTTGTGCGCTCATAAAACTCTAAAACACAATAAATATAGGGGCTTATCTAAGAGCATGGTCCGAAAAGTTCATAGGCAGACTGTATAGAAGCTGTCAAATTTCATTGCATTACTCCTTCTATTCAGCCTATGAACTTTTTAGCATTCCCTTGTAGAATGGAAATAAAGAACATGTGGATGATAGGCCATCAAAGTAACTTTAATGTTGGTTAAGTTTGTAATGACTTAACTCATTCATTTGCCAAACTGTTTAATCCTAACTAGCTAAAGGTGGATAAATTTTTAAAGCAATTCAGTAATCAGCTAAAATGTTGCAGATTAAATCATCACGGATTTACACATTGAAGCAACACAATCAGTTGAGAAATAGCTATTTCAGCTTATTTTACCTTCAAGTATTTTCAGTGGGTAAGTTCCAAACTTTGCATATCACCTTATATTTCTTTGCCATGCATGCATGTGTTATTGCATGCAGGCGTTTATGGACTATATCTGTTTTAGTAAACCGGCTCTGCCCCACTTGGATTGATTGGCATGTTTTTGATAATTCTGTTTCACAGTTCACGAGAATCACTGAGATGTTTAAAGAGTCAGCCCTCCTAAAATATTTGTAAACTCAATCAGTTATAACTAAACTACTTGAAAATATTAAAACACTTGCTTGGAAAAGTAACTGAAAGAATCAATGGGCGGCAAGGCAGTGTTAAAAGATCTCATAAAATGTCAAAGGCTTTTTTGTTGATTTGCAGCCTGAAATTAAGACATTCACAGACACACAACACACACAGAGACCCACACATATTTTCACAGCAGTATTTACTCAGTGCAACTTATAACAACCAACAGAAATATATACAGTATTAGCAACAGTTATGAAAAAAAACCCCACAAAGATGGTTAAAGGATCTTGTTCCTCCATTTCAGTACTTTGTACACTCATAATCGTAAAAAAAAAAATCACACCTAAAACTAGTTAACAAAAATAGATTTTGCATATCATGCAAACTATTGTAAATTGGAGTGAGCATTGCTAAAATATTTAATTAGAAAATTTATATATGCGTGAACTCTACCATGAACTTTCACTGTGGCTTTATTTTCCAAGGTTTTTTTTTCCACTTTTTTTTTGTTTTTCATAAGCAAAAACATGAACAGCACCCCCTTATGGCTAATAGGAGATTGCATCAGATAGTGGTGGCTCCATACTTAAATCTACCAATAGTTTTGTGACTTTTAGCTTGTCAACTGCCCGTTGAAAGCTGATTGGTCATTTGGTCATGTTCTGTCAAGTAATTATGTCATCCTTAAAGGTCCCATTACAGATTAGCGTAATGATGCACAACACCAAATTCCAGTTCAATAAGACTTACAGTTCCTGAGAAATAGTTATATGACCTTTACCCTCATTCCCTATGCATAATCATACCCCAAGCTTTGCACTGTTTAAATTGTTAAACATAAAAACAAAGGTTTAATAATAATAGGTTTAATTTGTTTATACATTATTCCTTACTGCTTCTGGGAGATTGCTGCAGGTGTATTCCGCCCTCTTTTGGATAAATCTTTCAGACAAGGAGTACACCGTGATTTATATAATATACAGTTAACCTGTGTAAACTCAGGCTTATTAGTAATAATCACGTTTTCTCTACTGTAATAGTAGTTATCACGTTTCCTCCACTTTATGAATAAATCACAGTACATCAAACATGACTGTATACACAGGCACAACACATATGTTGCTTGGTAGTCTAGATTAAATTTTTTATTGGTCATACATACATGAGAAAATCAAGCCCTAAATATTTAGTTTGTCCCTGAAACTTACATCTGTTGTCCACGTAACTGCATGGGTTTCATCTGGGTACTCAGGTTTCCTTCCACAGTCCAAAGACATGCACATTAGGCTAACTGGCTGTTCCAAATTGCCCCTAGCTGTGAATGTGAATGGAGGTGTGTGTGTGTGTGTGCTGGATCTGCGATAGTCTGGTGAGCTGTTCAGAGTGTACCCCGCCTTCACCCAGTGTCGGCTGAGAAAGATGAAGAAGAAAAAAGATGAAAACATTTTACCTATTTAAATAGGTGCTTTGTGCTTGGATCAGTAGTAATAATACTAATAATAGTAATAATTGTAATAATAATAATAATAATAATAATAATAATAATAATAAAGTGGGCAAGCTAACCACGAGGCAGTTATGAGTTATGAAAAGTGTGACTGTAAGTAACAATTCTTTTGTCAGTCAACCAAATATTTGATTAATTTGCTTTTGATTGGGCTGTACTGGAATAATGTTTTTGAAAAATTCAAAATGCATCTGAGGGCTTTTTTTCTGAATGTTCTGATCTTTGCCAAAAAAAAATTCTCTTTCAGTAAGAACTTGTCTCAATTTAGTAATCTACCAAAGTATCACCTGACACAAGGATCACTTTGGTTAAGAAAAACACATCAACAACTGCGAAACAAAGGATTTTACTTATTGCAGTGCCCCCCAGTAGTGAAATGACACAAAATGTACAGCATCCTCAGGAAGGCATCTGAAGTCCATTTGTACAAAATTTGGTGTCAACAAATCAAAACATCACTGAGCTATGCTCTTACTTAATTTTGCGGCTTCACCTTCAAATTTGATTGGCTGTCACAGACAAATGTTCTTTTTTTTCTATCTAACTACTAACTTCTATCTAAATCTAACTCTTACTGATAGTTTTTGTGAAACTTTCTGTGAAGATCATCTGTAACACATTTAGTGCAAACTGGATATAATTTCTGGTCTTTTGTGGTCATGAATCAGTTTCTTAGAATCAACTACAGGAATTTGTTTGTTGATCCATTTTATTAAATATTAAACTGAAGTCAAACTACAACCCACACCCATGAAACAACTTGTGAGTTTTAATATGCTTAATATCAACTGCTGATATGTTTAATAATAACAATTTATATGTGCTGCAAAATAAAATCACCTTGACTTATCCACACCTTTACATGATAAATGTACAGCAAGTAATTTGGAAAGACAGTATTTCATTTTTATTAAATAAGATGATAAAAATATAAGAAATAAACATTAATAAAAAATAAAACTAATATTTGCAAATACATCAACAAATAAAATACATTTTCATTGGAAAATAACATCCTTTATGTTGATTATTATAATTACCAGTAATTTGGTTGTTGATCCTTTTTCATTAAACAATAAACTGCAAATAATCTACAACCCACATAAAGAAACAACCAATGACCTTAAATACATATTTTATATTATCACATTCACACCAAAATAAATTTATATCCAGGCCTTTAGGTAAAAATGTACAGCAAATAATCTGGTGAGACTTCTGGTGAGAATTAGTTTTTTCTTCTTGAGGCTCTTTTCAAAATGTTTTCTTCTTTAAAGGGACCCATTCACTTCCCAGGTAGAAGAAATAAACATGAAATACAGTATAATCTATTAAAAATAAAATGGAAAAAAAGAAATTATTCTGAAACCATTTGCTTACTCCTGTATGCAGGTGTCAATGACCCCTGCATTAAACACGATGATGAGATTACCATCTTTTTTTAATTTCTCTTCAAATCTTTTACTGGTAATACTGTAGTAGAATAGGGAGCCTTATTCTGTCTCTTAACACTTGATCTTGGGGAAGCCCAAAACAGAAAAATTCTTGTTGATTCTTGTTGAGCTGCAAGGTCAAAGGCACCCATATACAACCCCAATCGAGACCCTTCTGAGTGGAAACCATCCACCAAATTTGGTGAGCCTATGTCATTTCTTTCCAAAGTTATCACACTAACAAACCATGACAAGACGAATATAGAAATAGTGTGACCTTGAAACAAGGTCGAGGTGACCCATATACAATCATAACTTACTCGCAACTGAGGGAGCCCATACACCAAATTTGGTGATCCTATGTCATTTCCTTCCAAGATTATCATACCAACAAAGGACAGATAGACGGATGGAACCCGATGGACGGGTAGACAGACGGAACCTATTTCTATAGCTTTTGCCCCACTCACCTTTGGTGACTGCGGGAGCTAAAAACAGGTGTAGACGAGATAATAAGCCTGAGAGCTGGGGTAGTTTCTCCAGGAAACCATTGAATTCATCTAAAATGAACTGATAACAGAAGATAAAACATATAAGCTACTTACTAGTGAATGGGTAACTTTAAAGCTCCTATTAGTTCTGGTGGGCATGCACAGTGTCTATCCTACAAGTATTAGAGCAGAAAATGAGACACAGCAGGGGTCATGGTGAGAGCTGGGAGTCTACAGAGAGTTCAGTTTACAGTGACTCCCAATACACAGAGGAAGAGAAGGCAACAGCGGGGATGATGATGAGGAGAATGAGGGCCATCAGCAGGTCAGATAGTGAGCAGAGAAAGCAGTTAGGGACAGTAACCAGAAGAAAGAAGGCCAAAGTTTAAAAGCAGAAGATCTGTTTTCTTCAAAGTACGCTACTTGAGCTGCAGGCAAAAGGCACAGAGACAACATTTATGTAACTGACTTATTATAATGACATTTCAGTAAAGATCTGAAAACTATGACAAGTACAAAGGGAAACGGGGGGGGGGGGGGGAATTGGAAGCTATAAACAATCGAAAGAAAAGAGCATCCTGGGAAAGCTGTAGGCAGTCATATTTGGCCATAAATGTGCCACAGTCTTGGATTTAAAATTGATGCAGTTCATGAAAACTTAAAGCAGCATGACAGTTGGAAGGCCTCATGACAGTTCTTTCCTTTATTAATCCCTAGTCAGCAGTTTCCTTACTCACCCACACAGGCTGATCCCTCATCATTGGACTCATATCCCTGATTACACTTCTTCTTTGAGCGGCATTTGAAACTCCCATATGTATTGGTACAGACAGGACGCTCACGGGGACACACAGAGGGGAACTGTGTACACTCATCCTGATCTGGCAGTTACAAGACAGTGGAATGAAGGATTGAAGTGGGGGATTTGCAACAGTTAAGTGACAGATGCCAACACAGTTTGAGGGGTTACAGTGACACTGAAAAACAACCTGTAAAAGCTAAGAATCTTACCAGTGCATCGGCCATTTTCATTCACAAAAAATCCATGTCCACACTGTATAAAATGCAAAAAACGTAACATAAGAAAAATAGATTAGCATCACTTCGTTTAAAGCCTCGATTGAAAGCAGCACGAAAACATTACCCATTTTTGTAACTGGCTCAATTCTTCAAAACAATATGAACAAATATTTCAAAACTCATCCGATAATGTTTAGTTCATCTGGTTGAAAAAAATTGAATAAATAGAATTGATAAAACAGTGGAAAATAGAAGTCGGGAATTTTGTAAAAAATATCATTAACAACTAATAGGAATAGAGGTAATGATAACAGAAAGCAAATTAAGAGGGTTAGCCATTTAAAAGAATAACAAGAGTCAACAATGCACTGTCCACACCTCAATCTCTACTGCTGGGGTCACTTCTTCCTCAAACGCTGGATAATCAATCTCCATAACCGTGTTGAGGTCACTGAGCTCCAATGGTCTGGCCACAGAACGTCCATCTGGCCAGTACACCTCCACATTGGTGGCCACATCTTTCCCTGTTGGCGAAGTACATGGCAGGGAAGCAAAAAAGCCTCTCAGCACTTAGAGAACAGTCTGCCTTTGTAGCCTCCCCTCAGAGTTAGGAGACACAATGAATGATTTCTTCTCTTTAAGCACAGCTCTCAATGGAAAAATTCCACTCAGGAGAAAAGGCCTCCCAAGAAGCTCTTAGGCAAAAGCCAGGATAAAGCAGGCTTGGGTTTGGCAAAAAGGTTGCAAGCTCTTAACAAATGCACAAGAATGTGCAGGGCTGCAGCTGTGGGCAGTATGGACTAAACTTGTCTGATTTGATACAGTAAGTGAAAGTCTCATAACGAACAGCATACGAGACAAGATTATGTGTTTGGGAGCTAGCGGTATAGCAGGAACAGAGACGCTCAAGCACCAGATTTAAAGTGCTGAATGCCAGAACTCCAGAAATGTTCTATATTATTGCTTTTGAGCAGCTGTTGGCAAGAAAACATCTAAAACACCAATATTTAGCTAATCCAAATTTGCAGTGTACACCACGCTTCTGCTACAGAGCCTGGCTGCAGTTACTACAACAGTTGGTATGGCAATGTCCTAGACATGGTGATCATCACAGGGAGCAGGCAAA
The DNA here is from genome assembly GCA_030014195.1 of Neosilurus mollespiculum. Taxonomy (NCBI): domain Eukaryota; kingdom Metazoa; phylum Chordata; class Actinopteri; order Siluriformes; family Plotosidae; genus Neosilurus; species Neosilurus mollespiculum. Next base: position 31,737,561 of record JAQMYF010000027.1, read on the forward strand.
ATAAGGAAAACATGGCAGAAAATGACTGCACTTCACAAATTTCAAAGGGACAGATATGTGAAGGGATGGGGAAGAGCTCCCGTTTCCTGCCATTGCTTTTAGTCAAGCATGGAGAGATGCTTTGAGTGCCTTGGCAGCCTTTAATTAAAGCAACATTTCTTAGGTAAACAGATCCGCAGGGGCTCCTGCCAGGACCAAGTCTGCTTCCCCAGGTGCCTCTTGGGAGTAAACATTGGACATTTCACCTGCTGAGGCCCATGGTTGCTCTGCAAGAGTCTGTTATGCAGAATTATTTTACATGTGGGTCTTATGAGGTAGGAAAAAAAAGGCATCATGCTGAATTTTATGCTAGCATTCAGTGATGATTCCGCAGTGACGGTTTCATGAGACACATTTTTAACCAACAGAGAAGGTATGAAGCAATGTACATTACTGAATTCTGCAGTAATGTAATCTTCGGCACTGTGGGAGCTGCAAGCTGAAACTTTATGGCTAACAATCAAGTTCTTTAACAGCTATTCCAAAAACATGGAATTAGTGGTGCTTTAGATCACAAGTCATCTGATGTGATTTACAAGCATTTAGCTCCTGCTCCACAGATTCACCCTCCAGCACCAAATATGCATGCGTGGCTATACCCAACACCCCCTCTGGGTGATCGTGTGACCACTGAAAGAGAGAATTTTGATTTTCACAGCATACTTAGAAAGTTCTGAGCTTCCAACTGGCTACATAGCACTGCTACAAATCTGGATAATGGCTCCCTGACGAGTTGCTGAAGCTACGCTCGGCAGAGCATCCGTAACTGAGCCATGGAGAGGGAGCACGTTCCTGTGCTGACCAATGCCTTCTGCACCTGTACACCAGCATCTCATCACAGACCTCTAATCAGTAAGGATATTAAAAAGGCTGGCTTTCGCATGGATTATGTTACCGCTGAATAAACACACTTGACATGTGCACCTTCATGAAACAGGATTTATAGTGAAATAGTGACACAAAGCACACTTTGCTTCACAGTGTACTGACCCTCATTTGCTGAAATTAAATAAAATTATGGATGTTTTAATAGTAGAAGTATCAGGATTTATAGAGTATAATGCAATTTCTATTCAGTGATTGTATTGATTCTAATGTCCAGTGGCTTGTGTGGGTTTCCTCCAGGTACCAAAAACATGCACAGTAAGCTAATTGGCTGTTTCAAACTGACCCTAGGTGTGAGTGTGAAAGGTTGTGTGTGTTGTTCTGCGAGGGTCTCGCGCGCTGTTCAGGGTGTACCCTGCCTTCGCCCAGTGTCGTCTGAGAGCCTCCCTGCAAACCTAGTAGGATTAAGCGGTTCAGCAAAGGAGTGAGTGAGTGATGAGATTAAATATCATTTAGCTTTGGCTCTTTATTTTTCTAACAGTTATTATTATTACCATTCACTAGATCATTTTTAAAATGAGTACATAAACATGAGTATAGGACATTTTTACTAATGTAGTCAACACATTAAGTCTAAATTAATAGCACAGTGAAAATTCTCTGTATTAAATTACCACCCAGAGTGTTCGTTTGAATCTGAATAAATATTGCATGGCGTTACTTCAACACTCCGAGTGTTAATTCTGTTCAGCTGCTCTGAACCTTACTGTTAGAAAACTAAACCTGCTCGAATGGTTTTCATGCTGGCTAGATGTCAAATAGAAATACAGCACGTACCAAGACCGAAGTGAGCTACAGGTTCCATTTCACACAGGTATCCAGAGCCTCCATCAATGATACGTGTGTGAACGCCACTTCTTTTGGTGTAGACCACCACTTTGGCCCCCCGAGCAAAAGCCCCAAACTGAGTGCGTGGAATCACACGGAGCCATCTGTTAGATGATCCCTGTAAGGAGCAATCAACAGCATGAGACAACTGGGAGAAAATACTCAAATAAACCTCTATGTAGCAGCAGCTACGCTAATGGTGTTTATTGTTGTGTAAATGGGTGGATATAAATGGATTTGCCAGTAATGAATAAAATAAAAAGGCTAATTTAAGTAGTATGTTTTTTTTTATTCGACTAGTAAGATTTCTATTTAAATGAAAGCTGCTCACTTGGCTCACTCGATACACAGAGATAGGCTGAGCTGCACTCTCGCCGTGTGTTACCAGAAGATCTAACTGTCCATCTCCATCAAAATCAGTAGCAACAGCCCCTACAAGCAAAAAACAGATTCCAGATGACACAGTTGATACCA
>JAQMYF010000027.1:31803432-31832149 GCA_030014195.1 Neosilurus mollespiculum
ATATATATATATATATATATATATATATATTTGCACTGAAGCTAAACACAAGGATAAAGCTGGTGCTATTCCCAAACTAATGGAGTATTGATTTAAAGGAAGTGGTCTAGTAGGATTTCCACCACAGCACAGTACACCAGCCTACTTTCTGCACCTCAAGTGGTTCAGACTTCAAAACAGGGTTTTTAAGTAAGCTAAGTATGCTCATAGTGAAACCATGAGTTATATGAAATATAGATTTATTGGAGACGATATAATGAGCGGCAGTCCTATTCAATTAGTGTATTTGCAGAAGTTTGGTTTTTTTTTGTACACAGAATGAACAAAATCAAACCAGCATCTCCTCAATATTTTAGCCCTTAAAGTCACACATTGGGAACTTCACAGTATTACTTTTGATGTCTCCCTGTCTCTGATCTGGAGGCTACATTTATGATAATTCAACGATGTAACTCCTGCCACCCATGAGTGTGGCCAGCTGAGGAAATTTACTTTTACTTTAATTTAAGGAATATTGATCCCAGAGGGGTTTATTGCTGTATGACATCCATAATCACAACAACAGTGTGACAGAGCAGATAAATAACAAGGCAGCGTCAGGGAGGAGGCACGCCACAGAGAGAGCTGGGACTAATCCTTCAAACCACTGTATTAATTACACATTTCCTTGACCTTGATTGATTTCTCATAACACATATAAATTCCCTTTTTGTAAACTTTTATGACTTCTGTTTGTTGAACATCCCTTTAGAAGATTGAAATTCAACTCTAATAAATCAGAATACTTTTGTAATTACATGGAGTATCAGCAAGCCATGATGACAAAGAGATATATAACACCCTCCTCATAGAGACCAGTTCACTAGAGTTCACTTCCAATAAAAATAAACTTGCACCACAAGAAGTGATGTCAGGCTAGACAGTTATCTGAATGTCCATTTTATTCTTCTCAACAATGGACCTGAGTTGAGTGGTGGGAAGTTAAAGAGCAGTGCTCAAAGGACTACAATGTCATTCTAGCTCTGTTCTCTAGCACAGTAGAGCTATATGGTGAGTCTGCTCCGAGAGAACCTTGTTCAGGATTTATTTATTGTGCAGTAAAACCTGGCAGCACCTAGAGACGTGTCACTGCATTCAGTTTTGCATATACAGTTCAGGGTTTATCTGCACCAAGGGTGAAAAGAGATGCAGAACTCTGCTTTATCTTCATAGTCAGGAAACTGTTAACCTTGAAAAATGTGTATATTAAACAACTTGTGTTGACATTTTTGTTAAGTTTCATGACATGGCTTAAAATGATCAACGGTAATAATTTGCACATTGGTAAACAGCTTCATGCTACACTGTACTTAATTATTATTAGATGGGTTTAACTACTTGTTAATGTAGGTATGCATACTTGAGCCATAGTCCTAACCAGAACTGTAGATATCTCTCTTCACTGTAGGCTGTATAACTTGAGGGGCGCCACTCCACATCAAGCCCAGGCAATTTCATTTATTCATTCATTTATTTGCTGAATCGCTTAATCCTAATAGAGTCGCTAGGGAGGCTGGAGCCTACCTCTGCTGACTCTGGGTGAAGGCTAAGGAACAGCTCACCAGTCCATCGCAGGGCCAACACACACACACACACACACACACACACACACACACACACACACACACACAAAACCATTTACTCCAACACCTTGGGGCAATTTTGTAACTGCCAATTAGCCCAGTGTGCATGTCTTTTGACTATGGGAGAAAAAAGGAATACTCAGGGGAAACGAACACAAACACGAGGAGAAATTGTAAACTCCACACAGAAATGCCCCCGCCAGGCCCAGCAGTCGAACCCAGGACCTTCTTGCTGTGAGACAGATGTGCTAACCACTATGCCATTGTGTCTCCCTTGGGGCAATTTGGAATAGCCAATTAGCTTAATTTGTGGGATGAAACCAGAGAATCCGGAGTAAACCAATGCAAGCAAGGGTGGAACATACCAGCTCCACACAGAAATACCCTTGTTGATTGCAGGGCTTGTATCTGGACCAGGACCTTTGAGCTGTAAGGAGAGAGTACTAACCATGATGCCACTGTGTTGCCTTGGTAATTCATCCATTCATTTGTTCATTTTCTAAGCTGCTTAATCCTAATTAGGGTTGTGGGGAGGTTGGTGATCTCAGCTGACTCAAGCAAAGTCAGTGAACACCCTGAACTGCTTGCCAGGCCACTGCAAGACACATACAACCTCTTACACTCATACCTGGGGGCAATTTGGAACTGCCAATCAGCCTACTGTGCATGTCTTTGGACTGTGGGAGGAAACTGGAGTACCCAGAATAAACACTCCAAAGCACGGGAAACATGTAAACATCACACAGAAATGCCTGAGCCCAGGAATCGAACCCAGGACCTTCTTGCAGTGAGGCAGACGTACTAATTACTGCACCACCATGCCGCCCTGCCTTGGTAATGTATAAATAAAATTATTGATAGAATTATTTCTATACAGCAGTGACTATTGCCGGAGACAAATTTTTCTACCCTTAATGAAAACCATTACTTCTTAATGGACAGGTGTAATGCTGAATGAAAAATCTAATGCATAACAGAAATTTAGCTGAAAATTAAAGCATTCAGTCACAAAGCTAGTTTATCCCTTAGTGGTTGCCTTATCCTCCTAAGACCAAAACCTATATTGTGTGTCTTTTCATTGCTCCACACGGCTTCTGTTCTCTACAGTCTAGTTATGAGAAAATATGATGTCCTCATATGAGGGCAGTGGGGTCTCAAGAGTCTATAGCAATTCTCTGCCCAAGCCTCATAAACAGTCCATTGTAGAAGAAGTTGTTGGAGGTCGTTTTGGTTAATAAAATGTTTCAAGACTGAAAAGGATTTTATTCTGGCATTCCAATATTTGGTACAGATTTATTTGGGAAGGAGAGGACCAAATGTGAGTGTTTGTCACTTCTTATGGGAGTACAGTACATTTGGGATGTTGGAGAACAGGCCATTGCAATAGCTGGAATATTATGTCGCTTGCCATACTCCAGTTCCCAGAGTGCACTGCAGCCTACACTCATGGCCACCGTGGATTTCCGCACTCAACACTAATGCCCACTCTTGCATTCATACAGTAGTTGCCAGACTTTTAACCATACACACATTGCATTCACAGCCAGTTTTGTGCGAAATAGAAGTGATAATTAAAATGCTAGCTGGCACAATGGATGTTGGTCAGAGAACAACACCAGTGTGTGGGTAAATTAGATGCAAAGTCAATCTACTTGTCAACACACTGTCCTAAGGTCTCCGATCTTTCCAACCAATGAATACCTTGCCCAGCTTACTCATCCCCCATTCCAGAAAGTATTCAATCAAAACCACACAGTGAATAGTCTTCCTGCTCCAGTGCTTCTTCACTCAAGTAAACATATCACCAAAAGATTGCTCACTTCATTAAATTGTTGTACACTGGAAAAGCACTCAGATAGGCTACAGTCATATGGGAACAATATGGGTATTCTTTGCCCTCTTATAACTAAACTGTTGACCTGCTGTGACACAAGGGAAGTGAAGTGCAGCCAAGTATGGACTAGAATTCCATTCATTTGCAGCTGGAAGTGGATGGAACGAGCCCACACTGGCTGACCAAGGTAAGGTCATTGAATTGGAATGCCATGATGACAAGATATCTATTGATTTCCTGATTGACCTGTCCATCTGTCTTGACAGTCTAGTCAGAAATTGACAGGACTACAGAGAACCTGTCAGCCTTGCAATCCCTGTCGACCATCATGAACCCATGCGGCTTGGATGACCTCAGCCCTACAAAATGCAAAAAAATATGCAGGAAAGTGTAGCTCTGCTTCTACAGCAGCATCCCAACCATTCTGTGACCCACTGTCCCAATCGAACTAAGAAATATATCATTCTCTCTTGGAGGACATCCATATCCCCAGGTTCTCCTACAATGATTCTATAACAGTTTCTATTTCATCAATCATTCAGCTAAAAGGTCAAGATAAAGCACTCAGGATCTTTTTTCATTCATCTCAGCCATGACTACATCCACCAACTTCATGAACTAAAAAATGGCTACCATGGACTTCAGTCCCCAGCACTCATGCACACTCTCACTTCAAAAGCACTGGATTTTTAACCATACAGATAACATCTGTTATCTTATCTTACCTCCTTATCTAAGACAAAGGACATTTTATCTATATGACTTATTAAGAAATGCATGCTTTTTAACATATGAACTTGAAATAATTTTGACTTTGTTATACCAGCTCGGCTCCATGAAACAAAAACAAAAGTCGTTTCAATTATGCAAGCCAGTGGTGTGAGAACAAATATATGATAAGTGACTGGAAAACTAGCCAATGGTTAGTGTCCTCTTACATTTCTTAGCCACAGGGAACAGTTTTACACATGAAAGGTGGTTAAGAGGAAACCTCTCCACTGTCCAGGTTTCCATTAACTTCCAAAGACTGGCCTTTGTGTGAAGATGAAGTGATACATTAATAACCTCCGGAGTGTTGTAAGTTGTCTATTTGATTGCTGTTTGCATGGACCTAACCCTGTCATGTCTCCGGTGTTTCTGTACGAGCAAGACCAGACACACAGACACTGGGCTGATGATGATGATAATGATAATTATTATTACTCACTCACTCTCACTCCTCTGTAGAACCGCTTAATCCTACTCAGGTCATGGGGAGGCTGGAGCCAACACTGGGTGAAAGTGGTGTACACCTTGATCAGCGCACCAGACCATCACAGGTCAACACACACACACAACCATTCACACCCACATCTACACCTAGAGGGAATCTGGAACAGCCAAATAGCCTAATGTGCATGTCTTTGGATTGTGGGAGGAAACTGGAGTAGCTGGAGGGATACCCATGCAAGCATGAGGAGAACATGCAAGCCCGGGAATCGAACCAGGAGCCTTCTTGCTGTGAGGCAGACGTGCTAACCACTGCGCCACCGAGCTGCCCATTATTATTATTATTATTATTATTATTATTATTATTATTATTATTATTTTTATTATTTTTTATTATTATTATTATTATTAATATTATCATTATCATCATTATTATTATTACAGTATTAGAACGCAAAAAAAGATGGTTAAGTCAGTTCATTTGTTTATTTCTAGACATTTTTAACACGGAAGTTGTTTTATGCTGTTCGAAGATAATGTTATCTGCCTGTTCCAACCATAAAAAAAAATTTATCTGGAAGTAATAAAAGTTCAATACTCTTATAATGAAACATATTAGATAGGTTTGCCTTTATTTACACTATTGTAATCTATCATACTGTGCAATTGTTGTTGTTTGTATTGATTTGTTTATAATAATCAAATTATGAGGGGGAATCAATATTTTACCTGTTATATTTTTTCATACTGGAAGTCATTATTATTCATGTTGGTGTTCTGGCCATGCATGGATTTGTCCAAGCACTCCATTTATCTCCTTCGTGCCAAAACATGTCAATCAGTGGATTTTTGCAACTTAAACAGTACCCTTCAATGTGAAAGTGTGTGTGTGTGTTTAGGAGAAAGAGAGCTACTATGTGATAAACTGGTGTCCTGTGTATTCCTGTCTTGTACCCAATGTCTCATTTAGGCTCTGCATCCCCATAACGCTACCAGGAATAAGTACTTAAGAAACTTGAATTAATAACAATGTAGCTGTATTGCAGCTCCAGTGCACCGTGTCCTCTTATGGATTGGCATCCTATCCGGGTTTTATTTTCACCTCATATCCAGTGACCCTGGGATAAGCTCCAGCTCCTCTATGACCCTAATCAGGAAGAAAGCAGGCATTGAATTTGAGTGAGTAATGAGGTTGCAGTCATACCGCACCACTAGATGGAGACACATTTGTAATGATCCACAAGTTTCCGTTTGTGGTACCTCATTTTTAAATGTTGTATATTCCTGCAAAGTTGGAAGGAAACTATGTAATTTGCTGTTTATATAATGTCAGAAATTACATATATTGTTCAGACAAGTGAGAATAGAAACTCTGAGAATGAGCATGAGAGATAAGTTCCTTCTCCTGCTGCACTCATGAATATCAATCAAATATATAAATACATCTGGGAGGCACAGTGGTGTAGTGGTGAGCACGTCCACGTCAGGGGTTCTCTGTGGAGTTAGGATCCCCTGGCCTGCATGACTTTCCTCAAGGAGCATTTCCTCTCAGTCCAAAGACATGCCTATTAGGCTAACTGGATATCCTCGATCGTGTCTAGGTGTCAATGCAAGTGTGAATCATTGTGTGTCTGTTGGCCACACAGATTAATATGTGTATCACATGCTCGTCACCTTGTTTAAATGGTCCATACCTCCCTTTATCTATTAAAAAATATAATAAATTTTTTTTTAAAAAAGAGTCAATCATAATACAAAAAAAAAAAAAAAAAAATCTGTTCTGAGTAGTCAGGTATACTGCCTTTAAAATCAGTCTAATTTGTAATCATCTCTGATCCTTTGTGCCACTATGAGAGTACAGGCTCTGTTCTATTTACTGAGCAGAAGCCTCATGACCCTGCTAAATCCTTCCTTTGCCATCGGCTCCATCCCCAATATACCCTATAATCAGTACTTTTAACAGCTCTCATTTTCTTTAGTATATATAGCTGTAATTGTTGGGACACCCTCCCACGGTAGAGCGGGGCTATAAGAAGCAAGTCTGATCTCTCTCTCTCTCTCACACACACACACACACACACACTCACACACAGACAGAAGAGTCTTGCATCTGGTTGCATTAACAGCAGTGTGTGTGTGTGTGTGTGTGTGTGTGTGTGTGTGTAAGAATATACGTACTTCAGTTAACTTCAAATTTCAAATAGTGGCCTGAAAATAAATTGGCCTGATGCAATATACCTGAATGGTTATCATTCCAACATTGCGATTTGAGTTTCCAGCACTGATCATTATTACCCTTTAATTATCACACTTTTTATTATTTCATTATTGCTCAGTGTGACATTATGAATCCTTACACCTCTACACAAACATATATATCCTGTAATATATTTGTCTTCACATATGTGTATATTTGCTTTGTCTATGGTCCTGCAGTCCTTGTAAGTTTTTAATCTGTCGAATGAGGGTAGGGTGGAGAGAATTTGGCATCCCAAATACAAACATGTTTGGAAACAGGACATACTTTTGGTTTCGGGTAAAATGAGAACACAGTGGCAGTCAGTTTGCTACCAGTCCTGTGTGTTGATGCTGGTTGATAAGCGCCACAGCACTGAATCAACCAGGTGCTCAAATCCGCTCGCTCATTGGAAAGTTTTCTCAGCTGGGCCCTATAAATAAACTCCCTGTTCTACTACATTAATGGAGGAAGCAATTTTTCAGACAATTAAGCAATTATATTTACAGAAGCACATTTTCTTAAAAATGTGTTTCTGTAAAAAAAAAAAAAAAAAAGTTAAATGTAATAATAAAAACAGAATTTATTCAAAGAGAATACACACAATACATATTCATGTCTCTTCTGGTGCTTTGTGTTCACTGTTACAAATCAGGAACATACATTTTAATCAAATCCTATTTATTGATAATGTATTCATTTAGCTGACTTACACCTGATTAGTTATTTCTATTCACATTAGAACACAGCATTTGCATTAACTTTAATATTACTGCAATGACTGCCAACCAGTGAGAAGCCACCTTTATGACAAGTGGGGGGAGAAAAAAAAAAAAAAAAAAACAGCACCCAGAATCCAAAGCATCTGAAATGGTTTGACTGTTGATTTCTGATTGTTTCAGTATGCTTCAGAACCTTTAATATGACCAAACATTTGTTAAGAATATTGAACAAAACCAATATAGTTCATCCCTGAGAACAAATGGGATAAAAGAGCGTTAGTTTAAACTAGCCACTCACTTAGCCACAAGTCACAGAGTGAGAATACAGTACTGTGTGAGGAGGTTTCGAAAGAAATATCAGCTGGAGAGTAAAATGTTGTAGAGTACATTATAAAAGCAATTTAGAAGTAAATGTAGAAAATGATGTGTGAATGCTAGAGTACACTACTCATTAAGAAAAAAACAGAAAGTCATATGGCACCTTTAAAATGTGATACAGTATACACTACAGTATATCTTCAATGTGTATCACATAAGCAATTTTTATAAACTAATTTTGTACCAGTCTTTAAGGGAAAAAAAAAAACATTGCTAGCAAATTTCATCAAAGGGAAGTTACCGAGGTAATAACAAGGCTGAAGTTTCATAGCATGAGATAATAAAACAATACTCATCAATATAGCTGTTTTCTCCATCAATAAATACATTTACACTCCCATCAAACAAGTTGCATTAATTTAAAGCTAATTTTTGCCAGGTCTCCATTCTAGGCCGCACAAAGAAAAGATTGTATATCATGTGTAAATGCTGTGAGATTGAGCCTCTGCACAATGCAGAAAATTTAGCTTTTTCCATCCAGTGGTCTTTTCTAATGTCGAGCTTTTACCATGCTTTAAACATGAACATACGTGATGCCCATACATAAAACTTCACACTGTTTATAACATGCAATTTGCTTTTGTGCTTCAGGCTCCTGTCAGATCCTGCTTTGGTCAATAATTCTACATGTTTGTGAATTAAAACAATAAATACATAGCATACATGTTTTTTAAATGTAAAGGTTAATTAAATAACCTTTCCTGCATTCGAACATAAAATGAGCTCAACAGAGCATTAAATAAATTAATTTGCAGTTCGTACTGTACAAAGCCTATATTAAGCTATTACTACTTCAAGAACTTCCCATATTCCTTAGCTTGATGGAAAGGAAGAAACAAAAGAGAGGGGGAGAATATACTGAATAAGACAACAAATATAAAAAAATAGCAAAGACCACTACAGACCCTATGCTGCGGATAGAGCAATTTCTATTAGAATACTGATGGTCAATAAATAAAGTGCAACACTCATAGAATATTTACTGAACGTACTGTAATAAAATTCACTGATCCGGAACCCAGTAAATAACATCCTATTAATATATATTCCAATATAAACTCTATTTTGTAACTGGTCGCAGCGTATTCTGTACACACATGGCTCAGAGGAAGTTATTTGTGATCTGCCGTTGGTGTTCAAATAGGTCTTCGATCTCGGCACTATAGGCATCTCCTGTGCAATGGAAAATCAGACAAGTTAACAACAATAATGCATCCATAGAATAATATGTGCATATAATGAACATAGGTGTGGTTGTGTGTCCAGTAGTATGACTGTACCTGCATGACAACCATACATGAAGACTCTGTGACCATCATATCTGCACCTACAGCGCATTACATTATTCATGAAATCTGACTCAGCCATATCCAGTGATGGATTTACTTCCACCTATATTCACAATAAAGACAAGAACACAGTTCATTTATGGCTGCACACACATACACAGCTATAGCAACAACCTAGGTCTACAACCATTTTTCTCCTAATATCGATGTAAAAATGGCCTATCACACACTCAACTCACCTCCGGTTAGTGATTAACTAGATTAATTATCAGTTTGATTTTTGATTTAGACCCTTAACCAAACAACTAAGCATCCATTCATCCATTATCTATGCAGCTTTTCCATCGGGGTCACCTTGGAAGCTGGAGACAATCCATGCTGACTACAGGCAAAAGGCAGGGTACACTCTGAACAGATCACCTGTCTATTTCAGTGCTAACTTAAATATTCATTGTTCATTTGTATCCTTTCCCCAGCTGCAAGATACAATACTTTAGATTCAATCATATTCAGATATAATCATATTCAATACACATGCAGCTATAAATACAGAACTCCAGAGACATGTTTTTTATGCTCGCTTATTTCTTTTTGCATGGAATAGTATAACAGTTTCCTGATAGACTCTCTAAGGAATTCATTTTATATAATTAAAAATCTGTGAACTGATCCCATTCACACATTATCATTATTATTATTATTATTATTATTATTATTATTATTTATAAATTATTTGTTTATTTATTTGTTTGTTTGTGTATTACAAATTGTAGCTTATTACTTCCTGTACAGAATCTCAAATCCTGTGTTGCAATGCAAAAGAAAAACAAAGAAAGTACGAAAGAGACAGACAGACAGAAAGATAGATACAAAAAAAGAAAAACACGGACAAAGAGAAAGAAAGTAAGAAAGACAGACAGACAGACATAAAAGAACGAAAGAGACAGAAAGACAGTAAGACATACAGACAGAGACAGAGAGAAAGATAGAATGACAGGCAGAAATACAGAAGAAAGAAAGAAAGAGACAGAAAGAAAAAATGAAAGAAAAACAGAGACAAAGAAAAAAAAGAAAGAGACAAAGATAGATACAAAAAAGAAAAACAAAGACAGAAAAAAGAAAGAAAGACAGACAGAAAGACAAAAGGCAGACAGACAGAAAGACAAAGGCAGACAGAAAGAAAGACAGAAATACAGATAGACAGAAAGGTGGAGAAACAAAAGAAAGAAAGAAAGAAAGAAAGAAAGAAAAAGACCATTTCTACGTCTTTAATTAGCTGTGTCTAATGGAAGGGGCTTGATGGGTTCTTTCCTTTGTCTATTTTTTGTACTCAGCTGAGTAATAAAAGGAAACAGTTTCAGGGAAAAAAAATACCAGCTATTCCTAGAAAACTGGACCATGAAGCATAAATCATTTGCATTTCTCTAAGTTTGGTTAAGCCCACAGTGTGTATCCACAGACAGGACTTCAGGCATTGGCTTTATGTGATGATCAAATGGGCCTCCTAAACTTTAAGCATTACCACAACCCAGTTTATTGCAAAAAAACAGCTACAGCAAAATGCTGGTTTATAATTAGGGCTAGAAAAACGTGCTTAAAATATATATGTCCCATCATGTGCTCAGACATTCAGAGTAAATAAAGCTTTAAATGGTATATACACATAGGTAGACTGTAATTAAAACACTGCTCTCCGTTAACTCACGTTTTACTGCAGCAGTACAAGATGTATAAAAAAAGCTCATGCAAATTTCATAGTTTATGGTATAAGGAGACGGCATGGTGGCATAGTGGTTAGCATGTCCTCCTCACAGCAAGAAGGTCCTGGGTTCAAGTTCCAGACTTGGGCATTTCTGTGTGGAGTTTGCATGTTCTCCCCATTTCCTCCCACAGTCCAAAAGACATGCACATTAGTCTAAACAGCTGTGTCAATTTGACCGTGAATGTAAGTGGGTATGATTGTGTGTTGGCTCTGCAGTGGTCTGATGAGCTGTTGATAGGCACCAGCCTCCCTGCAACCCTAGCAGGATTAAGCGGTTCAGCAAATGAGTGAGTGAGTGGTATAAGACATGCTATGTGTGATACAGACTTAAGCTCAGAGATTGGAGCTCGGTGATCTCAGTTATGATAGAGCATAGAGATTTTTTTTTGGTTAGCATGTACCTATGCTAATGACAGGAAAATTTCAGTGTTGACTGCAGGATGAGGGGAGGTCAACATTTTACAGGTTGGTTCATCATGAATGGTTTTTTATTTAGATAACACATCTAATATCACAGCAATATAAAACAAAATGAAAATATAAAAGACGCTATCGATAGAATATAAAACCTACCTGAAAGATATAATCCCCTGGCCTGACATCTGTGATATCTACCCACTGGCAGTCAATATCATGACGATAGGTATCCCAGCAGCCCACAGAAATTCCTTGATCTCCATAGTTGTAACATGAAAAGCGTTTTTGAAGACCTAAAGATAAAATAATGGTGAACCTCATGGCTGTATGCTGTGCGAAAAACATTTTTGTTCATCTGTTTTTCATGAGCAACCATTTTATTCCTACCTTCAGGACAATATGTGTCCTCCAGACAGAAGCTGGCTTTGTGCCCTTCTGCCACTCTGGTTCCATTGAGTGTGAGAAGGTCATAGTGTGTAAACACTTCGATGCTGTGGTAGTGTCTGTGAACACACCATCAGACCAGTCAGTCATCAATGATCACCAAACATCTATAGTAGCTGTATTATTTAATTAGATTGTGTATGTAGGAGCGTTTTATCATAAGGAAACTCAGGTTGTGAATAAGTACAGAACACCGAGTGAATATAGAGTGCTACCGTGTGACCTCACTGCTGCAGCATGAAGGTGTTGGCTGCAGGGTAACACCCCTTACTAAATGCTGTTGATGTCCAGGCAGGGGTGTGTTTGCAGCTCTGTTTATTCAGGTTGCCTGAATGGACTGCTTTGAAATGCAAACCTAGGTGGTGTTTCTTTAAAAGATTAATAAATAAAGTGTAGAACAGGGCTATCCTGGTCGTGAACGGCTTACCTTGTTCCCTCAGACTGAGTTGTTATTATTATAGGAAAATATTGAAGCCATGTATTTATGCACAAGCCATTAATTCATTTCCTGATTATTGACATGACAATGCTACTGAAATGCTATTGCCACTTGAACATCTGAATCTGCACTTGTGATTTAGTTTTGAGATCTGGCTTGTTTGCATAATGTGTTAGAAATTTAGTGGAACTGTAAGATCAGCTTTATTCATTTCAATAATAAGTAAAAGATACTTTAATGTAGGCAAAGTCTGTCTGATGACTGGTATACATCCGTCAGTCAGTAATGAATACTTGTAATATGTCTCTATACACTAATATAAGTTAATCTCCCTGTTTCTGTATGGATTTTCTCAGGGTACTCCTGTTTCCTACCACAGTTGAAAGACATGCACGTTAGGCTAATCAGTTGCTCCAGATTGCCCCTAGTTGTGGATGTGGGTGTAAAGGGTAATGTGTGTGTGTGTGTTGGCTCTGCAATGGTCAGGGTGTACCCTGCCTTCGCCCGGTGTTGGCTGATGTCAACTCAGGATTTAGTGGCTTGGCAAGTGACTGAATGAATATCTCAGGAATAATAAAAATAAAGACTACGGTAAAGTACTATTTTAAGTACTTTTTTCTTGGTCCTAAGTCTTACCTGTGGCATTGATGCCATGTCCAAGATTCTCGTGAAGCTTTGGGCCTGAAGTCGGCCCTACCCAGGTTCATGATGCGGGAGGAGAAACGAAGCAGACGCCGATGGCCATAAGGCCAGTTCATCCGGCTGGCTGAAGAAGACAGGCAGTTCTCCTCATGGGCGCAGGTGAGCAGATGAAGTGGTCGATCTTCCAGGTACGCTGACTCCTGCACCAGCTGTGCATCAAGCACCAGGTCAGGGGCAACTAGAACAGGTTAGGGGCAAATATGGTTAAAACAGCTAATGAATCCTGTAACACTAATAATATATAGTTGAAAACATACAGTATAAGTGCAAATGGGTAAATATTATTGAATTAAATAATTACACTTTAGCATGTAGCATGTGGTTTTTACAGAGTAACATAAGAGTGGAGGAATTTGCAGGAGACACAACCTCAAAAAGATTACTTACTGCAAGATAGTTGCAGGGGAAAGTGTTGCTAGACAGCAGTGAATAGTAGTCTGTAGGTTGACTTTAGAGGTGAAGAGGAGGACGAGGGTGAGAAGGGAACAAAAAAAAAAAAAAATCAGATGGTGGAAGCTAAAGGAGGAAGACTGCTGTGTGAAATTGAGAGAGGAGTTAAAACAGGCATTGGGTAGCGGCAAGGGGATGCTGGATGACTGGACAGCTACAGCAGTTGTAAGGGAGGAGGTAAATGGAGTGACATGTAGGCAGAGGAAGGAGGACAAAGAGACTTGGTGAAATGAAAAAGGTTCAGAAATTCATCAAGGGGAAGTGATTAACAAAAAGAGAAAGAGAGATAGTTGGAGGTGGGGGGGAGTGAATTTGGTGGCCCGTACGAGGACCAAGCTTTTCGCCACGACATGAACCAGGAAGTGTGAGGGATTAATAAGGATAAAGTGAGAGCAGCTATGAAGAGGAAAAGGCATTTGGGGGCATGGAGATGTTTAGGCGAGATAGCAGTGGAGTTTTTAAATCGGACACACAATCTTGGAAGGAGAGAGGATGCCTGAGGAGTGGAGAGGTGTTCTTGTACCAGTTTTTAAGAACAAGGGAGATGTGCAGGACTGTAATAACTACAGAGGTGTAAAGTTGATGAAGCACACCATGAAGTTATGGGAAAGAGTAGTGGTATCCAGGCTGAGAGGAGAGGTGGTGATCAGTGAACAGCAGTTTGGTTTCATGCCAAAGAAGAGGACCACAGATGCAATATTTGCTTTGAGAATGTTGATGGAGAAGTACAGGGAAGGGCAGAAGGAGTTGCCCTGCATGCTTGTGGACATGGAAAAAATCATACGACAGAGTGCCAAAAGAGGAGTCGTGGTACTGTATGAAGTCAGAAGTGGCAGTAAAGTATGTGAGGGTGGTACCGGATATGTATGAGGACGGTGTTGATGTGTAGTAGGAATGACAAACTGGTTGAAGGTGGAGGTAGGATTGCGTCAAGGATCAGCTCTGAGCTCTTTCTTATTTGCAATGGTCATGGACAGGTTGACTGACCAGGTCAGACAAGAGTCTCCATGAACTATGATGTTTAAAGATGACAGTGTGATCTGTAGTGAGAGCAGGGGACAGGTGAAGATGAATCTGGAGAGATGGAGGTATGAAGAGAAAAGGAAAGAAAGTCAGCAGGAATAAGACAGCCTGAGTGGGATTGTGTTGAAAGAGTGCAGCTGCAATGAGTAGAGGTAATGAAGGTCGATTATTAATTTAAATATTTGGGGTCAACTATCCAAGGTAATGGAGCATATGGTAGAAATGTGAAGCAAAGTGTGCAGACAGGGTGGAACAGGTGGAGAAGAGTGACAGGAGTGATTTGTGAAAAAAAGGGTATCTGCAAGGGTGAAGAGAAAGGTTTATAAGACAGTGGTGAGTCAAGCTATGCTGTATGGTTTGGAGGCAGTAGTACTGACAAAAAAGACAGGAAGTGGAGCTGGAAGTGGCTGGGATAAAGATGCAGATTTAAGATTTTCTCTGGGAGTGACAAGAATGGACAGAATTGAACTGAGAGTTACAGGACAGGTAGGAATGTTTGGGGATAAAGTGAGTGGGGCCAGATTGAAATGGTTTGGGCATGTGGAGAGGAGGGATGAAGGGCATATTGGTAGAAGAATGTTAAAGATGGAACTGCTTGGTAGATGAAGAACAGGCCAAAGAGGAGATTTATGGATGTGGTGAGGGAGGGACATGCAGGTGTTTGGTGTGATAGAGAGGGATGCAGTGGACAGAGAGATATGGAGAGAGATAATCTACTGTGGCAGCCGTTAATGGGCAGCCGTAAGCAGAAGAAGAAGAAGAAGATGTAGCATGTGATTTTGCCTCTCCTAGAGGTTAAGAACTGACTCCAGACAAATCTTTTAAAAAGATACTGAAAAGGAAGGAAAACATATAAACTCCAATATTGTGTCAGCATAAAATTATCCTAGAGTTCTAGATTGTCTCACGTCAAAATTTTACTCATGAAATAATTCAGTGAGAATGATTTTGGAGTATAAAATGCTCACAAAAATTTGATGGCGTTAAATCTTTAGTTAAAATTATATTGAATGAAAGACACTTTACTTTCTGAGCAGGTGACTCCAGCAGCTTTGGGTCCTCCTCCACGGGGACAGTATACGTTGCTGTTTCGGCGACAGTGCTGAATGGACAGTTCAGTCCCCACACAGTGAGTCCCACTCAGCAGCACTTCCTGAGCATTCGGGTCCCCGGGCCAGTAATATGTGTCCTGTCCACAATTACGTGCAACTTTGTTATATCAATACTGAATATTGTGTATGCCGCATAATACCAGCTATGGTGACATGCTTATGATTAAGTGGTTTCAGGTCTAGTAAAACATTTATGCATTACAGATTTCCGGTTTCTTTCAACCTGGTCCATTTTCAATATGAATGAAAGCTGGCAAGACTGAGTTGAGTATAAACTTCATGATGACACAGATGTGAGTGGTTTCGCATGGCCTATGTTTTCCTATTTACAAAAATGCTTTACAATGAGAGAGGAGTTTGTTCTATAAGATTTCCACAAGCATGAATAAAAATGCCATTTATATCCGAAAATACACTCTTTACTAAAAACTTGTGTCTTCCAGTCCCACCCCTTCAGCATGACAGGCCAAGTAGTGTATAAAGTTATGTGTTTAAAAGTACCCTTCCTCGAAAACCTGCACAAGACACACCACACACATGTAACTGTGGCAGTGTTTAGAAGAGCAGAACAAGTGGCGTATTCAGAGAATGCTGGAAAGTTGCATTGTTAATCAGTACCATGTGCAAAAATGTAGGCTCACCTGATGGGCACGTGCAGCAAAGCCAAAGCCTAGTTGTCTGCACACGACCATCGCCTCGTTAATGCCCCAGTTCTCACTGCATACCACTCCCCATCGCTTCCTACCTCCAGCCTCCATGAGCACTTCCACACGGCCTTCTGCCACATCTCTGCCACCTACTAACCGCACCTGAAGCACACACACACACACACACACACACTTGATGTATACATATTGACACATGCATATATCTACTATGTATCAACAGAAACCATTATAAAAGTGCAAATTCAGCAATACGTAGGTGTCGTATCAGCTATATAGCCCATGCTTCAGTGGGTCTGCTAACACTCTATAAAACTTTCAACAGCACGGCAAAAACTTACAGAATTATCACACATAAATTAAAGGCAGTAAAACAGTTGCTGACCAGTAAGTTGACACCAGGGTCATAGTTTCATGACTGCTGTTTACAGTTTTAGTAACACAAGGCTTTCATAATTCTTCATTCAGTGTACATAGGATATTGTTTTTTTTTTAAGAGATGATAAACATACAGATTAAATTATTGCTTTACAAGCACCCACAGAGCTTTAATTTGACACCCAAGAAGTAATGCACTGCAGTAGTCCAAGAATTTCATTGCCAGTAGTGATGCTCTATTGTTACCTGTATATGACAATAAAACTTGAAACTTGATGTTTGTGTCTCACAACTGTGCCACATAGACCACAGGTATCAAGCCAGCCTGTCTGTTAGCTCTGTGAAGATAACTACTGTACAGATATTTTGTACTAGAATGTGCATTTTTGCTCTATGTTTAAGAATTCTTCAAAATAAAAAATAATTTTAAAAAAATCATAATAATAATAATACCAATAACAACAGCTTAATCCTACTTTCAACCGACACTGATTGAAGCCAGGGTACACCCTGAACAGCTCACCAGACTGTCACAGAGCAACACACCATAATAACAACAATAATAATAAAAATAATAATGATAATAATAATAAAGGTACTCACTGTGGTTTCAAAGCCGGTCTTGGGAACGTTACACCTGACAGATGCATCTTGAGTGTGTTTGAATGTCCAGGGCTGGACTGGCTGGAAATTGCAATCCAAGATGGAGCGCTCGCTTCCTATACATTGGACTGAGTTCATATGGATCGGTCCAGTTCCTGTAAATAATCAGGAGGAAACATCCCAAATATGACTTCGATTTCGGCCAATTCAGGAGAATATTTTGTCAGTAAAATAGTGTACTCAAGTATATATGTGACTCAGTTCAAAAGGTCCTTCAGTGCTTTGGTAAATTCTTTTTATTTGGGTATATTGCACCTTAAGAAAAATTATGTGTGGTTTTCAAATTCAGCATGTTCAAGGCAAAGACACAGGAGGCCAACAATTTAATTCCTCCACATCTTTTGCCATTCAATTAGCATCTGTAATATAAGCATATAGAACAAGTCTCCTGTAGTCCACGATGAGCTCCTTGGTCTTGCTGACGTTGAGCAGCAGGTTGTGACATCATGGTGCCGGGACAACAACCTGCTGCTTAACGTCAGCAAGACCAAGGAGCACATTGTGGACTACAGCAGACTGCAGGGTGGAGGTCACTCCCCTATCCACATAGAGGGGACAGAGGTAGAGAGTCAGCTGCCTCAGGTTCCTGGGATCAACATCAGTGAGGATCTGAGCTGGTCACATCACACGGGTGTGACAACAAAAACAGCGAGACAACGGTTCTTCTTTCTTCGGCGGCTGAGGAGGTTTGGCATGGACTCCAGAATTCTAACCACTTTTACTGATACGCCATCAAGAGTATTCTGTCTGGCTGCATCTCAACCTGGTACTGCAGTTGTAATGCTCTGGACTGCAAAGCTCTACAGAGGGTGGTCAGATCAGCACAACACATCACCAGGACTAAACTGCCAGCCATCCAGGACCTCTACACTCAGCGCTGTAGGAAGAAGGCCCAGCGGATCCTCTCCGATCCCAGCCACCCCAGCCACATACTCTTCACTCTCCTGCCGTTGGGCAGGGGGTACAGGGGCATCCGGACTGTTTGCACACATCATTTTGCACACTGACTGTACACACTGTACACGCACACACTATTACCTCTGCACTACAACCACTTCTGCATTTATCATACTGTGTATAAATATTTTCAACCTCCTTTAGTTTATACTTTTATTTCTTTAATTTATATAGTTGTGTTTTTTTTACTTAATATTTTATCTTAATGTTTTCTTTATGTGCAACATTTGTTTCATATGTGCAGTACTGAGGGAGCTTTGAGTCCAAGAATTTCATTGCCGGTAGTGATGCTCTATTGTTACCTCTATTTGACAATAAAACTTGAAACTTGATGTTTGTGCCTCACAGCTGTGCCACATAGACTACACAGCCTGTCGGTTAGCTCTGTGAAGGTAACTACAGTACTCAAGAGATCATTTTGTACATTTGTTTGCTTTTAACAAACATATGTGACTAGACAACCTTTTAGAAGAGAGAAGACTGAAGAGTAGAACTCATCATAGACTATGAATAAGGCT
The DNA here is from genome assembly GCA_030014195.1 of Neosilurus mollespiculum. Classification (NCBI taxonomy): domain Eukaryota; kingdom Metazoa; phylum Chordata; class Actinopteri; order Siluriformes; family Plotosidae; genus Neosilurus; species Neosilurus mollespiculum. Next base: position 31,822,253 of record JAQMYF010000027.1, read on the forward strand.
ACTGTGAGAAGGGTGTAATCACATGTTTTCCTTATCTTTCAGTGCCGCAGACTCCATTTGAAGAAAATGTGCCTTGTAGCTTTGGGGAGTGGCTATGGACAAAAGTGATTGTTTGAAATTGTAGTATGGCGTGTTTCATCAAATTCTACAACTCATCAAAAAACCATTTTCAACCTAGCCACTGAAACCTCCACCAGTTGTTTACTCACTGGGACAAACACGATAACCACACTATCTAAATGGAGACTGCCCAGTGCCCAGATTTGCCATAGTTCTGGGAAACCATTTGACCATGAAGAGAATCACAAGAAACTGTTTTTTTCCTTGAGGTTTCAACTGGATGTATACCTCACAGAGAAAATTATATATAAGGACAAAAATACAGCATTGGCTAGAAGTGGAATTATCCCTCCATTGTCCCTGTAATTTTGGCAATTGATGATGTGATCAAGAAAAGGCAACTTATATAGAATGTTTCCTTTCATCACTTTATTTGACTTTTACTTTTAAAATAAAACACTAAGGAATATCACAGGAAGTATAGAAAATTGGATTCAAGCACTACATTACAATTTGCTATACTGGCCGAATGGCAGGTTTGGGTGGCTTTTTCCAAGAAGGCACTGAACTTTCTAGGAAGCTTCTTTTTTTTCCCCATTCTCTCCATAACTGTAAACAACAGGCAGACAGCTTTCAGTTTATTAGGTACACTTACTACAATCATCAGTCATTTTATCCGGTATGTTTACTAGTTAATGTTACCACTTTATCTTGGTTAGGATCTCAGTGGATCTGAAATTTATGCTGAGAATAAGAAAGCCATGTGGACACATGGAGGACAAGCCCAAATACATTCACTGACAATAAACCCAAGTCCAGGATCACACTGGCCTCAGGAATTGATGGTAACGCTACCTGCTGCCCCACTAATCTGCTGTTATGTTGTACATCAACCAAACGTTATGTGAATGGGAACCAGTTTCAGGAATGCCAACACTGGAATGCTAAGATCCCAGTGAAAGTGTTTCAAGACACAGCAGCATTGCTGGTACACTAACAAAATGGCTTGTTAGTGTTAAAATGCGGTACTATAATGGCAGATGAGTATAGCACAGTAGTATGCTTTCTAGAGTTAATGTAATATTAAAATACAACACTGTATCAGACTAATTATAATAGTCAGGACTTTTTATTTGGTCTGTTGTCATCACAACAAGATTGCATGTGTGTGTTAACCAAGGTTTCACTTTCATACAACTGACACATGCAACTTTTAAAGGGAGTTTTCTACAAATGATGCTGATCGTCACAAGATGATATCTTTGACCAAAAACCCACAGCCAAAAAGTACAAGGAATTTACTGCTATTGTGTCATTGGGTTACAGTGTATGCATCAAGAAACATTCCTGGGCAATGCTCACTGTTCACTGTTTATGGGTTTGATTCAGAAAAGCAAAGTCACGAATCCACACATCACCACTCACACCCATTTTTCCCAATAATAACCACAGTCAGTTGAGTTCTGAGTCAGTTTTAGCCAACCGAGTCAGACAAATCCAACCAGTATGCCTAATTAATATGGTACAGAAATATATTCTAAACTGTCTATGGAAAAAGTAAACATTTTGGATCATTAATTACAATAATAGTGGTTATGGATTAAAAATAATTATGCAATTCTTAGGCTACAGATGTCCAAATGGGCAGAATACAACATTTTACCCTAACTGAACCATGATTCCTGAGAAAGAGCTATTTGAAAGTCATGGCTACTTTAGAGCAATATTTGTACAACAGCTTGAAATCATCATGCAAGATCTGCTGACCATATACACCAATTATAATAACACTGGCACTGTGTGTTCACCGTGTGTTTATTTTAAAGTATATGTATATTCAGCCTAACTGCTAGCACTAAACTTCATTCCAGTCACTTCATTCCAAAAGTTATGGTGGAAGCTGCAGTAGCTACAGTTTCTGGCAATTTAATTGTTTTAATGTAGTTTTGTCTTGTCTGTTTAATGGAGTTTGTATAGAGATTTCAACAATGAACATGGTCACAACGAGCCCAGAGTCCCTAACATGCAAACTAGATGTGACACTGGTAAGAAAAAAGTCAGGTGCATAGTTTAATATTTATTAAATTTGAGAAAGACAAAGTATGAAACATGATAAAAATATACAAAATGGCAGGGACAATAGGACAAAACATGAAGATGAATCTAAAATGCAGTGTCTGAGCTAAATCAAATAAATATAATTATTTCATAAATTAATTTATTTATGGAGGGATGGAATGTTTGGGAGATGTTAGAAGTGCAAACCAGTCAAATTTCCAGCATTTGTCCAAAAGATAGTAACAGCCCTACTACTGTGTTGCTATGATTGAGTTGACTTTGGGGGAAAATGTGCAACATAATATAATATTGCTACTACTACTACTACTACTACTACTACTACTACTAACAATAATAATGAACTGCTGAGATGCCCTGGTAAGCTCCAGGGTGTATTCCGCCCTCGCCCAGAGTCAGCTGAGATGGGCGCCAACCTCCCTGTGGCCCGAATTAGGATTAAGCAGTTCAGAAAATGAATGATAATGAACTGCCATGAAATGTTACCATAATCACTTGGTTGACTTGTGAACACAGCCCTAAAGAAGTCATATCCCTTATCACTGTGCTAAACAAGGTTGGGAGGGTATGTGTTCTGATATAATTACTTATTCCTATTTTTATAATTGCCACTCCAAACATTACAATATTAATGTGCTATGTTTGGATTACTTCAATATCAAGTACACATGTGATGACAGTATTTTCACAGCAGGAGAGGATCACTTACAGTGTATTATGCTTTTTCACCGCTTTTTTTATTCTGCTTGAGAGACAAAAGGTGAGCTATGGTTAAACTGTGAAATGATGAGAGATTTATGCAGTGTATCCTTCATTTATTCATCTGCTGAATCATTTATCCCTACAAGGACTATCAGTCAACTCTGGATGAAGGCAGTGTACGGGCAGTAGACCATCACAGGGCCAACACACATTATCATTCACACTTACATTAACACCTTTAGCACCAACATTAGCACCAACAATATGTATGTGTGCCTAATGTGTATGTAAAATTACTTGCCTTTGGTTTTTGGTGTATATTGCTGAATATTCCTGAGACAAAACATAATTGCTGTGTGTGTGTGTGTGTGTGTGTGTGTGTGTGTGTACAAAATGAGTAATTTTCAGCATGTCGTTTTTTCATTCATTCACTTGACTGCTTAATCCTACCAGTGTCAGTGGGATTCTGGAGCCTATCTCAGCCGACTCTGGGCACAGGCGGTGCATACATATAAGACAGTAGCTCAATTTCAGAGAACCCGGAGTTGTATGGTGACAACACTACCCCTGCACCCTTGTGTCGCCTATTAGCAATACAATATTAAAATATCTTACCTTGGCCCATGAAGGCTCCATTAAGGGCCTCCTTGGCAGTACCGAAACCCAGTTCTCTGCATACCACACTGGCAGAGACACGATTCCAAAGATGATCAACCACAGTTCCCCACTTTCCTTCACGCAGAACTTCCACCCTGCCCTCACCCAAGCGAGGTCCTGACTTCAAACGTACTGCCGGCTAGGGGAAGGCAAGATCCACAACACAGGATATTCATGTTATTACTTGCTTACTTATTACCATTAGTGTATCCAGAAAGTAGTTAGTAATCATAATTACTCAGGCTTTGAGCTTCACAGAAGATTCCAGAACTTTTTCATGCTTTCTTAAAACTAAAAACCTTATGATCATCACACCCAACTGAATATCATTCTATTCCATACTTGACTGAATGTTAAATAGATATACCTTGATAGGATGTGGGGCTTGAGGTCTCCCTGAGGACATGCGTGAAAATTGCGGCCCAGGTTTGCAGTGTGCCACTGCATAGCGTCCATTTTTACATGGCGTAGAGCTCTGAGGAATGGATAGCTGGGCACGACACTCTGCCAAGCTGGGCTCAAGACCAAGGCAATACACTTTCTCCACCCAAAAACTCTTCTTTTTGGCCATAAAACTCAGCCTGTGGGAAGAAGGAAGGTGTGGTCAAGTCAGGTTACGATGCCAAAAAATGTGCAGAGGCATGAACCTGTATAGCACAGATGTTGGTTATTGTTATGTGACGTACGACATGATCTAATATTTGCAACACTCTAATGTTAAAGGTGCCCATTCACTAGTGAATCGTGTGTTTTAGCTTTCATTATCAGTTCATTTTGGCTGAATACAAAGGTTTCCTGGAGAAACCATCCCAGCTCACAGGATTAGTGTCTTTTATTCACCTGCTTAACATCTTGTTTTGGTTCTGTGTCTGTTTACAATAAGAATATCAAGACTGTGTGACCTGAGGAATGATCTTACGCAACTTGACAGTGCAACACTGATTAATAGAAAGTAAAAAAGTCAGAGATTATGTGTTAGGGAAAAGAAAGCTGCATACAATTTCAAAAGAAATAAAAAAAGATGCCAATGTTTACTAATAGCATCACCCCTGCTGCTGAAATCATCGGCACTCATGTATAGGAGTAAGCAAACGGTTTCAGAAAGGCATTGTGGCTGATTACATTATAATTTCAAGAGATAACACTGTATTTCACATCTATTTACTATGACTGGCAATTGAATGGGCCCCTTGCAACCCTGAATTTATATCTGCATGTAGCTTATTCATTTTGTACATGCTCCTGTGGCTTGAAATGAAACACTTGAGAAACAGACGTTTCTTGGAGGTAGTAGTAGTAAATCATACCTGGTAGATGGATCTTTAACCTTTGTATCCCATATTTTTCTGCAAGAACAGAACAAACAGAGTATAAGTCAGGGTGTTTTTATTTTTTATTCTACTTCCCATAATCAACTAAACAATTTAGAATCAAATAAATAAAATGGGACACTATGTACTGTATATGGATATACTGGGTATATACTCCCAATATAAATATCTAAGAAAATAAAACAAGCACATCGGAACATGTGTGGTTTTGTGGTAGAGAGTATTCCGTAAAAACATATTGTTCTTGTGTCTTGACCAAGTCAGTCCCAGTTACATTCTTTCATACAGGATATATTTTGACACAGCCAGAATGTCCTGTGTATGCATGGAAGGGTTTTGCTGGAATGTTTAATGCTTGAGGTCACAAGTGCAAACTATAAAATCTGTGTCTACATGCGGAATGATTGTCCATTCTACTACAGAGATGCAATAATCATAAAATGTTGAACTCCGTTTACTCAGGCTCCCTGATCTGCTCTGTACTTATCAAATGTACAACTGGAAACCACATAAGTGGTATTACTAAAAATGGTGGTTAAAATGGATAGAGGGGATAAAAATCAAGCAGTTCAGTTATGTTTATATTCAGCTGAAAGAACAAACACAGTAAATGCAGTTGCAAATATGGGTGTCGCTACTAGGAAATACCAGCACACAGCCAAACATACACATGTAGCTTTAGTCTACAACATTTTTTGGTCTTTGGCCTGAAAAAAGCTTTCATAATTGTTGATTTAAAAAACAGACATTTCCAGCAGTTTGAAGATCCTTTTTTGACCAAATTCAAAGTAAATTTCACATTAAAAGTAAAAGAAAACTCCTTCCAAGAGCAACCACTGCTGTTGTAATACACATCAGATACATGTAGTGTGTGTAATAGATCTTTAATATCTGCTGGTCTGGTAAACAATTCCCTACCATTGACTTGTAAACACTACTAATGCAGAGGTGTCTGGATTTGCATGGTCTCCCTGTGCTTTAGTGGGTTTCCGCCAAGCACTCCAGTTTCCTCCTACAGCCCAAAGATATGTACATTAGGCGTGTGTGTGCGTGATTGGTTGTGTGTGTTGGCCCCATGATAGCCTTCACCCGGAGTTGGCTGAGATGGGCTTCAGACTCCCTGCGACCCTAATAAAGGATAAAGCAGTTCAGAAAATGAAATGAAATAGTCTATTTGAAGAAGCTTTGAAGAAGGCACATAAGCTGTTTATCAGCTGCAGAATACTTCAGTGCCTCAGAAAATCCAGTACTGTTAAATTAGTGGTTGATGACAAAGGAGCCATTATTATAAGTTTAGTTTTCACAAGGCCTTTCAGGTTAATCATTGCTATAAAAAATACTTTCGCAACTAACACACACTAGACAAATGAAGCCAACAGCTGTCAGTGCTTTTGCCAAAAAACTTCTAGGAAATATCTGTGATCCTTGAACATCTCAGACCAATTAATCAGTTCCAGACACAAGACAATTCTCTCTAAATCATCTGTTCACAAAGCCTCATCTACAGTCTCCTTAAGTGTTAAGAATGTGTGGCAAAGTGAAGAGCTGAATAGAAGATGAATGAAGTATTCAGTCTTCAGTACACCAGGCATCTCTTACCAAAGAATTGTCTTGAAATTTGTTCTGACAGCCTTGGGCCTGAAAATACCCACCTGCTTGTGTAATTAGTCTCACAGTTACACCCTTATTTTACTACTGAACCAGCAAAGCTTAATGATAGGGAGGGCTAGCCTGTTTTAATGCAACAATCACACCACTGTTTTTAGGCAACATACAACTCTTCCTCTCTTCTTTACTGAATCTTACTCATGTCCTGTGCTATTTCTAATATTGCTGAATGTCCATTTTGACACGATGCATATTGATTTAGAACTTTTCATAATTTTTTTTTTTTACATATATGCCAAACTTCTGACTGTTCTGCATGGAAATCTTTATTTACATTTTCAGCATTTGGCAGACGCTCTGATCCAGAACGACTTACAATTATAATTTTTATACAACTGAGCAATTGAGGTTTAAAGGCCTTGCTCAAGGGCCCAACAGTGGTGATAGTGGAGATTGAACCTTTTGATCAGTAACCCATCGCCTTAACTACTAAGCCACCACTGCAATGCAATGTACAACATTGATTCTACTCTCTGGGGGAAAAGGTGTACAAATTTTTAAGTGAAAGTCCTTGCACTGAGGGGAAATACTCATTGCAGTAGCTGTAACAGTAGTAACTTTGTTGATCAGCTGTTAGACTACAGGATCATTATGTTGTGAGGTCATGTTGGTTTCAATTGAACTATATAGTTAGGTAATTGTTGACTTGCCTCTCCAAGTGTTACACAATCTGCTGATAGCAGTCTTTAGAATTTACATTTGACAGTTACTTTAACCTCATGTGGGCATGTTCTTCAGATGCTCTGTTTCCTTCAACAGTCCACTGACATGATACATTAGATGAAATGGCCACTTTAAGGAACACATAGGAGTAAATGTAAGTGCAAAATGCCCAGCCATTGGGGTTGCACATGCCAGTGGAAATCATAGTGTCACATTGAGGGTTTGTCAGGAAAGGCATTCCTACATAAATCCAGCACCAAATCAAATATGCAGATCCAAGATCCGCTGTGGGGACCCCTAACGGCAGCAGCAGAAAGAAAAAGAGAAATAAAGTATTGATTCTTCTACATCCACCAAATTTGTACCCTGACAACTAACCCAGGCCAGAAATCATGTTAAAAATGTGACAGTGTCCATTGAGACGTACAAGTCTGACAGAGACTACTGGTCAACAAAAAGTTAAATTGATAGCTGACGATAAAAGAATTTATGCCATAGGATAATTAAAGCAAACAGTGGTCTATGTCTGTGAATCTTGATGTGGTGAACCAAGAGTCTGGCGCTGACACAGCAGTCCATACAGCACAGCTATAATTGAATTCCCATTTTCCCTGTACATGAGAATCTCAGAAATCCTCAACACCTTAACATGTAATTACAGTATCTTCAGCAAAGCACAAAACAGAGGGTGGGTGGAGCTACCTGGACTTAGACGCTGAGTGGGCGAATAAAGAATTTGCCTTGTCTGCCTTGGTCAGTCTGGAGCTGCGTGGTGTTCAGACACGTACAACATGGTGAGGTCAGGAGGCGGGTAAATTTACAATTCAAGTTTGAACAAGATGAAGATTGTCATGAAAGTTGCCTTACCATAAGCTCTAATTCTAGATAATTCACCCCCATCTCACAGTAAAGCAATAAACATAGCATTGAACTCACATCAAATTTATTTAAAAATCTTTCAATCTCAAATTTTAGAGTACATGTAAGTTTGTGCAAAATGAAACAAATATTAGACCTCATGAGCCAACAATAATTATTTTAGTACTTATTCTATATCTTGTAAAAAAGGGGCTTTTAGAAATATATTTTTACATTAATATGTCCAAATTTTAGTTCCCAATTTAATGTATAGGAAGGATGCTTTAATGATGCATCTAAAACCAAATTCAATCTAATCACTTCGACCAACATAACACCCAAAATCGTACATGGCGTAAGCACACTGGAAAGCACCACTATTTCTAAAGGAAACTGGAGGAAGTAATTTTAGCACAAAAAATACACAAGTTTTGAACACATTTCCTGTATAATGTTGCTGGTTAAAGAGGGAAAAAAAAAAAGAAAGTAACTTGTTTATTTATCATAACTTGTTATAGTATTTGATGCAGCTGATTTATGCACCGCACCGAGGTGTGATTTTTCAAAAGGCTTACTATATTTTATACATATTTTACAATAAAAATCAGAGATGGAAGTCAACTTGGCAGCAGATGAAGAAGCTGAGCTTTCCTCATTGTAATTAATGCTGTGTTGTTGTTGTTTGTTTGTTTGTTTGTTTTATACTGTGTGATAGTACAGATCATACTAAGATATAAAAAGAGCAGATCATACTAAGAAATAGAAAGGGACTAGACCTCCACAGCTAGCTGCACTCCTATCCTGTATTTATATTCTAGAAGGGCAGCATTCTAAAGGCCTAAAAATACATTTCCTGTCCATGTGGCACTATGAGAGGATTTTGAGGTCACCACACAGTACCATAGATTGGCACTTAAGTGTTCACATATGTGCTCATGCACATATTAGACATCTCTAAAGGACCCTAAAACACACAATGTTACTCAATGAGTACACTGGGGTTTGGTTTTTATTTATTTATTTTTTTTCCTAGAGCTCAAATACCAATTCTACCTAATTTAACCCAATCGGATTCCAGTGGTGTCATTCAGTGTTTAGCAAGTCAATGTGTTAAATGCCTTCGCTTTCATAACTCTTGCTAAGCCAAGAATACCCAACAGCACTGTTCTTAACCCTTCTCCTGGAGATCTTCCTCCCTGAAGATTTTGACTCCAACTCTAATTATGCCAATCTGATCATCTAATCAGTGACTTCATCGACTTGATCAGAGTAAAAGGTGATGCTGTCACATTGTATTACATAACAGGGTTTAACGCCTGCGATAAAATGTCACCAGAGATAGGACCACATATCAGATTCCAGATACTGTATGTCACACCACTATATCGATATCTTCAAAACCTGACACCACAAAAAGATTGGGAAGAAAGAAACATTCAGTATGCGGATTCAGGCATACAGCTAATAGCCTTAACTAATAACTTTGATGTCTACAGTTCAACCGCTATAACCAGCCCTGAGACTTCTTGATAATATACTTCAAGTCAAGTCACTTTTCCTTTCAGTGGCATACTTTAGGAATGACACAACTTCAGCAATTTCCAATTTTCTAGAAAATAGCTGTCTGCTTGACTAATAACTCCATAGTGAACATGCTGAAGTGGCAGTTCTCACATAGTGCAGAGCAGAAATGTGAATCATAAATCATTATTTTGGTATTATTTGTCTGGGTTGTGGAATCTTACCATATTAGAGTCCATTTAGAAATCTTTGTGAATTTAGAGTCATGTAAGACTAGTTATAAAATATAAAAATATAAAATCGTTCTTAGTGCAATTAAGAGCTGTATCTTTCCTTGTTGCTGAGGTACTACCCTCATATA
>JAQMYF010000027.1:31834330-31856032 GCA_030014195.1 Neosilurus mollespiculum
GAGGAAAGGGACGTCTGGGAGTCACTGCTTAGGCTGCTGCCCCTGCGACCCGACCCCGGAACAAGCGGAAGAAGATGGATGGATGGATGGATGGATAGTTACTAAACATGTACAGTTGAGGGTACCATCCTGTGTGTGGGGGATTAGGAATTGTTTTATTCAACAATGACTGCTATATTGAATTCAAGTTGAAATATGATTTATGTTCATAAAGTCATTCTAATACTGCGTAATGAATGCAGTGCTATACATTTCAGTGATACTATCATTTACTTAAAAATATGTACAGGAAACATGCTAGAATGTCACAGTTCTGTGATAACTGAGCCACCAGACACCTAACACAGTAAACACAGCTAAAAATAAGGGATTACTGTGTATTTTAGAACAAACATCAGAAGGATCACTACAAATAAAAGCTATTAGTTTAACAAACAGAAGCTCCAACCACAAAAAGACTTTTTGTGGTTTCAAGTTGATGTTGTACTGCAAGATTAATCAAGAGCGTTATTAGGCCTTTTAATAGAAACCCAAAGGCTAAAGCTAGACATTTCATCTCCTAAATTGGACCCACAGATAACACCAGTAAATTCTAATCGATCTTTAAATCATTACCTAAGTGTTCGAGTTTGTAAGAGGTGCCAAGAGGGAGGAGATAAGACAAACAAAAGATCTGCTCCAGTAAATAAAGGAGGTGACTTAAAGGCATGTTATGCAATACATCTTCTCCCTCCTCACTTCCCATTATGTGAACAGAACCATCATCTGCACTTTATCACAGGATTGTTTAGAATACTGACCAATAAACTTTCGACTAGCTCTGTATATTAAATAACCGCTTGCACAAAATGTCAGTGTTAATTATTACCTCCGCCAATGAGTTTATTTTTATCGCCATTGGTTTTTTTGGTAATTTGTTTGTTTGTCTGTTAGCAACTTATTGGCCTAGTTTTTGACAGATCAATCCCAAGGACGTTCCCATTAAATTATGGTAATTTGCTGACACAAAAATGACATCAGAATTACGAAAAGCAAAAAAAAAAAAAAAAAATCCCTTTTCCCTTTTACTGGTCAAAGCTAACAAACAAGCAGCAACAACAACAAAAAAAACATATCTGTAAAAGTTTGCGATGTATATTCATGATCAGAAGCCTTGATACCAAACCAAGTTTCATCCGGATCTAATCCAGTTTGCACATTTTTGCAGCAATTTACATTTAACATGGGAAATCTCTTTTTTGGAAGTATGGTAGTACAGCAGGCTGAGCAGGGGATGCTGTGTACTTAATTTTATGGCTTTGCGGAGGTTTGTGCTCTCAGAGATCTCTTGTCGGAGAAATAAAATTGAATATAAACAGTCACAGATTTAAGCAAGATTCGCATATTAACAACTGAGTATTCATAAGAGTAATCAACAGTGTTCTTAGTATCTGCTTTGTATCAGCTCTACCACTGGGGGAAAAAAAAAAAAATTAAAAGGCTTGTCAATGAAAGACCTACTTGTAAGCCTTCATGTTAGGCTGCACTGCATCAGGGAATCCCAGCATGCCACACACCACCCTGCTGCTGTTTAGACTCCAGCCTTTATCACACACCTGCCTCCATCTCCCAGCATGCTTTACTTCCACCACACCCTGTGTAACTAGGGCACGTTTCTTCGTAGCCATCAAAACAGGCCGCAAACGAACTTCCTGGATCCTCACTTTACTGACAAACTAAGGAAAGGTAAATGAGAGAAACACTGGAACAGGCTAAGAGGATGTTTAGAGATACTAATTATGTTGATATTTTAGGATAAACTTTAAATAATTTGCAAGAAAAAAGGGATAACATCATTTAGTTCTAAAAGTGAATAAATGGCTGACATATTTTATCACAAAAAATAATTTGATAGAAGACTCAAAAAGGCGGTGAAAACTAGAAGAATACAGACATTCTGTATGAATATGTCTGAACGCTGAAGATCAGAATGCATGTCATTCAAGCTACGACTGCTCTAAAGATAACATTTGATGGAATTGAATTTTGTGGTTCACTCTGATTGCTTACCTGATCATTTAAGCGGTGTCTGGATAATTGACCCTGCCAGGGGGCCCTTAAATTGGAGTAGATGTCATGCCACTGGTTTGAGGTAGTAACATTGCTTCTAGTGGGGGGGCGCCTCCTAGGTCCTCCAGAAACCACTTGGTCTAGTCTTCTCTCAGGATTACATACTACCCCAAGGTCCTCTGAGTGTTTGCAGTCGTGAACGCCCCATCCATTTGACTTGCACTCTTTCAGTGATTTCTCTGAACCATCACAGCGCACATTATCCATCCAAATAGGACCTGTGACCATAAAAGCATGTTTGGAATGCATATAAAAATAGCTGGAGTGTCATGACTATGCAAAAAATATCTGAAGATGATATTGTGCAGTGCTAATACAAAAACCTGAAATATGTTTCCATTAAAAAAATTATTAAAAAGCAAAACACATGGGGCAACATTGTAATGTGAAAAGTCATGTGATCAGACCATGTTTTCATCAGTAATTCAGAATTAATTCGCAGGTGAATACATGGCACTGTATTCTTTTCTTTCATATGTACAGGCACACATGTATGATGTATGTGAAGGGAAGTGTGTATGATTTGTATTTGTGCCTAATTTTTTTATTCGCAAGTTTATTAGTATCTCTAGTTTGTTAGATTGATATCTGTATACTGTTATTATTGCCATTAACCTGCATTATATAAACTGTGGGATTCACGCCCTATTCTTGCGATTTCACAAACTCATGAGAGTGAAACAGCAGCCTTTACAAAATGGTTAATGCAGACTATCTAATAGATTTTAGCAAATTGCAACCTCGAAACTGTAATTAAAAATCACCAGATGATGAAAATGTGCATAACGGGGGTTTGGAAGGCTTGTCCTTCATTTCACTTTAAAGGCAATGAAGAATGGTTTTGTTGTAATCCTTCTCTCTGATAGAATTTAGAGTATTTTTTAGATGGACAGACTGAGTCCTTTGTTTAGTTTTAATGATGGTGCTGCCTGGCCAAGTGGTGTTACACTTGCTTTGGTTTACTGGGAATCTTTATGGATGCCTTAAACTTAAATTATAGGGCAGGGCAGGTCAATGTAAAGAACACCAGAGTTAAGATCTCACGCTGCTGTGAAGAAAGTTGTCTTTAAATGTCTTCTAGCACTATATTTATGACGGTCATGCTGAAAGACTGTTAGTGGTAAGATGACACATCTGGATATGTGGTATAGTTGTAAATGGACAGATGCTTTGATTTATAACTGTTTTCTTATACCTCTACAAAGACAAGTACAATCGCAGGTAGACAAGCCATATTAAAAAGAATAAATCAATAAAAAAAATATGTGAAATTATTGAGTCTATCCAAAAGCTAGCTTCGGTTTTCATTACTCACCATCTCCCTCTCCATATTTGGCACTGTGTGCCCATGTGATTGCCCCCCGGAAGCCAAGTTCTTTACAAACCACATTTGCCAGTTTAATGTCAACCTCGTCATCGCACACAGTTCCCCATGTACTGTTGTGCAAAACTTCAATGCGACCCTCATTGTCTCTGCGCCCAATTCCTGCCAAACGTACTTTGGCAGCTGGTGTTCGGCCTGAGTTAGCAGGAGAGCGTGGGACTGCAAGAGCAGCTACAAGAAACAGGGAACTCCAACAAATACAGACCGCCAGTGCCATATTAGTGTCAACATGTAATCCTGAAAAAAAAAAAGTTTCTCATGTCATTAAGTTCATCATTATTAATTTGTTCAACATAGCATATTATTAATTTGTTCAACATAGCAGTTGTCAGAAATCTATGAAGCCCTCACAACTTAATTATTTAATTCATTCATTCACAGAAAAATGGAGTGCAAGGCAGGAGAATTCACCCCGAATTAAAAAGCAGTCCATCACAGGGCACCAATAATTCACTCATTTGCAACTATGGCCAATCTGCTTAGCCAGTTGAGAGCCACTGAGAGGAAACCAGTATGTATGTATGTATGTATGTATATATATATATATATATATATATTTCCACACTTCAATACATAAATAAATAAATAAATAAAAATTTATAAAAAGGGAAAACATGGTTTACCAAATCCAGAAAGGGAAACCAGGAACTATAAGTGGCTCTAGTAAATTCCAAGTGCTAAGCCAATCAACAAGCAGAATTCCTAAACTGTGTGAATCAAAAATAAATTAATTAACTAAAAATAATAAATAAATAATGCATGCCCTGAAATCTAAAAAGCATATACAAAATCTCAACATCCACTCTTAAAAAATTTGTTCACATTCCTTTTGTGAAAAAAGCACGTAGAGTTAAAAGTAAAGGTTTACTTACTTTGAAGCCACGCTGGAGTCACATGTGTCCCTGATCAGGGGAAAGTGAATGAAGGGAAGGAGTGCAATACTGAGAAGAGGTTCTCACTCATTCTGTCCCTTTCCTTCACTCCCTCCCTCTTTGGTCCTCCCACACATGTCCCTTTCTTTAACTTACATGGTTATGACCAATTAACCCAACTATTCATTTCCTTGCAAAGTATATGAATTCATGGAGTAAAATCACACCTGAAATTAGCAAGATTGATTTAATGAGAGTAATCAAAAAAAAAAATAATGTAAGCTTTTCATCAGGCATGTTGAAATCACTATGACCAAATGAATGCCTCATTTTAAGTTCTAACTGAAATTATTACTTATATAAATAAATATAAATGCTACTTTTAAAAGGAATCTGAAGTTGAAGAAAAGTTTAGGTGGTGATATTTTTGATTTCTGCAGCTGAATAAATATAATAAAGATTTAGCCACTGCCTAAAACTCCCTATTTACAGTATCTATCTACTGATAGGTGTCCAAGACTGTTGGTATAAGAATAGTGAATGTGCTTTAAGGGATAGCAGGTTTTCATTGTGCGCATGCATGGTGAGTGTGGTGAAGCGAGAAAGAAAATGCTTTCACTGCATTTGAAGCAAAGAGAAAGAAAGTGTGGCAAGTAAAGTTTTAGTAGTAGTGACTGTAGAAAGAAGTTAGAGGTTGCTTAATAATAAATCCTGCAGCTCCTTAGCATCAAGAACTCCCTGCGTTTTGCTTCTCCATTTTGACTAAAGGGAGGACTACAGTCTGGAACAAAAGCAGAAAAAGTTAACACCAGGTTTTCTTTTCACAACCTTTCACTAGCTGATTTCCGCATTCATTTGTATCACCTCGCTTTTAAGTTTAATTAACCGTTTAATGAGTTTATGTTCCGTGTTCCCAATAACGTTTCATGTTTTGCTCAATGAAATTTATAGTGTGAGAAAAAGTTCAATCAGAGAAAGCCGCAAGTCTGAGTGTTTTTTTCCAGGGTTTCCATTTCGTTATTAATAATAAATCCTATAATAATAATTAATAAATAAATAAATAAATAAATAAAATTACTGGCCATCATCATGCAAGTCAGCAATACATCACAGCCAATCAGCATCAACTCAGAGATGCAGCAGCCTTGTTGGGTTTCCTGAGGCACGGACATGGAAAACCATCCAAATCATGAATATGGTGCTCCATTCAGGAGCTCCACTAGTATTACCTCATGTCATCAAATCTTCAAGATGAGCTTGATTTATATGACAGTGGAATATTTCTATAAGCTTAAGACATTCTAATCAGTTGATGCTTATTAACGCTTTCTGTCATTGACCTATTTCACTTTTTAATGCAAATGGAATATTCTACAATATTATATACCACACAGGAGCTGAGATTAATAAGACAACAATTCTTTGTTGGCACATTATCCCCATATCATATCTGGTACTTTGAAGTGACTGGGTCAGAACGAAAAAAAACAAACAAAAAAAAAAACAACAACATTAATCTCTGGAATTATTTCTGACTTTTCCATGCACACTCACACTAGGTGGGCCAAGTACACTTCCATAGAAAAGCTTGCTTGTATTTTATCTCAGTAATATTTTAAAATCCTCACCACAGAAAAAATCTAATTAAACAATATAGCTCATCAAAAAACACGATTAATTACGGTTCAACTTCTTGGTTTCTGTCAGACAGGAGTGAAACTGTTCTAGTATCAACTGCTTGTATACATTTGTTTGAAAGATATTTGCACATACCGATATAGTCAGAGCTATATGTGAAAGGTTGATGGCTGAATAAGGAGCATTGCTGTTGTTGTTAAAGAGTATTTCAGGTTTACAGCAAACCTCACTGGAACTTGTGTACACTGACAGATGTATTCATAGCAGTTAAATTTCATCAGCTCCTGCGAGGTGGGTGTAGAAGGTCAACAATATTTACTATGAAGTCACAATGCCACTCTGAAGCAGGGAGGCAATGGTGGAAGCACACACAAAAGAAATCTAATCAAGATGTGAAAATGTTTTATAATTAGTCAAAGGCATGTTCTGTTACCTTATATCTACTAATCTCCATATCACACTATGATCAAATGTTTGCGAGACTGTACTTAAATATATATCCCTCCTTTTTTCGGTAAGCCAAGACAGGAAGTTGGGTTCCCATTAAAGAGCCCTAATCAAAGAGAAATCCTCTTTTATAACATAACCAGGGAGATGTGAGATCCAAAAATAAAGCCAGGAGGACAGGATTAGCATGCTATCAAGTGATTATGATGTATACACATCTGACTCTACATCCAAACATATACCACCGAGCTAAAAGATATCTGCTTTTCTTCCAAATAATACAGAAGACTTTACAGTGACTAAAGCTGTTGGTAAGATTGATCTCCAGACTAATGATGCACTGCAATAGGTGGTATTAAGAGTACACTCACTGCTGATTGAGTGCATGAACATGTGTGTGAGGGGTAGGCGAAATAAACTAGAGTCACAAGCTGAGCTCTTAAGAGGCGCTGCTGTGGTGCAGTGAAGCCTCCACCTCTGTAATTACCCTCCAAATCCTGGATCAACCCCTAGCCACAATTTGAGGTGCTGTGAAATAAATACATGCTCTCCAACAATAAACAACTGCCTTTTTAAATTATAGCACCTCCTCCTGTTCACCCCCCACTCTGAGCAGAAGTCAAGAATTTTTCCGACATAGACAGATTAAAAAGATTTGAACTGCATTTAAAAAATAATTATCATTTAAGACATTTTCCTAAAAATGTATCCTTAGACATATTTCCTAGTGAAATGGTTTATACAGTAGACAGAATGGAACATTTCCGATAACATATGGTCTTGCTAACCAGTCTTGTATTTCTCTTAGATTTCTTGGCCATTACATTGTAATTGTAGGGTAATTTGACACAGACATTTATGGGTTAATATATTAGTCAGTGATATGTTTACCCCAATTAGCCATAACAATCAAAACATTACGACCTTTGGCAGTGAAGTAAACAATATTGATTAGTGTTTACTACATGGGAACAGTGCAATCTGATTGGCCCACGATCTGGGGAATAAAAAACATTATTCTAATGCTTGAATGAAAATGATGGACACCCATATTCAGTCATCACAGTCACTTGGAACAGGAGGTGTCATCATTTTATCCATAGAAATGGCTAAAAATAGAATGGATAGAGTTATAGAAAATGGGAAAAAACCCATAAAATATTAATTTTAGTGTTCCTTGCTTGTGCTTCAGCACAAGTGTGTACTGAGTTCTAAATTAGTTGAAAAAGACTCAGAGAGTGCTCACCTGATCCGCCTTGGTCATAGTAAAAATATGAAAACCAACTATAAAAATCTAGCTTTAGTTTGCTTTTTTGATGTTTTCATGTAGGGTATACTAAAACTCTTAATGGCTTTAAAAAGACACTGTTAGCCACGCAGTGCTTTTCTAAGCACAGAGCGCATGGAGCCCACCTGTCCTGCCCCTGGAATGGATAAATTCTTGATTTTGTTTGTTTTTAATGTCCCTGTGTAGTAGATACATTCATGCATCCATTTTCTAAGCTGTCTAATCCTAATTAGGGTCACGGGGAGGCTGGCACCCATCTCAGCTGACTCTGGGCAAGGGTGGGGTACACCCTGGACAGCTCGCCAGGCCATCACAGGGCCAGCACTCACACTATCACCTAGGGGTGATTTGGAACAGCCAATTAGCCTACTGTGCATGTTTTTGGACTGTGGGAGAAAACCGGATCATTTAAACGAACTGCCACCTTAGCAGTTCGGTTAAATGATGAATGAATAATAGAAAGGTGTCAGAACACAGTGCATTGCAGCTTGCTGTGTATGGGGCTGCCTAGCTGGACAGTGGTGGATTAGTGGTTAAGGTGATGGGCTACTGATCCAAAAGGTCAGCGGTTCAAATCCCCACTATCACCAGTGTTGGGCCTTTGAGCAAAGCCCTTAACCCTCAATTGTATAAAAATGATAATTGTAAGTTAATGTTTTGGGTGATGGATGTATACAGATGATTCAGCATCAAGTAAGTAATGTGTTCATGAACAACATACATTCCCAGTCATATTCAAAGTTTCATTTCTGCCCTAATTCTGGATCCCATTAATTAATTCATTTTCTAAGGCGCTTAATCCTAATTTGGGTCATGGGGAGGCTGGCGCCCATCTCAGCCAAATCTTGGCAAAAGCGGGGTACACCCTGAACAGGTCACCAGGCCATTGCAGGGCCAGCACATATGCAACCATTCACACTCACCCTCACACCTAGGGGTGATTTGGAACAGCCAATTACTGTGCATGTTTTTGGACTGTGGGTGGAAACCGGCCAAAGGAAACCCACACATGCACGGTGAGAACATGCAAACTCCACACAGAATCGCCTGAGCTTGGGAAGCGAACGTGCTAACCACTGCGCCTCGGTGCTGCCGCATTTCTACCATGGGAGGAAAAAATACATCAGCAACTCGTTATGAGAAAAGCAAAAGTGTTCAAAAAAACAGCATAATGTATTTTGTTTTTACAACATAACCTTTGATGTGGTAGCCAACTGATTGCTCATGAGCGATGATGTAGTAGACAGAGGTAGTTAAATTTCATTTACGCTTGGCTTAAACCACAATGAGAGTTTGATATTATCATCAGTAGTACAAATTCTTACCACGGAATATACACTATATAGCAAAAGGTTTTTGGACACATGACCATTACACACATATGTAAACATCCTATTCCAGAGGTCCTCCACCCTTAGCTGTTGTACTATCACCCACTCTTTGTTGTTTTCATTATAATGAGATGCTGATAGGGGAATTTTTCTTGCATGGCTGCAGTGGCTACTTACTTTCATGATTCTAACTCATTTTCCTTCCCACACTCCATACACCAACCTGTCCCTTTTTGGTTTTCACCATCCTTGTTTAATCTTTCTTCCTGCTTTCCAGGAACACCCACACCACCCTCTTCAACCTTTTCTTCACCAGAACTACTTGTGTGTCTGCACATACTATAATTCTAAGCCTGTGGTTTCATTGTTTAGTCCCACACTTGGTATCTCCTATTTATTCTCTAGTTGTCAGTATATTGAACTTTCTGGTTTTGACTCTTGCTTGGTTCTCTTGGGGTGAACGCACTAGGCTAACACTGGCACAACACAGATGCATAATACGCATTATGCTTCTCAAACATTTGAGTAGAAGAATCAATTTGAGCATATACAATCAGCAACAACTAGGCTTCAGCACAAGAGAGAGTGTATTAGTTTAAAATGTGTTTATGGGAGTCTTGAACATCCTCACAAAGAGTAGAAGCATTGCTTATTTCAGCTGATTGACTAAATAAAGATGAAAACCTATCTGATAATCAGATATCCACATTTAATCCAGCCTCACAGCAAACAAACTGAATATGCTTATTTGCTAATATATCAAGCCGTAATATCAGTAAGTTAAAATATACAAAAAATACATTTCAACCCCCACATACAGTACTGCTACACAGCTAGTAACATTAACAATCCCATCTCCTTAACATGGTCATAACTCACAATCAAAGCTGCTATGGTTGCTTATAGCTTTTCTTGTTAGTGTTGTTAAGAGAAAGTGGTGGTCGTTGTGGTGGTGGTGGTGGTTGGACCGGGTGGGGGCCCAGAAAAAAAAGGCTTTTTCTACCACATCCCTAACACACACACACACACACACATACACACACACGTTCAGACTATTCCAAGTACAACGCATTAGTGGTTTCCTTATGAAATAAACATTTCTTCAAGTTAAAAAGTAAATGATTTACAGAGCATTCCCATTTAAATAGCTTTAAAGTATATGTGTGGCCTCAGTGTGGCTTATACATATGTGAACACTGACGTCACATAGGCCTGCTGCTACACTTATAAATTCTGCTTGAGCGATTTTATATCAGCAATCCTAATCTAAAAGCAGGACCTAAGAAAGTGCTCTGTATCATGATGTTGCACACAAATTTATATGCAAGAAATACAATAAAACTACAACAGTAATTGAAAGAAAAAGTAACTCAGTGGCTCTTATTTAGCCCATGAAACGAATGTGCAACAGAAAACTGGGTGTACAGTGATTTCCATGCAAAGTTTAGTATTTATCATTGTGGATGAGAGTGGAGGGTATGATCACATCTCATGCAAATGATCACATTATCAAACGTGGAGGTAATACAGACATAGAAGTAAATATACTTAAACCTACAGAAAAAAAAACTAGAACAATAAAAATGTAAGCACTCACATGAAATAGATAGCATTGCATGGTGGTGTAGAGGTTAGCACGCTTGCTTTACAGCAAGAAGGACCTGGGTTCAAGCCTCGTGCCTGACGAGGTTCTGCATGTCCTCCCTGTGCTTGCATGGGTTTCCTCCGGTTATTCAGCTTTCCAAGGACATACACATTGTACTGATAGGATGTTCTGAACTACCACTGTAAGTGTGAATGGGTTTCTGTTTTATTTTATTATTCTTTTTTTGGGTGGTGTTGGCCCTGCGGTGGACTGGCCAGCTGTTCAGGGTGTATCCTGGCAGTCGGCATAGATGGGCTCCAGTCCTAGTAGGATTAGGGTTTTTGGCAAATGAATGAATGAATGATTAATCCCCCCCCACTAATAAACAGGTTAAACAGTTCTTTGGTGTAAGATTATTTTCATTTTGAGATAGTCTTCCTGTTAAGCTAGGCTAATGTTGGGATAAGTACAAGCAATACGTAAGATAACGGATTAGATTACATGGTTATAAACAAAAGCTTTGGAGGTTTAATGCTCTCATAAGAGCTCTACATATTTTTTTCTTTGAAGTTGGGAGAGTTTATCTTCTTGGCTGAATTTCAGTGTAATGAAGTCTGGGACGTGGCCTCTTAATACGATGGTTTGCAGTTGCCACATTAATCAATTTTTACTCTGTGATCGGAACAATACAAACTGCTTCATCAATCACATGCAAACCGTTTAGTGATCATTTCTGTGTGATAAAAGAAGGAGTGTGTGTGTACAAACCGTCCCTCTTTTATCTAGGTTTCTGCTATAACACCTTTTTTTACTTTTCAAAAATACCACTACATTTAAAATGTTACATGCTTAGATTTTAGACTTCAAAGGTTGGTGTCGAGCCTAATGGACTGGTTTTGCAACTCTCGGAATTGGCCAACTAATCCTGCTAGACTCTAAAAATTTTATCTCTGATTATTGTTTGGGTTGTGGACACAAACTCAAAGTAATACAGCAATGTTTGTGCCTGCTAGCTGTAGGTATACTACAATTTCCAATGTGCCATTGCCACGCCAAAGACTATATGGTCATGTATTACCTGGTAATACTTAAAGAAAAGGGATGACTATAACTTATGGTATGGTGCAAAAGTCTTGGACTTGTAAAGAAATGCTGTAGAGCAAATATTTCGTAAGAAAAAATAAAATTAAATGAGTTGAGGGGCTACAGCTAGGTTTGAACTGAAACGAAGTCTATAATAACGTATAGCATGGTAAGCAGAAAAGCAACACATTAAAGCTTGAGGTGAATGGACTCCAACAGCAGGCAACCACTTTCCACTTCTCTCGAGGAAGAACAAGAATCCGAGGCCATCATGGGCACAGACTCACCCAAACTGGATGGCTGCTTTCAGAAATACTGAAATCTGCCCGGCTGCTAGAAAACATTGCCATGCCAAGTAACAGAAATCACACTCTTTATTTTTTTACATGTCTGCAAGATGAATGCTCCCATATGACTGGCCATTTAGATGTCATAAATGTGCAGTGGTAAAACATTTCCTGATAAAACGTACAGCAAGTGTATATTTAGCATATAAAAAGGGCAGATCTTCATTTTATATTTTCTCTCTGCCCTCTAAGAGAGAAAACACACACACACTCTACAACAACAGGAACTTCAGGGGAACTTTGGAGGTTTATCCCAGACCAACTCTACATCTTTCAAATTATCAATAGACTTTTACTTCTTTTTAGTTCAAACAATAAACCAGAGCCACAAATCACTGCCCCCAAGCCATAATAGCAGTCTGGTGGTCCATGCACACATCATTATAATATTGGTGGCTTCATTTCCCCAGTTAGAAGTCAGACTGACACAGAGCAGCATTTTCCCCACAGATACATTTTTCTCACACACACTTGGTGGAGCTGCTAGTGCTCCTTTTAAAACATTCCAGTGGCCAACCAGAGCATCCCTTTACATCACTGATGACAGAGAAGCATCTTCCTCATATGAACATCTGTGATTAGGACTGAGCAGCAGAAATCACTCAGGCCGAAATAGCTGCGATGCAGAGACACACTAAACATTAATGCAACAATGTCTGTTTTCTGTTTCTCACACACACAAAAAACCCTTACTGCTGGCCAGCTACTCCCCCTGCTGGCTTCCAGGGACATACACTCTATCCACATTATTTTACATTGCTTTGTCACAGCCAAAAATCCAGTTTCTACTTCTTATTCTTCTCTGAAATAATGTCTGTTTTATCTAATGTTTAGAATAATACTGTACGTAACCAGGCATTCTGCACTGTAAAGATAAAAAAAAAAAAATGTATATGTGGCAAATCCGAAAACAAAAACAGAAATACAATTTCCTTGTAACTGGACCAAAATGGTGATGAAAGGAATTAATAAATCAACCCATCTCATTGTTTCATAGACATCCAAGTTTAAAAAAAACATCCACAGCATAAGGTATTTTGTACCACAGTACAGCAAGGAAAATAAACAGGAGATAGCACATCAACATTTTGCATGCTATGGTTTTTCCTTGAATTTGAATATCATCTAGAAGCACAACAGCCTTATTTCCCAAAATTATAGAAATTGTATTATATGGCTTCTTGTTTGGAGGAACAAGATGCTACACATGAAAAAAACATTTTTACACGCACATACATACTGTACATACACACATATACACGTACATGATGCCGTAAAAAAAAATGCGGCGGTGGGTGGTTAGGGTATATCAGTAAGCAGAACCTTTACCTTAAAGCAGCCACATGATTACTAATGTTTACCAGCTCAATGTTCAAGGATTATATTATATAATATAAAATACACTTAAAATACAAAAAATTCAATGCAGGATACTGTATCTAGGTTTACGGGAGCAGACAGCACTTGCCAGAAGTTCATCTCATTCAAATCTCGAAAATTAAGTTCTTGTTGTGCAAAATCTCAAGCCAATATCATTTGCTTTAACGGTTTTTGGCCAGTTACTGGAAACCTGGGTTTTAGAAAACCAAAACCCATGCAATAATAAGTATAGGATTTTATTACATTCATGCCATTTCTCAACAGATTAGTGTTGGAGGAGTCAAAGGACTGAGATTAGGATTATTGCCTGTGCAGTAGGAAACTATATCGGCACCAGAATTATTATATTTAAGCACAAAGACCTGAAACACTGAAAGAAACGTTTAAAGCCATACTTCTCCATGTAAACTTGGGCCTTGATGTCATTATTCTGAGATTCAGTTTTCAATTTACACCCCCACAAAATAAATAAACAAACAAACAAACAAACAAATAAAAAGATAAAATAAAAATCAGTAAAATAGCCACCATCAGTCTAAGATTTTGCACACGACAGATTTTTATAGATGTTTTATTGAGATTAACTTTCAACAAGTGCGGTTTCCTATAATCATGCAGACTTAAAATTGAGAAATCAACAAGAAAACATTAGTCAGTATATTTATTGCAAGTAACTCTTTGGCAGTACAGTGCAGGGCATTATAACACTTAAGGCGTGATTGTCTATTGAGAAGTGTGTTACAGTTACAGCATTGTAATGACAGTGGGAGGAGTGAAGATGGACACAAAGCAACACACAAATCAGAATTTTAACAAAATATTATATGTTGTCTTTGCTGCTACATGAAGTTATGTTTAGAAAAAGGCTACCACAAACTGGAGAAGCTATTTTGAAAAAGACTGTTTTTATGAATAATGGAAATTATGACAAGTGTTATGGTTTACAAACATTGGGGAGGGGGTGTGCACAATGAAAACTTTCTATTATTCTTTAAAATAAAATAGAGTTTGGGACTATAATGGAAATGGTCACTGTGTCAACAGTCATCTACCCTTCTTGGTGTAAAACACCCACTCTTTACCATGAAGAGGGTGAACCCAAAATTATCAAACCATTATGAATCAACACACTGATGTGAAGAGTAATATCCATAGTGGTTGAGATGTTATACGGGAAGGTAAAGGACAGAAGACGAATGAAAAACTGATGTTCCTTGAACAACCGAAGGTGTTCAGTTAGAGCCTCATAGCCACAGAGGTTCACACGGTCCAATTTGAGAAAGCATAACTGAACCGTCATGAGTAGTGTGCTAAACTAGCAAAAAGGCAAATGACTTGGACACAACTGTGTTTTGTAGCAAAGCAGTGCAAAACCTGCAAGGAATCTTTACTACTAAATTCTGCTTTGTTCTGAACACACCTGACTGTCAACGAGTGATTTTGAGCAAAGTCTGCTGTATCGGCACAAAACATAGCATTCACGGGCTTGCACCTGCTGTTAGTGTTAGTTTTTTTGTTTTGGTTAAGACTGCCAAACAATAAATCATGCTTTTCTTCTTCCAAAAATTTATAAAATATAAATTTTGCTCTGCTGCTTCCTTACACAAATCCTTTTAAAAATGGAGTCAAATTCGGAACCAGTCCCATTGCACCGATCTGCTGCTATGTAAATATCACATGCTGAAAAAAAGAAAAGGTCCACAGTGGCCTGGTCCAGTATGCATGAAAACATCTCTCAAGGAAAAACAGAGGAACAACAAAAACATTCAAACACTTCCTAAACACAATCCGTAAACAATATTGAAGGAGGCATTTAATAAAAAGTGGACAGATTAGCAGTCACACACCTCTTATCTTCAAAAGACAGGAAAGGAAAAACAAAACTGAAGTCAATACCATTGGAAAATATTGTCTTAATGCACATTTCAATATAAAAACATGCAGCGCCTCCGTCTATGAATACTTAGATTCCACATAGTGTGTGCTGAAGTATAAAGTGCAATATTATACAAAGGGGGAAAACAGTTTGGATTAAATGCTGGTTTAAACCTATTTTGGTTGTGTTTTTTTTTTTTAAAAGTAACGCATGGTGGAGTTTTGGAGAAAACAAACTAAAGTTTGGTTTACTACAACTATACCCTATATCTCCAGCATGTTAGTTACGAATAGACTGAACTAAAGTACACACATATTTGAGGTTAACCTTTAGGAGAATATGCACCTGATAACCATACATAAATGTAAAACGATGTTATTCTTTGGTTTAAAAAAAAATCCTCACACATTTTAGTAGACTTTAACAAAACATTTTTGTGCCAGATTTCTTGATAAGGCAGTAAAGGTTGGGGGTTCACAACACCTCGTCTACATGAAAGGTGTTTGGCTGGGATGAACTCGAAAGTAAGAAATGATTAGAGGCTGTGCTTTAGCTCGGTAGTGTTGGCACAGGAAGAAAGAGCAGAGATGATCAGAGACACCAGGTCTGGCCTCACACTCTAGACTCAACCAAACACGCAAACCTCTGCTAAAAGGGCTTTGAGCCGTTCTGAAGCATGTTCTCTTCATTCTCTTGGAATTTGGAAGTGATAACATCATTTTGAACCAACTCCAAGGCGCCAAGGTCACAGCTGATCTGAGCCAAGAACACTGTACCAAGACAATACATGCCCGAGTCCCATTCAAATAAGTAAATGTCTCTGAATTCGCACAGTCCATACAATCTCTTCCCAGATCCTCTGGCTCAGAGGGAGAAAAATAGAAAATAATTTAGAAACTGAGGAGAGGGTGAAGAGAGGGAGAAGATTGCACCGATTCAGGGCTGCCAGGGCTTTCTGTCTTTTCCTCGCTGTTCAGGAATGTGTTTATAGTGACACTTCTCCCCAAAATGACAGCCTGTGGTCCTCCAGAAATAGCACTCATCTCCATTGACCGGACCCCTGCGCCTTGCTCTGGAGGAGATACACACAAAAAGAATGTATGCATTGCAATCTGAACTAAATGTTGCACTTTTTTCTTTTCTTTTTTTTTTTTTTTTTTTTAGACAGATGCTCAGAGGTTTCAATGTCAAGCTCATTACCCAGCAGTCCCTGCAGTCTGTGGAGCAGCAGAAACAGGGAATGGCTTCAAAATACGTCTATCTGGATACCGGACCACTAACCGTGTGTTTTCTATCAAATAGCCCTGTTAAGAGTAAAAAGAAATTGCGATCCATAATCAAATACCATGCATAGAACACCTTTAACACTCCTGTTCGGTCATTAAATCACTTCCTGACTTCATGTAGACAGCCTGAACAGGTCACATTGTGGTTAATAGCAATAATCCATCAGTAAATCTGTACACTATCGTCAGGAAATTGCAAGTTTGAATCCTGAAGATGCTATATCCCTCCATGTCCAGGAGCCCAAGGAGCAAAACTAGCCAAGCTGGGAAGATGGATGTTCCTATCCCCCCCCATCAATCACTGCAGGTGAGTTTCTATTAACCTGCACAATTTTAAGTGAGAACTAAAAATTATAATTAATAGAAATGTGTGAATTTGGCAGGGGTTGGACTTTGAGTATGGTTTTACAGACTATTCTGCAAAATTTCACAAACTTGAACAGGAAGTACATTTTTTTTTAATCACTGGTTCCATGACAGGATATGAATGCAGTGATCACAGAGCCTCGCTTAAGTTCCATACTGAGAGGCATTAAAAATGCAACAAGCACAAATGTACAACATGTTGTATATAAAAATGAAAATTTGAAAACAAACTTAAGTACTCAAGTGTGGTGTAGATACCAATTTCTCATGAGTAAAAGTGAATGCCCACGTTAGCGTGTACGATCACAAGTCTGATACCTTATCCACTCCTTGATTAATCCACAAAGTAGAGCGCGAGATCAAAACATGTTTGTTTGTTGTCAAGTGGCACCTCTGGCTATAAAAAGCCTGGTAAGTTTGTGAAAAGTGAAGATGCCATGAATGCCACAAGCAAGCAGAGACCAGGGCCCTGGGCATGCTGAGTGCCGGAATGAACACTGCAAGGGAAGCAGCACACTCTCGCGTGCATCGTTCAACTGTTGTACGCCTTCAGACACGCCACAGACAGACGGAAACCCCATAAGACCGACCAAGTCCTTGCCAGCCACGTGTCACTACAGGTGCACAAGTGTTAACCTTCACACTGCCGTGTGTGTTGTTTGACAGGGGATAGATGGCTGATGGGAAGCAATTTGCAGGTGATCAATTTATGGAGAAAATGATGGCGGAAAACTGATGAGACAACATGTTCAGAGATCTTAAGGTGTTAATACTAAATCTCTGAAAGATACTAAGGACAACTCACATTGAGCTTCTCCATGGCTCGTGTAGCCATGCTGGCGTTTTTGAAGTTCACAAAGGCACAGAAACGTTCATGCAGCACCCGGATGCTCTCAATTTCTCCATAGCTGGAAAAACAAGCAGGAATGAGTCAACACAATGGGAAGATGGAAAATAAACAAGTGTAATACACTCAAGGCTCCAGTTTTACTTTTTGAAGAGATCCCATAGGTGCTTCTCCGTCAGTTCTGTGGTTACGTTACCCACCCAGAGAGAAGGGCATGGACTTCTGAGATGTAGGGAGAGGCAGAGAGATAATGAGCAAACCCACGAGACGCATGCAATATGTGTGCAATAATGCAAAGTATAAGAAACACCTCAGGCGGTTGTTTTACTCACCCTGGCTGAAGGAGAGCAGAGTCATTGTTTGCTGCTGTGAAAAGAATTTCGGCTGATGATTAACATTTTACCCTTTTTCACTTCTATTCATTTTTGATAACCATACCATTTCTAGGAGTTGAGAGCAATACTGCCCTCAAGTGGATGAAAGAGTAACAGCACTATTCAAATCATTCAATAACCCATATATTCTCATTTACTAGCGTACCTCTGGCTGCCAGAACAGCCTGTACTGTGCTGTACTTCTCAAGCAGAAGCACACTTTGCTCCTCTTCATACCCAAGATCCTGTTAAACAGAGGCAAATAAAACTGCATTCGTCACGTTTAAAATTCTGTTGGACTCACGTTTATCATTTCATCAGTCAACAAAATGAGCAACAAGGTGCTGATTAAAGACAGATTTTAGTGCTTCACTAACCATTAACTGGAGCACTTTGCAGTAGAAAAGATCACTTGCTGCCTCTTCACAGTTCTTATCCAACTTCAGGACCTGTTCCATAGCTTTCTCCGCCTCACTGTACCTCTATCAGATGAGTACATTTACATTACATTTTCATTTACATTATCATTTTTATACAACTGAGGGTTAAGGGCCTTGCTCAAGGACCCAACAGTGGTGATAGTGGGGATTGACCCGCTGACCTTCGGATCACTAACCCATCGCCTTAACCACTAAGCCACCACTGCCCTACTGTGAGTACACAACATAAATGGGATGATGACGACTAACACAAAATTACACAATGACGACAATACCTGTCATACCTTAAGGCCCATGAGGGCACTTCCCTTGCGGTAGTAGCCTTTAGGCCACTCAGGGGCCATATGAATAGATTTTTCAGCATCTGCTATTGCTAGAGAGTACTGCTCCAGACAGTAATAACAGTACGAGCGATTTCCAAAAAACCTGCCATGAAGATAAAAGTTACAGTTTAATATCGGAGAAGTTAAATTACCCATATTTGCTGTCTAAGTGGAATGAAAATACCTGTAGTCCTTTGGGTCACATTTGATAGCTTCCGTAAACATATTAACAGCCTCACTGTACTGCCCCTCATTTACCAGTCTGATCCCCTTTTCTGCAACAGAGAGAAATAAAACCTCAAAGCCTTACCATAAGAAACAAACAAACATACAGACAGGTTTTTACCTGGTATGGATTGTCAACGTGACCCTTCAACCATGTGTCCACACTCATGAACTGTGTATTTAATGCGCACTACAAGCATTAAAAATGGTACTAGCACAATAGTACACCTAAAGTAAAACAGGGATTTTTTTTTACATGAGTCCTATTTCCTTATCGGTTTCATTTAAATTTTTTAAGACACAGAAACAATAAAAACTCAGAACAGCACTGAGTTAGAACACTATAACTATAATCCTACATGGCAAATATCCTCCTCTGCTTATTTTTGCTACTGATATTCTCATAATGATACAAATGTCTGACATAATGGAAAGGACTCCTATAGAAATACCACAATAACCGTTCAAAAAAAACAAAAAACAAAACAAACAAAAAAAAAACACACACACATCCTAACACTCAGTATGCATTGGTTTAGTATCTACTACATGACTGTCACTGTAACATGTTCTTTGAGTATGCTAGCAAGCAGTAATCACAATTCAGACATACTCCACCACCATCTTACCTTTCCTTTAACCCTGATGATTATAACTTTTTTTAGCTAATATAAGTAAGGCTGGATAAAAAAAAACACATTAAAAAAATCCAGTATCTCATCAGGGCCCGCACCCAGAAATTGGTGCCATCTATTATTTTATTTTTTAATTTTTCTCCCTCCAAAAAAAATAAAATAAATAAAACACACTCAAAATCTCAGAAAACGCCCCAGACAACAAAAACGACACAGAACACAATTCTGTGTTAGATTGTGTGATTGTGATTCTGAGATTGGATTATTGGTTGGTTTCTGGAACTGCAAGACTGCTGTTCTGTAGACAGGTGTTCAATGCACGTTAAACATACATGTAAAAGACTGGTCATCTACGGTGTACGGTGTAGCTTCAGGTCACTTTACCTATATTTAGCTTTAAAAGCTTTTATGCTTTGACAGTCACCTCATTTCTCTATTTAAAAAAACAAAGAAAAAAAAAAAAAAAAAAAAACAGAAAAAAAAGTGAAATGTCATTTTTCTTACTTGTTGAGCTTTTGCTTGTAATACTTGTTTTCAGTTTTTTAATGACTATTGGTATTTGTTCTTTCTGTCTGATGTTGTGCTTCCTAAATAATGCTCTTTTTCATTCATTTTTGTTTTTAATTTTTGAACTCATTTAGTGTAGATATTTACAACTCTAATTTTGCATATTTCACTTTCAATCCCCTTTTTCCATTGTGGTTGTTTGACTTTTCTTAGTATGTTTCTCCTCTTTTGTTTGATGGCCAGTGATTCAGTGATGGCAGAGGCAGTTGCATAGATGAGATGGTTAATGTCTGTCAGGTACAGTGCCTCTGGGAGCTGGTTTATAATCTGGTTGATGGCTTTGTTTGCTCTCTCTATGGCTGATTTTGAGTGCCTATCTCTTTTTATCTTTGGAGTTGGCAGTCCCTGATCTATTGGGGTTTCTTGGACTGTTTCAAATTTTCTAAGGATGCTTTCTTTCACTGCACTCACCTTCTCATCCTGTTCATCTTTTTTTCATTTTTCATTTTCATGATTCCTATCCTCTCATTAGGGTTTGCATGCTCATCTCTTTGTTTCACTCCTGCTTGAATAGCTTGCAGCTCCATTTTGGTGAGTCATTCCTTACTGACAATGTCACTGTAGACATTTGCAAGTTTATGAGTATTGAGATTCAACATCCTAAGCAGTGTTTGGCAGATGTTAAACGACCTACTCATTCGGTTTTAGTACATACGACACAGAGATGTAAGTAAATCACATGCTGTAAGGGGTCAATCTTACATCTACCATGTTGCCATGCACCAACAAGGCCAGCGATTGGAATGCTGATACTGGAAATAAAGGACACACTCGCCATACTGACAAGAGACAGCCAAGATATCAAGGAACTATTCACAGAGCTCAAGCACCTGATACCTGCAGTATTCGAGAAAAGAAGATTGTTATGGGACTGAAGGTGAAAAACTTATTTTCGCAATTAGTATGAGGAGAGTCAGCGAATGAATAAGATAAGACCAATAAATAGCACAATTGGTAATTTTTTTAATTATCGAAATACACACAGCATGTTCTTGGCTCCCATAAGAGAAAGAAATTATCAATACCATTCATAGCTTACAAAGTATACAGTCACAAGATAATTCAATTCATTTCAGTTTTATTTGTATAGCGCTTTTTACAATTGACATTTTCACAATGCAGCTTTACATAGTAAAAGTAATTTAAGGAGAAATCTATGAACTTTTCTACAACCCCCTACACATCCATAATAAGCAAGCCCACGGTTACCGTGGCAAGGAATAACTCCCTCAGTTGACACAAGGAAGAAACCTTGAGAGGAACCAGGCTCAAGAGGGAAACCCATCATCATTTGGGTGA
>JAQMYF010000027.1:31871206-31882064 GCA_030014195.1 Neosilurus mollespiculum
TACATCAGTGTCCACCCACAGGTGGGTAGGGATGACTACATCAGTGTCCACCCACAGGTGGGTAGGGATGACTACATCAGTGTCCACCCACAGGTGGGTAGGGATGACTACATTGCCAAAAGTATTTGCTCATCTGCCTACACACGCATATGAACTTAACATCCTATTCTTGATCCATAGGGTTTAATATGACGTCAGCCCACCCTTTGCAGCTATAACAGTTTCAACTCTTCTGGACAAGCTTTCCACAAGGTTTAGGAGGGTGTTTATGGGAGTTTTTGACCATTCTTCCAAAAGTGCGTTTGAGGTCAGACACTGACCTCACGATGGACGAGAAGGCCTGACTCACAGTCTCCGCCCTAATTCATCCCAAAGGTGTTTTATTGGGTTGGCAGGCCAGTCAAGTTCTTCCACACCATACTATACACCTATGGCTGTATATATACACCTATATATTTATTAAAAACCTCTCTCTCACAGACAAAATGTTCTAAGGAGAAGTTTGAATGTTAAGTTTAGTTGTGCCGTCCTTGAATAAGGCTATATGGATAATAAATAAATAGGAAAAACCCAACACCTTACTTTTTACATCCTTGAAGGTTTTGAAACTGTAGCCAAAAAAAAAAAGAAAGAAAGACATTATTGTAATATCATATCAAATAAGGATACCTATAGAAGTACAATATTTAAAGTCGGCTTACAAACTGAATCAGGTGGACGTTGTAATATCCTTTTTAATGGTCCCTGCTGAGTCCCATGGCTAGTATAACACATCGCCTCTCTTTCTGTTTAGAATATAACGCCATAACGTTGCGGTTAGCATAAACTAGCTCTTGCTTTATATGTGGGCTCTCCATATAAATAGTTACAAAGTACTTGTATAGTACAAGCACTTGTTTTTGTTTGCAGCGTTAAACACTTTATATAAATAGTTGAACACCTTTTGTTTGCCGTGATGGGAAAATCAAATAAATGTAACTGGATGTACTACAATAGAAGGTATGTCTGAGTCTACTGAACAATAACAATGTTTTACACATTGAACACTCAACTACAGTATATTCCTAATTTGGCCGGTTGAAATAATTAGCTGGATTTGCATCTGGAACGCGGTATGCCAGGTGACAACCCCTGCTTTAAACTCTGAAAAGCCTTATGCTTTCCTTTATCAAACTCCTTTCATGTAACTGGATTGGACATCACAAAAACATCACTACCAGACAATATCAGATACACCAGCACCTGGCTGGTAGAATACAGAAAACATGCATTTTGCTAGTTCTGAAAGGCTGAATACTACTCAGAGAAAATGACCTTGGACAGTAACACAGGAAAGGCTGGACTGACAATTTCTAAACCCTTATAAAAACAAAAAACAAAAAAAAAACCCTTATATAAAAAAAAAATTGTGGTTGCTAGACCTTGGTCATTAGCTGTGATGTCTGGCTGGTGATGACTGCATTTAAATAATCCCTATTATCAGCTCAAAATAAAAGCAAAGGAAATGGTTTTATTTTTGCTAAGCTAGAATAAAAACACAGTGCTTATAGAAATAAAATTACCTCCTTATTTACTCAAAGCAACATAGTCAATGAAAGATAGTATCATTACAGAAAGTATTTAATAATGTGATGTGGTTAACGGATAACCCCTCCTAAAAAATTCAATCAGGAATAAGCTCAATCAGGTGTAACTAATTTTCTCCATTGCAAACCAGGTGAAATAGTTTCCACCCATGATCAAGTGTCAATGGTTAGACCTCTGACAATTTGTTTTAGAGTTGATTTTGCATGGCTGTGCAGTAGGGGTGGGTGGTATGGTAAATATCTTCTATAATTTTATCACAGTAATGGTATATACAGGGTGAGCCCCCCAAAAAACACCCTAATTTCAAAGGTAAAAATAAAAAGGTTAAAAGATATTAAAATCTTTATTTGCACACATTTATGTTCATCATTTGTACACATGAAACTTAAGGCAGGAGAGACAGTGCTAAGGTCTGCTGGTAGCCCAAGCCGGACTGTCCAGCAGTCACGGAATGGCTGGGAGCATACAAGCTGAAGCTACTTTTTTTTTTTTTTTTTCCTGTGGGGCAAGCTTCAGATAGCAGCTGGATGAGTCGGTATAGCTGGCAAATACCCCCAGAACATTTTTGTAGTTTACTGCTCAGAGGTGCATTCTGAAGGGTATTTTATGCCATTAACCATGTATCAGTGATGATGCAACACATTAAAAAAAGCGAATACATACAACTTAAATTTCCAGCAACTCATAACAGACCTGTTACCTTTAGTGAGGAGTGAAGGATGACAGACAGACAAACAGATATACAAAGTATCAGATGTAATACTAAATGATTACAAAATTGGATTTATTCAATTTGATAAATAAATCCAATAATAAGTAGAATTATTGGATTCATTTAATTCATATAGTGTAAAATTCTTTGTGACCTGTGAATATTATAGCTCAACCAGATGTTCATACTCTGTGTATAATAAACTTTGTTTTATTTCAAAACAGCATAAAATAGAAAAGAATAGAATTTAGTCAATGTACCAAAATGACTAGTAGAAAAAAATCTACTGACTCGGTATTTTGTGAGAACTTGATAATTTTTTTTGAGAATTTAATAAACATAACACTACTTTACTAGACTAGCCTGTGGAAGACGATGTTAAAGTTCAGACGCGCATCTCTCCCTGCACTCGTCTGATGAGCCAAAAGGGAAGATTGCGAAAATGTTGTGATATAAATTTAAAGTTTTGATGCCTTTCCGATAGATCTAGTCAAAACCATGCTTAAAATGTATAAAAAACATTTGTGTGTTTCGTTTACCCTGTGCGTCCATTTCCAGTATTAAAAAATGGAAAGAGCAGTCATAGAGCACATGCGCAAACAAACTTTCCACAACTGGACAGGAGGAGCTCTTTTTTTGTGTGAACAATAAAATTATTACGTTTTATACACTCTAAGACCATATTTAAAATGGATAACTAGATTGTATAGAACAGTTGTTCAAGAGTTACTTTAGTGTTTCGAAAAAATATTGTACTGGAGTTAACATTCATTTCAAGAACAAAATTGGATTATGACATCACATTGTTTTGATCTTGCTACAAAAACAAGCTTTGTTTTTTATATCAACTATTTGAATTTAAGGTTATAGAAGTGAAACATTACAAATTATGCATTTACCACCTTTGGAAGTTCAGTAGTAAATACTTGTTGTTGTAAATGCAGAATTTACAACACTTCACAAACGTGACAATGAAAAATAAACTAAAGCAATTTTTTCAAAGCTTTTGCTATCAACACACACACGGCTTGCCATAGAAATGACACACGATCACCAAATGTGTTGCATGGGTTGCCTACAGGAATGTCTTGGATGTTATTGTATATGAGACACAGTCTATCAAATAAATGATAAATATTCTTCCCCTTATAAACAATTATCATATGGTCCTGCTGTAAGGAGTGCCTGGACCTCTGTGGTCTATATTTTTTCCCCTGAATCCTGTTTTAGTTCTTGGTTCATGTATTTTAACATTGTAAAATTTAAATAAGTGAAAAACCCCAAATTTACAAAGTGTGGTTTATTTTCAATAAAACTTAATTATGAATGAGTACCCTCAAAAGACTCCCTTACTGCACAGTGCTGTTAGTTTGGAACCTGCAGAACTCAGCTGTCTGTCATAGACAAAATATGAAAATATTCAGGTTATTTTAAATTATATACTGGGTAAAGATTGGCTTCCTATTTCGAATATTTATTTTGAGTCTCAGAAGCCGGCAAAGCACATGCAGCAACTAAAAAAAGATTTGTTTATCACAAAACTGAAATCCAAAAATCCAGAAGATAGAGGATCAAAGACTACGGCTCAGACTCGCACAGATTAAAAAAAAAAAAAACCCCACACAATTTAGGTAGGCAGACAGACTTAAAGGTTAATAAATGTTCTATATTTCACAGTAATGTAGTCTTTTAAAAGTTAAAATCCAGCGTTTGTCCTCTCAAAATAGTCTGTCAAAGTTTAGATTGCTACGGTAGAATTTAACATAAACTGTGATTTTTAAAATCTAATACATGTATGTACTTCCATCAGTCTAGAAATAAAATTATGCTTATATTACATATAAGCTTCAAGAGAAAATTGTTTCAATAATTAAAATTTAGATTAGGAAAAAAAAAGTTTTTAACCCATGCCTCCTTAAAAACATACATTCAAGCTTATACATGTGAACAAATGCACAAATTATGATATATATTTCTGCTTAACTGTGTCTGTAAATCCTTTCCGGAGAAGACATGCAAGCACACACTGATAAAGAATTTACAGCATTAAGGATGAAAGCATATTAAATACATCATATAAGCAGGTTTCATGTAACTTTAGTTTTATATTATTAACTGCAGTAACAATCATTGTGGTTTTCCGAAGAACACATTTTTGGATGGATATACCTGCCAAACTGATGTGATGCTCAGTACAGCAATCATTTCACATTTAAATTCTATTTTCCAGCAAACTATACAGTACCATACTGCTTCAAGAAAAAGAAAATATACATGAAGAATGCATATCTAACCCCTACGTGTGGTGTCTAGAGTGAATGGAAACACACTGCCCCAAGTGAAACTTGGTTCATAATTAGCAGTACAATTCTGAATTTAACCAGTTAAAAGCTAACTACATTTTTTTTTTTTTTACAGTAGAATGAATTGAAATCTGTACAGGGTCAAAATTTTAGCAATATGTTACTCTAAAAAGAAGTTTTATCAGAATTCAGAAAGGATATCATTAGTGTAGTGGGACTAGTGTCCATCTGTGTAACAATAAATGAGACAACAAAGTATACTAGGTCTCTATTTGCAGGGGTTTCTTGTATAATTTTAAAAGGACAACACTGTGAAAAGGCCCCAAGCTAAAAACTCATAACCAGAAAAGACACATCATTTGTATTTGGTTGACTCTTGTCTGCCCACTGTAAAAGCCTAATGCTAGGGGTAGGTAATATGACATCATATTACAGTACTTTGAGACATAATTCTATTTCTCTATAGATAACATGCCAGCAAAAAGTGTTGCATTTTTTGTATGATCATTACAGGCATTAAAAAAAGTTTCACACAAATAAATCACACTAGTGTTTTTATCTGTAGCTAATGGAGAAAGCTTGGGTAGGATCTCAAGAGTACAAGTATACCTACATATAATATTGCATAAAGACATAGATTCAACAATAGATTCAACCTGTGCAGTATGATGATAGTTTTCTGGAGTCACACTGTACATCGTCTCATATGCTCTATTGTTTTTCATTGTGTCTCAAAAAAAACAAACTGCCTTTTAGACAATGCTTTGGTTTCTTCCAGACTGCCCAGTTGTAGGTAGGAAATTTGCATAAAGGCAACAAACAAGAATGAAGGAGTGAACACGACAAAAAGTTTTGGGTAATTCACAAGGCCAAGATAGCCAAGACAAAACATGGATCTTGTACCCAAACGAGGGGCTACCCCTACTGATACACTTACATGGATCGGCTATAAAAAGTCAGACTCGGACTAGAAAATAATACTTTGCGAATTATGTGCAGTCTGATCCTCATTATAGACT
This sequence comes from Neosilurus mollespiculum, assembly GCA_030014195.1. Lineage (NCBI taxonomy): Eukaryota > Metazoa > Chordata > Actinopteri > Siluriformes > Plotosidae > Neosilurus > Neosilurus mollespiculum. The sequence continues at coordinate 31,876,828 of JAQMYF010000027.1, forward strand.
CAGTTACCACTAACAAGTGCTGCAAAAGCACAATATACAACCAATAATTGGAATAAATGGAAGATATTTTATATTTTGTTACATGCTTAATGGAAAATTTGCCCAAAGGTTCTAAAGAATTAAAATGACCTATACTGTATTATGAGATTCTGGTCATATCACACAACCCTATTACAGATAATGGAGTCTGAAAAGTTAAGAGGGTATCTCTATAAAATCAGCAGGATCTCAGTGTAGGGACTGAGGAACCCCAGGAGTCTTTAACACTAACAATTTGCTACTGTTAATGAAATAATCCCCACTAGTACTGCATGGGAACAGCACAATTTGATTGGTCCGCTATCAGGAGATTAAAAAACATTATTCCAAGTGGATAATGCTCGAATCAAAACGACGGACACTCACAGTTTGTCACGGTCACTTGGAGCAGGCGGTGTCATCATTGTCCTGCTTCAAAATGAAAAAAATGTTGTAAAAAAAATAATATTTTTCTTGTATTTCTGTGTCGTATACAGTTAAACTTTGGATGGGTGTAAAAACGAATTTTACAGCGCTCAGGTTGTAACATGCCCATGTTGTATGTTCTAAACTACATAAGTAGGCTACAAGCAGGCACTGTTAACTACACAGTGCTTACCTCTGCTCAGAGTGCACAGAGCTAGCCTGATCTGAACCTATCATAAGTAAAATATGTAAAAAATAAATAAGTAAATAAAATAAACTTTTAAAATCCCTTTATTTTTAAAAAGATGTAACAAATAAGCCACATAAACCTTGCTTCAGTGTGCTTTTCTTTATGTTCCCATGTAGAATATAATAAAACAATTTTGTACCTTACACTGTCACTGAATTGAATAGCCCCAGAGACAGGTTACTTGAACTTAACATGTTTAATTCTTAATTAAGCAAAGAAATAATGTTAACTCAGTGTTTTCTGTTGGTGGAAAGTGCAGGGACAAACGACTCTATGGATCTAATAAAACGCCAAAATACTATTGTGCACATTTAAATAATGAGCCAAACTCTGTAAGGATGAATCATGTGGACTTTAACAGTTAAAGGTTCCAGACTGCGAAAATAAAAGTTTTAGAATGCATACAGATAGATACTACAGTCATTCCAGGTCAAATCATCAGATCCTATCCACCACCTAGTCTTGGATTCTCCCCCACCCAAAAAAAAAAAATTTAGAACAAAAATGCTTAACTTGAAAATTTCAGAAAGATCAGAATTATTTGCTATTTGAATTTTGAAGGGGGAAAAATAAAATAAATCGGGTGATTTTCAAAACTCAAATCGTCTACAATCTTTCTGGAATTTTCAGGTTCAACTTTTTTCATGATGTAGATACAAATATATACGTGTTTAGGCAAATCTGATATTAGGTGGAAAGTTTTCTAAAAATCTGATGATGACCCTACAGAGGAGGATGGTTAAATTTTAATAAAATCAATACAAACTCTGTGGAGGATTTTAGCCAAAGAAAAAGTTAGTACACTGCATCTCCTATCTTAATATAGTCATGTGAAAAAATTGGGACACCCTATGAAAGTCTGTATTTTTGTAAAAGTTTTGGAAATATAGATATTTAATCTCAATTTTAATTATACTGAGGAGGACAAATAATTTAACTAAGCAAATAAAACTGAAGAAAAGAGTTTAAGATCTTCTGTGGAATTTAATCCTACAAAATGCATATTATAAATGAGAAAAAAAAAGTTTGGACACCCCCACATTCATCAGCACTTAAAATAGCTCAACTCACACACAGATGTATCACATCAGGTGCACGTGATTAGATCATTACTCAGCATTTTAAATGAGGTTTGCCCTATTTAAACATCAGACATTTAGTTTGGTGTGTTTCTGACTGTTGAAGTGAGAGTAAACGTCATGGTGAGAGCAAAAAAACTGTCTGAGGCCTTCAGAAAGAAAATTGTTGCAGCTTATCAGTCTGGAAAAGGATTGAAAAAGATCTCAAAAGATTTTGAAATCATTCATTCCACTGTCCAGAAAATAGTCAACAAGTGGAGGGCTTTCAAAACGACTGGCAACATGCCCATGTCTGGTCGTTCTAGCAAGTTCACCCCAAGAGCAGACTGCAAGATGCTAAAAGAGGTCTCCAAAAACCCTAAAATGGCATCACGGGATCTACAGCAGGCTCTGGCTACTACTGATGTGACAGCGCATGCCTCGACAATCAGAAAGAGACTGCACAAGTTTAACTTGCATGGGAGGTGTGCAAAGAGGAAACCTGTGATCTCTAAAAAAAGAAAATATCAATGCCAGACTGAAGCTCGACCGGAGAGAATTTAGACAAAGACCAGAGCTTCTGGAATAATGTTCTACACACAGACGAGTCCAATATCGAATTATTTGGACACCAGAACAGAGGACATGTTTGGCGTAAACCAAATACAGCATTCCAGGAAAAGAACCTCAAACCAACTGTGAAGAATGGTGGGAGTCTCATGGTTAGGGGCTGCTTTGCTGCAGCAGGACCTGGACAGCTCACAGTCACATGACCCACCATGAATTCCACTGTGCATGAGAGGGTTCTTGAGCAACATGTGAGACCATCTGTAAGAAAATTAAAGCTGAAGCGGAACTGGACCCTGCAACATGACAATGACCCAAAACATACCAGAAAAACCACCAAGGACGGGCTGAATGCTAAGAAATGGAGAGTCCTGAGTCAGAGCCCAGATCTTAATCCCATTGAGATGCTGTGGGGTGACGCTGCACATGCAAGAAATCCCTCAAACATCTCACAGATGAAACGATTCTGCATTGAGGAGTGGGCAAACTTTCTTCAGACAGATGTCAGAGACTGGTAGATGGCTACAAGAAGTGTTTCACTGCAGTTATTTCAGCCAAAGGGGGTAACACTAGCTATTAGGGGGTAGGGTGTCCTAACTTTTTTCTCAAGTAAAATATGTATTTCTATAGAATTTCATTTTACAGAAGATCTCAAAGTTTTTTATTCAGTTTCAATTGTTCAGCTATATTACTTGCATCTCTCAGTATTGTTAAAATTAAGATTAAATATTCATAGATCCAAAATTTTTACAAAAACACACATGCATATATATAGGGTGTCCTCATTTTTTCACATGACTGTATATGGCTTACACCAAAAATTCAATTCTATTGTCAGATATTTGAAGACATGGAAACATGTATATTAAATTGAAAGACGTGAAATGAGTTTCTTTTTATAAAAAAGCTACATGAAGTAAATGCCACACAGTAAATCCGGCACGCAGTTTAACTGAATTAGCAGCAGGAATGGAAACCAACCTCTGGGTACACTGTTTGTAAAGGAAGAATTTCGACTTGCTTGGTCACTCACAGGGTTTTGTTCAACAGCAGACTAATTAATAGAGACTTTATAGTCTACATTAAAGTTAAATTGTCTTTGGTCAGAGTTCATCATGTCTGTGTTACATTAAGGGAACCATTTTAATCATTGTAGATTTGAGCGTGGCTTAGAACCCAACCACACAATACAAACATGCCAACAGCCAGGATTATGGGTGTATGTGACCAAAAGACTGTGAGTATGGGACTAAAGGACTATGTGAGTATGTATGAGACTACAGTGCCCTGCAAAAGTATTCACCCCCCTTGGCATTTTTCGTGGGTTTTTTTTTGCCTCACAACCTGGAATTAAAATGGATTGTTTGAAGGTTTGTATAATTTCATTTACAGAACATACCTACAACTTTGAAGATGTGTTTTTTGTATTTTTTGTTTTACTGTGAAGCAAACAACAAATAGAACAAAATGCCATCTTTTGCGGCAATTACAGCTGCAGGTTGCTTTGGATAAGTCTCTATGAGCTTGCCACTGGGATTTTTGCCCATTCCTCAAGGCAAAACTGCTCCAGCTTCTTCATGTTAGATGGTTTCTGCTTGTGCAAAAAGCAAAGTCTGACCACAGATTCTCAGTTGGATTGAGGTCTGGGCATTGACTAGGCCTTTCCAACACATTTAAATGTTTCCCCTTAAACCACTCGAGTGTTGCTTTAGCAGTATGCTTCGGGTTATTGTCCTAGTGGAAGGTGAACCTCCGTCCCAGTCTCAAATCACAGGCAGACTGAAACAGTTTTTTCTCAAGAATATCCCTGAATTTAGCACCACCCATCTTTCCATCGACTCGGATCAGTTTTCCAGTCCCTGCTGCTGAAAAATATCCCCACAGCATGATGCTGCCACCATGTTTTACTGTGGGGATGGTGTTCTTGGGGTAATGGGATGTGTTGGGTTTTCACCAGATGTTGTGTTTTCCTTGGTGGCCGAAAAGTTCAATTTTAGTCTCATCTGACCAGAGCTCCTTCCTCCATACATTTGGGGAGTCACCCACATGCCTTTTGGCAAACTCAAAACGTGCCTTCTTATTTTTAACGTTAAGTAATGGCTTTTTTCTTGCCACTCTTCCATAAAGCTCAGCTCTATGGAGTGTACGGCTTATTGTGGCCCCATGTACAGTTACATCAGTCTCTGCTGTGGAACTCTGCAGCTCCTTCAGGGTTACCTTTGGTCTCCGTGCTGCCACTCTGATTAATGCCCTCCTTGCCCGGTCTGTGGGTCTTGGTGGGCGGCCCTCTTTTGGCAGGTTTGTTGTGTTACCATGTTCTTTCCATTTGAAGATGATGGATTTGATGGTGCTCCGGGGGGATCAACAAAGATTTTGATATTTTTTTTTATAACCCAACTCTGAATTGTCCTTTGTCCATGACATGTTTGGAGATTTCCTTGATCTTCATGCTGTGATGCCTCTTGCTTAGTGGTGTTGTAGAATCTGGGGTCTTTCATAAAAGGTGTGTTTATACTGACAGATCATGTGACACTTAGATTGCACACAGGTAAACTTCATTTCACTAATTACATGACTTCGGAAGGTAATATGTTGCCCCAGAACTTTTGAGAAGCTTCACAAATGCACATGGCAATTTTCAGATTTTTATTTTAAGAAATGAATATATTTTTCTCATTTCACTTCAACAACTTAGACTACTGACGCAACAAAATAGGTAAAGGCGGGGGTTTGAATACGTTTGTAAGGCACTGTATGGGAGTGCGTATGAGACTCTGCGAGGGTGCGTATGAGACTCTGCGAGGGTGCGTATGAGACTCTGCGAGGGTGCGTATGAGACTCTGCGAGGGTGCGTATGAGACTATGCGAGGGTGCGTATGAGACTATGCGAGGGTGCGTATGAGACTATGCGAGGGTGC
>JAQMYF010000027.1:31882842-31901505 GCA_030014195.1 Neosilurus mollespiculum
ATGAGACTATGTGAGAGTGTGTATGAGACTATGTGAGAGTGTGTATGAGACTATGTGAGAGTGTGTATGAGACTATGTGAGAGTGTGTATGAGACTATGTGAGAGTGTGTATGAGACTATGTGAGAGTGTGTATGAGACTATGTGAGAGTGTGTATGAGACTATGAGAGGGTGTGTATGAGACTATGTGAGAGTGTGTATGAGACTATGTGAGAGTGTGTATGAGACTAGCCTCTCTCCACCAGCTGCTGCAGGCTTTTCACCATCTGGCGTTACAACGCAGCACATCCACAACACGGCGCAAAACAACCGCCAACTCGGTGTGCAGATAAATTTACTGCTTCGCCGGTAGTGAGACAAGCTTTTCAGACTTCACAGTAAAAGACGCCAGAAACACAGAGTAAATAAAAGCGGCTGTTCTGGTAGATGGAGTTAAATGAGCCCTGAACACAGAAAGAAAAAGAAGTTTGGCGAAGAGAACGAAAAGTTCCAAAGGCGTGAGACTTACCACTCCCCAACCCCAGAAACCGGCAAATGTTGAACCGCATCAGCCCAACCATCCAGCATTATTCATTTAAATCAAACATTTACATGTGCATTCTACTGTAGCCGCGCGCTTTAAACCACGAGATCAAACTAAAACTTCTGTAAGCGGCTCCTCGTCGGTGCGCCGCTTCCTCGGCATCAGCACAGTTTGGCCCAAACACAGGCTCCGCCCATTGTGCGTCTTAAAGGGAACGCTAGTGCGTGCTCGTGCGTGCTAGTGTGCACGTGTTTAAAGGAAAGGTTCGGCTAAAACAATCAAGTAACAGAAAGTAAAAGTTTTGTTTTACCGTACATTCGAAGCTCCAATTCAAAACTCCAAAAACATTTACTGAATGGCAAAGTACTGGCAATGCTATAACTATTACTATTATATTATTAAAAAGGTTAATTTATGGGAAGTGTTGGCCTGGTGGTGAGGTGCTGGATTACTGATTCCAAGGTTGGGGGTTCAAGCCCCACTATTCACTAAGTCACTGTTGCCCCCCAGTGCAGCTAACTGGGTTATCAAAGGCCTGTGCCATGTCTCTCACTGTCTGTGGTGAGAGGCATGTAAAAGAACCATTTTCGTGTTTCTGCCCTGCGATGGCCTGGCGAGCTGTCCAGGGTGTACTCTGCCCTCGCCCAGAGTTGGCTGAGATGGGCACCAGCCTCCCCGCAACCCTAATTAGGATTAAGCGGTTCAGTAGATGAATGAATGAATTTACACACACACACACACACACACACACACACACACACACACACACACATATATATATATATATATATAGTTGGATTATAAAAATAAAATGTGTCTAAACTTGATCTGTGTTTGAACTGACGGAAATAAAGATTACTTCCTTGGAAATGTTAGTATCCAAATTCTGCAAATTTTGTGGACACAGACAATAGAAGCTATTTTTACATCATATCAAATTATTCAAGATGATTTCAGGAAGACTGATGTTGCTTACAAAATATCCTGCTGGAGTTTCCCATGGCAATTTCATGTGGGAGCTCTTTGTGGACTTGAAAGTGGTGGTGATTAACTTTTATTTCCTGCTGTGTATAGGCTGCTCAGCTTGTATTTACAGTGCTGTAATTTAAGAAAGTATTCTCGTAAGTATAATTTAACTATAATATAAGTAACACGGTGGCGTAGTGGTTACATCCGCCTCACAGCGAGAAGCTCCCAGCCCCACGTACGGCAAGGGGTTTTTTGTATGGTTTTTGTATGTTTCCCTCATGCCTGTGTGGGTTTTCTCCAGGTACTCTGGTTTCCTCCCAAAGTCCAAAGACATGCACATTACTCACACTAGCAGTTCCAATTTGCCCCTAAGTGCAAGTGTAATTGGTTGTGTGTGTGATGGCCCTGCGATGCTGTTCAGGGTGTACCCCACCTTCGCCCAGAGTCGGCTGAGATAGACTCCAGCCTCCCCACGACCCTAATAGGATTTAGCGGTTCAGCGCATGAAATGAGAAATTCTTCTAGATCAACTGTAAACAAATGAATGTACAGCCTGCTTAGGGCTCTCTTTACAAGTTTTTATTGACATGAAGCTGTCAAGAAAACAAGAAGAGGTGTTTAAATTCCAATGCATCATTTAGGACTAGTAGTACTGGTTAAAAGAAAACACAGCATACACCCTCGTAATGAATTTATTTGAACAACACCACTGACAATTACTTACAGTGATATAGTGATTGCAACTGATATCTAAGCACAGCATGTTATATGCACATCATATATCATCATCAATAATATGGATTTGTCCTGTCTGTGAGCAAATTATTATTATTATTATTATTATTATTATTATTATTATTAGAAACCTCCTGTGTATATATCAAATTATACCCATGATTCACTCATTCACTGAGCACTTCAAGATTTATACTGGCTTGGCAAACAAGTGTCTGTTATATATATTTCAATCATTAATGTCATTTCATATCATTTTCTGAACATTTTTATTCTTTATTATGATCGCATCCCAGCTGACCCTGAACAGCTGGTTAAACCATCACACGGCCAGCACACACCCATAGCCATTTACACTCACATTTACACTTGGGCAACTGAGAATACACAGTGAGCCTAATATGAATGCCTTTGGACCATGGGAGGAAACCAGAGTACCTGGAGGAAACCCACACAAGCATATGGAGAACTCCACACAGAAACACCCTCACTAGGCATGGGGCTCCACAAAGTTCTTGCTCTGAGGTGAATGTTCTAACCACTATGCTACCATGCCGATCTATTTCTATCATTTTGGTTGAAACTATGTGGAACTTACAGCCCATCTCAGAAAGTTCACATAGCGTGTCAAGGACAGGATGTGAGACAAAACATCAATGCATTTCTATCTTATTCATTTGATGACGTAGCATATTCTTGAACATTCTTGAGTTACTAATAATTTTTAAATCCTCCAAACTAGAGATGGTTATTTTCACAGGCTATTTGTTATATATTTATAGGCTAACACTCTGTTTTGAGAAAGAAATACACCTCTTTCGACTGAATAGTATAAATTAACGAAACAAAGAATTTTAGACAAAAGCAAAGTTTCTAGGACAAAATTATTATTTTGTGTAACAATTGTTAATTTATACCATGTCAATGTTTTCACTTTATTTCATATTCATTTTGCAACTCATTTGATGGATGTAAATTTGTGTTTTCATGGAAAATGTGAAATTTTCTGGGTGACTCTTTTTTGGGCAATAGCGTACATACTAAAATGGCATGGATACACTTGGCAATGAGATGATCGACAACCACAGTGATATGGTTCATTCATCAGTGTTTCAAGTCAGCCAGGACAGTGAAGGCAGCATTCCGGCCAGCAGCACCCATCACACCCCCACCTGCAAAAACCAAAGTGTACATAAATAGGATAGGATTTTATATACAGTATAATAGAAGTCATGCTTAGCCATCAGTGAGATTAATTTGAGATCTTTTTTTGTATTCTTATGTTGTTGTTAAATTTACAACTGAAGAGTTTTAGATTGTCTGTTACACACCAGGATGGCTGCCGCTACCGCACAGGTACAGGCCTTTGATTGGTGTCCGGTAGTGCGCGATAGAAGCCAAAGGTCTTGCTAAGTAAAGCTGATCCAATGACATTGAACCATGGAAAATGTTCTGTGGTAAAATAATAATAAAGAAAAGCAAATATATCTTTTTAACACAGCACAATATTAACATGAGGTCAGAACTTTGAATGAAGCAAATCTTTTTACTCCTGTCAACAGGCATCACATGCAAAACAATGATATTCATCCTTTAAACAATGTTGACAGGACAAAACTTATCAAGATTTTATGCAAATACCCCCCCAGTGAGACCGAATTCCCTCTCCAGATCAGGTGGAGTCAAAATATCCTTGCCAACTACTGACTGCTTAAATCCAGGAGCATACAGCTCAACAGAATCAAACACTGTAAAAGAAAAAAAAAACAGTCAAAACTGTACACAGAGGTAATGCAAATGAACAGCATCTCTGGTAGTGTATAATGATGTACAAAATCAAATATCAAACATGACCAGAAGAAAACTAGATTCTAACCTTTATTTGCATAATTCTCCCTGTCCTCATTTGTCCAGGCTTGTCCTCCTTCCAGCCAGTAAGGGGTAAACTGTGTAAAAAAAGACACCACGTGACAGCCGGGTGGAGCAAGAGTGGGATCCAGCACAGATGGTATAGTCATCTCAATCATAGGTCTGAAATAAGAGCAATACTGCATATTACAATAATAATAAAAACAACAACAATACTAATACCAATAATAATAATTATAATAATAATAATAACAATAACAACAACAACAACAACAATAGTAATAATATGTTGTTTTGACCTGCTACAAAAGACATGCTTGCTCAGAACAGCAAGATTTCCAGGAAAGGTTCTAGGTACTTAAAAGCATCGATAAAATGGCCAAAGGTGAATAGAACATGCTGTTCAGCTTGATAATCAGTGCAGATATGTGTTTGGTACTTTCAAGAGAACGCGTCTTTTGGCTGTAGACGCTGCACATTCATTAATTTCATTTTCCTTTATTAGGGGTGGGGGAAGGCTAGATCACATCCCATCCAACTCCGGGTAAAAGCAGCATACACCATGACCAGCTTTCTAGACCATTACAGGGCCACCACCTACACAACCATTCATATTTACATTCACACCCAGGGACAATCGAGAATATCCAGTTAACCTAATGTACATGTATTTAGAGTACGGAGGGGTACACTGGGATAGCATGCAAACTCCATACAGAAACGCTCTCGCCTGGCACAGGGCTCGAAGCCTGGATCTTCTTGCTGTGAATCGGAAATGTTAACCACTACACCTCCGTGCTACCAAGCTGCACAGTACATTCTTAATCACAATATGATGAGGCAAAATCCCCTTTTGTGATGAACTCTGGGTACTGACAATTACAGTACAACTGGCTGAAAAGCATTACCTCTGAAGACTGCACAGTCAATAACACTACAGTAGGGGTTACGATACACCGGTTATCAGATTTGCATGTGTGAGAGAGTTTGCATATGTGTGTATTCCTAATATCAGTCACTGCTGAGTTGCCTTTGCCTTTTTTTGCACTTTTGCCCAAAGCCGAGGCTTAATCACAGTCAACATTATAAATGAGAATCGGGTCTTGAAGTGCAGAGATATTGGTATCATCAGGAAGCTAAATATTTCTACACTGTATAAAAAAGTAATAGTGTATAAAACTAACAGTGTATAAAAGTAATACTGACACAATGTGTTGAAATTAAATGCCTGAATGATACAAATTAAACATAATTTTTAAAACCTCTGGAAGAAAGTGCCATTCCAGGCTTTTGTCTCTATGACTGTGGTCACGCTGGTTGTGGATATGCTCTTCCCGACAGCTAATACATGTAAATATATATCTGAGGTGCGTATGCCCTATGCAAATGAGGAAATGGACAAGAGAGATTTCATTTACCGATTGAGAGTTTTTATATGCTGGGCTATTTTTGATTTAACTATTTTAATTCTAGCATTTATTTTTAATTCATCATTCAAATGTAATGCTATCATGCTCCAGTTTGCCAACCGTGAGGACGGACGTCCTTGCTGGCCCTCTCGGTAGGCTTCTTCTAATATCTCCACACTCTCACAGTTCAAGTGAATGGAGCACTGGTGATGTGGCCCTGGCTTCCCATCAGCTGTATTAGGGGCAGCCAAAAAATTTGGCAGTTTGTCCACAGCCACTGTAAATTTACAAATACAGCAGATAAAAAGTGCTGTAACTTACTAGTTTGCTTTGAATTCTTCTTATATTTACAGATAATGAAGGAGAATATGTGCACTTTAACAGCCCCAAGATTGGACCAGGATGAACATACCATTAATTTTGGTGACAGGAGAGGTATAATCAATCTGATCAATAGCACTAATAAACTTTTGAGGAAGTGCATCCTATAAACAGAGGATTACATAAAACAAACAAAAAAAATGAATAGTGTCCTTTATTAGTCATGTTTGTTACATTTTACTTTGAGTGAAACTAGCAGTATTTTTAAATAGCGATTACCTGAGGAGTGAGATGTTTGAAAGTTACATAGGGAGTAGCATTGGACAAAACCACTTTACTGTGAACTTCAGTACCATCCTTCAGCACAACACCATTGGTGATATGACCTGGGCCAATCAGAACTTGAGTAACCTCCTAAAAATACAAAGCAACTTTAACGCCCAGCTAAAAACAGACCACAGAACACTAAAAGCTACAGTATACAGAGGCTCACTTCAAATCCTCACCTGGTCAGTAAAGATATCTGCTCCAAGTGAGCGTGCAGAGTTAGCAATGGACTTGGAGACACCACCCATGCCCCCTTCAACATAACCCCATGCCCCCATCTCCTTTTCCAGTTCACCCATTATGTGATGCAAGAGGACATACCTGCATTTCATTAAGCATGAGAAGAAAACAAACAAATCTTGATACAAAGTGAAAGCTGCATACTCTTACCCACTTCCCGGGTTATTGGGGCTCATATTAGCTCCTATCACAGAATCAGTGGCTAACGTTGCTCGTAGCGGTTCAGACTCAAACCACTGATTTAAAATCTGTGGATGATCAGAAAAAAAACAATGAAGTAAATAATATCATAATTTGTTTTGTCAAATAATACAAAGTCATTGGTGCCAACTCTTGAAAATCAGGATCCTCATCCCCATAACAGACCTACTGTATACATAGTAATACATAACAAATACAGAGCACCTGTTTTATTATTTATATTGATTTGGCAACTCTTATTAAACACTCCTGGCATTGGCACAAGAAGAAATGAACTGTGCTGTAATATGAATGAGACACCTGTGTGTTTTTTTCCCCTGTATAAAATCTGATTTGATCTGATTTCTAATTGGTTTAAGTTTAATTATTTAATGCCACTGTAGAAAGTAGTTGGTTTTTAATTGCTGGTTATTTAAAGAAAATACTTTTGTAGGTTACTCACAGGGCACTTTATTAGGAACACTATACTAAGACTATGTAGACCCTCGCCTTGTTCTAAAAGCCTTTATGATTTTGGCCCATGATGACATTACAGCAGTTCAAAACACAATTTTTTACTTTATCCGATGCACCTTCATGCTGTGGATGTCCTGTTCTACCACAGCCCAAAGATGTTCTGTTGGATTCCGATCTGGTGACTGGAAGGCCACTGAACAACAATGACCTCATGTCAATGAATTGTCATGTTCATGAAACTATTTTGAGTTGACTTTTATTTTGTGACATGATATTGGGTAATGATAATGACTGGTATTAATAAGCCCAAAATGTACCAAGCAAACATTCACTACACCATAACATCACCTCCAGCAGCCTGGACTGTTGACACAAGGCATCTGTGTACCTCATCAGTCCAGGTTTGGTGAGCCTGTACCCACTATTGACTCAGCTTTCAAGTTCTGTGCATTCTGAGACACAGTTGCGGTTATATGAGTTACTATAGACTTTCTCTTAGCTCGGCCCAGTCTGGGTATTCTCCTTAAAATTCTCTTATCAACAATGCATTTCTGTCCACAGAAGGATGTTTTTCTTTATTGTGCCATTTTGAGTAAACACTACAGACTGTTGTGGGTGAAAAATCTCTGGAGATCTACAGTTACTCAAGAAATACTCAAAGCACCCAGTCTATCATAAACAACCATGCCACAGTTAGAATCACTAAGATGACATTTTTCTCCATTTTGATGGCTGGTGCAAACATTACCCCATCTGCTCGCCTGAATCGGTATGATTTTATGGACTGTACTGCCACCACATGATTGGCTGATCAGATAACTGCATGACTGGATGTTAAGGTGTTCCTAATAAAGTGTTCAGAGAGTGTATAAGATATATAATTTTTTTTTTTTAAAAACAGTTTATCTGGCAACCACAGCCACCAGAATTTTATCATAAAATACTTTTACTGATGTCTACCATCCCGTAGTTCAACTGAACTATGAGGAAACCCACGCAAGCATGTCAAGAACATGCCAGCTCCACACAGAAACACCCTCACCAATAGATAATAATAAGACAATCCGATAATGTTGTGTAGACCTGTATGTGCAGTTAAAAAGTCATGTGATCATTATACGAATGTACTGAGCCTTTTAGATTTAAACTATATAATTTTTTTTGCAAATTTTGATGGAGCTCCTGAGCGGAGCACCATAGATATGGAACATAATTTGGATAGGTTTCCAATGCCTGTGATTACCCTCCACAGGAAATCTGTTGATTATATATCACTGATTGCATTAAGATTAATAATAATTTATATATATATATATATATATATATATATATATATATACGTATATATATATATTAATAACAAAACTCAAACCCAAAAAACAGAGGCTCACCCTTAAAGGAGCTGCACTACTTTTATAATGCAAGCTTCAGATACCTATAAGTAGAGATATCTATCGGGATCTTTGCTTTTAAGCACTTCCTAAAGCTTATAAACTTTTCCTTCACTTGAAATGAATGCACTCAAGAGCCAACTGACCTTTGTTGCTGGAGCTGTTATTAGTTCATAGAAGTCTGGTATGTTTTTTCCAAGTTTCAGTCCTAAAAAAAGATAGATAACAGAAAATCTTTAATCCATTTCAGATTAAACAATTATTAAAATTAGATTTTTTTTTGTATTCAGTCTACAAAGCTGTTAAATTATACTTCAAAAAGTCATTTACAAATGGTACCAGAATTGACTAAAGGTTTCAAACTCCTTATTGCTGCAATTCTTTTCCTCATGGACCCCGCTGTAATTCCTGGGATGTCTACAGGTGGTGCATCAAGGAGTGGGTGAATTGCACAGGCCAACTTCTCCAAATGTGCAACATAGTCAGGGTAAGCCTTTGGCAAAAGACATTAATGATGTCTAGACATTCTGCATATTCATGCACATGCAAATCATAGTGGATCAAAAGAAAAACATTAAAAATAATTAAAGATCATTTGGTATAAACCTTTGCATCTTTCTCTGAAAATTTTCCAATCTCGTTCTGATTTTTTGACTGAATAATGCCTAGTAGAAGAGAGCGAGGGGGCCGACCCCTGACCCCATCCTCCAGCATTGGGGTAAAGGCGTGGGGGTCCCTCATGTACACCTTCAGCCCATGTTTCTGCACAGTTAAAAGGGAAAAAAAAAAAAATCAGTCAACATTTCTCTCATCATTTTCCTTCTACATAATGAATAGAGAGGCCTTTCATATCCATCTTAACCCATATTAGATTTTCTCTCTCAGTGATCTTTTTAGCATCACATACTTTCTTTTAAAAGTGAAATCTACTTCTGTCTCAATGTTCTATCATATATTCAGATTTCAAGTAAAGTCAGACCAGTCTGAAAAACCATTGTGTTGATGTCACAGTGAAGAAAATGTATTTACTTTGAGTTACAAATTATACAATGTTATTCGTATTAGGGATTTTGCTGCAAAATGTTATATCCCTTTCACCAGATATGAGAAAATCAATTTTTTAAAAATTATACTATGTATATACTATGCTGTGATAAAATGTAACTAATTACAATAAATAATAATAACAAAAAATGGGTTGTACCAAACAAGGAAAATGGCATTTATCAATTTTTTTTCTTATTACCCACTTTGATCCATTTTTTCAGCCTATTCCTTTTTCTGTTATGTCCTGTAATAAAATTTCGTGGTGAAATGTATTTTTGTTTTGAAAAAATTTATTCGTTCATTCATTAATTCTTCAAGAAGACAGAGCAGCAAATTGGCCTGTTGGGGTTTTTTTTTTGTTGCTGTTGTTGTTGTTATTCTTTGTTTTTGCTGCCTGTGATATTTTCTTGCAAAGTGATGTTGATCAAAAAGAAAATTTACTTAATACGGTGGTAGTTAGTGCCTTAGGTGATAAAACTGCACAGAATGATTTATGGGAACTGAAGTTGTAAGTAGAATAGATTACACATCTAAGGAGTCCTTTGATAATTTAAAGATGATAAAATTTCTAAAAAGATGTTTAATTGATGGCCTGGCGAGCTGTCCAGAGTGTACTTTTCCCTCGCCCAGAGTCAGTTGAGATGGGTACCAGCCTCCCAGCGACCCTAATTAGGATTAAGCGGTTCAGAAAATGAATGAATGAATGTTTAATTTCTTTACGACATAAATAAAATTACTTCTAATTGATCTACTGTATGAGTGTTGTTTGTACATAAAAATATAATTATGTTATTAAATCACTCATATACTATGTAGGCCTATGTCTTATTTCTTACATATTAAATGCAAATTAATAATACTCAGAGACAGTCCATTCAGTGGAAATGAAAAAAGATGTTTTTTTCTTTTTTTACTTTTGAAGATAATCAGAATTAAAATGCTGTTTACTTTAAGAATCCTAGCACAAAGGAGAAACATATTACAGTTCAGTGGAGCCTGCAGTTGTCTGAATTATATTGACTTTCACACATCAAAAATTAAATATTAACCAGATACTACACCTTGAGCTCCAGTTCCTGATATATGTGAGGACGCAGTAAACTGAGGAGATAGGAGGCCCGGGAAAAATGGAAGCCTGGAAAGTGTTGGAAAAAGTTAGTACAATATCAATGCAGATAAAAATCAATCTACAACTTTTGACCACCATGTGGAAGGTACTTTCCCTATCCAATGAAAAAATACAACATAACAATATGCTAATACAGTATCCTATTAAAAGCTAAACAAGAAATAAAATTATTGATTGTCTTCAGAGTGTCATTAATTTATCTTGAAAGATTCATGCAGTGAGGGAATTATATGTAATGGCATATTCGATTATTATCTAATTATTTGACAGATGAAAGTGATAGAGGTTTGTTTCCCAGAACAATCTAAAAGCCCCTTTAAAGCTGTGGATTCTTAAACATTAAGTCTACTATAGTCCCTGTAACTGTTCAATTTTCAATTAAAGTGCCCATAGAAGGCCTGGAGCCTATGAATTTCCACTTGAATTATTTCCCAGATATAGACCCGTCATGAAAGAAGAGAGTACCCCTGGGATTACACGGCGATTTAAGAGAATCATGAGCGTGGGGGGTGGGATCGAATCGTGATGATCTTGAGGGGGTTTGGTGGCTCCGTGATGATCACGCTGATTGTGTCAAAATTTCTGACTGTCAAAAAGTTTGCCGCGATTATACCAAGCCAATACAATTTGATGCCAACTGTGATAGAACGTAGTAGTAGTAGTAGTAGTAGTGCAGTAGAGCTTAACAGACCTTAGCAGAGCGTAACAGACCTTGATGCAATCGTAGGAGATGCCATCGTAGGAGATCTTGATGAACTTGGAAACACGATTCCTGCAAGTTTCATCCCTTGGAGGCACCCTGCCTCCTTTTTATACCCCAGGTGTGCTCCAAGCGTGCTCATAAATCGTGGAGCTCCACATGTTTTGCCCCAGTGTAAACCCCGGGTGAACAGCAAAGGGCATGTTCAATCTAGTGGATATACAGCTACTATACAACCATGTAAAATGTCAGACCTATAGATTTACTGAGAATAGGACAACCATACAATTGTAGATTCATTTGTTTTCAGTAATTATTTCATCCTGGAGCTGTAAGTTCAGGATATTTAAAAGATTTGCTTTATAAGTGCTGCTAACAGATGGGGAATCCTTGTTACTTTTTTAAGCTTAACATGATCATGATATGACAGAGGCAAGATTGCTGTTTTAGTTTAACAGTACTCATCTTTCCGAGCATTTGTGTTCACAGTAAGAACTTCACGTGGCAGCAGTACAATGCACGTAATAATGCAGATACAGATCTAGAGCTTTAGTAAGGCCAGGTGAATTTTTTCCAACCTTTAACTGTTCAGTTGTTCAAGCCTTTGTTTCTTATTCATAGCCCCAAACCATAATTGCTGAGTAAAGCCTACTTGTTTATGTGGTTTCTGATGCTGTATGACATTATTATTCATAAAAATACAAGCATTTTGTAGCGTTAGGAGTTATGAACTGGCCTAAATGAGGATTAGTGTTCATTAATTTACATTAAATAGCTCATAATAATGATGGGAAAGGTAACACAGTTTGCAAATTTATAGGAATGAAAAAACATAAAAAGTTGTCACTGCATAAATATGCTACGCAAAATTATTGCAGAAGCAAACAACTGCCATCAGATATTACTTAATTAGTACATGCACAACAGTTTTCTAACAGTCATAATAAATGTCTGGAGGTAGCAATTATTTAGTACAAAACTTTATAAAGGAACAATAATTGCCTATAAACATAACTTCTTAGTTTGAAACGAAGCTGGGCATTATGGAGGTGAATTATGGTTATCATGATATGACCACCCCCAGTGCTGCTAACTGGGTTATCAAAGGCCGGCTATGTCTCTCACTGTCTATGGTGAGAGGCATGTAAAAGAACTATTGCTGTCTTTCGTAAAGAGTAGGCTGCATTGCCGTCAGTGTGTTTCTGCCCTGCGATGGCCTGGCGAGCTGTCCAGAGTGTACTCTGCCCTCGCCCAGAGTCGGCTGAGATGGGCACCAGCCTCCCCGCGACCCTAATTAGGAATAAGCGGTTCAGAAAATGAATGAATGAATGAATTATATGAACATATTATCAGCCAACTGAAATCATGATTAAGCAGAGATATAAACTCGAGAAATGAACAGATAGCTGTAGTGTTTTTACCCCATGAAGAGTTTATAAAATGTAACATAATTGATAAAATAAGGTAAAAAAATAATTATTATTATTATTTCTAGTATACTACAATATTACTGTTGGTAATCGTGACAGATGGAAGAGCAGTGACTGGTTATTATGTGAACAAAACAGGGATTTGTTACCCCCCAAAAATATGAAAAACAAGGTCAGAACACTGGGAACAAAAGCAAAGCAAATATAGGTTCCAAAGAGCAAAGAGCAAAAACACAGCAGGCAACCACATCATTGGAGAACATGAACGAGTGCCCTGTGTGGGGAGTGGTGTGATGGTCCACAGGTGTGCACATGAAAGCATGAGTACCCCCTGGCTCCTTGGCATGTTTGGATATTTAAAGTCTACATGTGCTGTCATGTTCTTTCGTTAAGTAATTTTGTAAATTTTTTTTCCCATTTGCTTTTTATTCTGTGCTTTCTTTTATTCTCAGTGGGTTTTTTTTGGGTTGTTTTTTTTTGCTGGACAGTGATGGGAAATAGAATACTCTTTCTTTTCTTTTCACTAAGTTTGTAAAACTTTGTCCCCACCTGGAATTATTTCTTCAGTCACCGCAGCTCCACCAAGGACACCTCTGCGCTCTAGAACTGCTGTTTTTAAGCCTCCCTTCTGCATATATGCAGCCTGTAGAACAAGGTTCATGTTTCTCCACAGTGCTGATGAATTCTCATGGTTTATCATTTACATTTACACCAGCAGCTACTTACAGCAATCAGTCCATTGTGCCCTAAACAAAAAACAGAGACTTATGGTTAGAGCATTAGCATTAATTCACTCAGATCCTTATGCTTGCTCATTTTTCCTGCTTAAAACACATCAACTTTGAGAACTGACTGTTCACTTACTGCCTAATACATCCCACTCTATGGCAGGTCCCAATGTAATATAACTAAGCAATGTAATTCATTTGACCTGTCAGTAATCATTATGTTTTAATGTTACGGCTGATCAGTCTCATCTCTAACTACCTTCGTAAAATTTTAGAGGGGCCAGCAGCTGGATTTTGTAACTGAGAGTGTAAATACGTCTGGCATTTCTGAAAATATTTCGGTCCACAAGTGCTAGAATTGGCTGCCGTGGGAGATAAAAGGTCTTCTAAATACTTCAGACATGGTGTCCAGAGAGCAGAGGTTTTGCTGGATGAAATGATTAACATAAAGCCTAGGCTCTTTAATATATCACAGACTCATATGATTGGTTCTTTCTTAGGGGATTAAAAAACAGTACCCCAAGTGAATAATACTTGAAGCAAAATCACAGACACTTACGATTTGTCATGGTCACTTTGATTGTCATACATTAAAAAGGAGTAAAATAAATAATAAATAAAATAAAATAAAATAAAAATCTTGTTTTTGTTTGCTTTGTCGTGTTTCCACAAAGTATATGCTAGAAACCATGAATTAATATGCTCAGCACAGTTTATTTATGCTTCTGTGTAGTGTGTACTCAACAGTGGTGGGTGTTAACATGTTAATTGTAAATCTGTTAGTAACAAAATTAACTTTTTCATTAACACATTAATATGCTATTTGTTTTTAAAATGAACTGGAACCTCCATTAATTCTACATTAGTCCATTAACTATGTTGACCGTTAATAATTTTACTGGCTACTGTCCCCTTGGTTAATGTAGCCTTGGCTGGTATATGCTGCCCTCCGCTCACAGACCACAGAAGCAGGTGTGGGCAGCATTATCGGGCAGGAATGTCTCTCTGGTCTGCCAGCAGAGGGCAGCATATACCAGCCAATACCATTTTTGCAATCAGTATGTAAATACAGCACACTTTGGTCAAACTTTGCAAATGCGTTTATGTATTATTATTATTATTATTATTATTATTATTTTTTTTTTTTATTTTTATTTTTTTTTTATTATTATTATTATTATTATACACTTAAAACTTGTGTAGGTTATTGAAATTTTACAAGCCAGACATATTAAAGTTGTTCTTATAGTAGAGTCTACCTCAGTTTTAAGAAAGGAAATGCACTGAAAATGTTCAGCACTAATCAAATGTTTATTGTAATAAAGAATTACCTTACAATGCAAAATAAAAAAAATGACTGTATTTGAGATATTAATAAACCTTTTTTTTCCTGTAAAAAGATGTTTTGTTGATGTCAAAAGTTTTTCACGTTAAAAAAATAACGTCATAAATTAGATAGGTATTAAATTTGAATAAATTACAAAAAGTAGCAAATTATTATTTACTAATAATGAAAAGATTTAGTGGATATTATATATTAACTAATTAATAAGTTAAATTGTGACAGAATTAGCAGATTAACTTTAATGAAGTTACTTCCTTGATGGATTAACGGTTAACGGTTAACAAAGCTAACATTTTTTATTAACCTTCCCAACACTGGTACTAACACTGAATGTGTATGATACCAACAGACACTGTTAGCTACACAGCGCTCAGCTCAGCGTACCCAGAGCTTGCCTGACCTGCATCTGAGATGATTAATAGATGCAAAAAATAAACTGTTTTTAAAATCTTATGTTAGTTTGCTGTTCTCATGTTTCCATGTAGTATATACTGATTGTTTGTCCCAAAGACATGTTCTACAAGAGGCTTGCAACCCTCTCAGGTAAAATCATACATTACAACAGAAACTACAAAAGTGGCCCAGTGCATCATGGGTGCAGAACTGAAGTATATACTAAAAGCTTTAATGGCTTTAAACACTCTTTTACTTAACGTGCTTATGCTTGCAGAGCGGAGTGCACACAGTTCAGCTGCCTGAGTTTGTCATGGTTAAACATATTAACTTATACACCACAGACAGTGAGAGACATGGCTGGCCTTTGATAACCCAGTTAGCTGCAACACTGGGGGGGGGGGGGTAGTTGGGGTGTCGGGGGACTAGCCGTGACAACTTAGTGATGGTGGGGCTTGAACCCCAAACCTTCGGCTCAGTAAGCCAGCACCCTACCACCAGGCTACCACTGCCCCTATTAAGGGTCAGATATTACACCTATTTTTCATTTTTGACACCAGGAGAACACCAAAATATGATTATTAATCCAGAATATTCCACAGTTATCCAGGAAGCTGGAGGGTAGTGCGATAAGGCCAGCTAATCAAAAGGCCCAGCACTCTGTGATGCATTAGTGCCCCACCACCCCATTCCACCAACCCCCCACCCGCTCAAAAAAAAAAAAAAAAAAAAAAAAAAAGTAAAAAAAATAATATATATATATGGCGGGTCACACAGCAAAAATGGAAAATTTAAACATGCTCTAATCTCATTATTTGACACTCTGGCATCATCTAATGTGACTATTTAAAACTGTAACATTTGAAGAGTTTTGAAGAGTAAAATTATAAGTCCAACTGTTTTATTTATGAGAAAAATGTCTTTTTTTAAAGCTACTGAAAAAAAGTTGTTCTCATAATTAAAAACAATTGGACTTATATGTTTTTGCAAACAAACTCTTCATTTCCAAGTCAAAAAGTGCAAAAAGCGTATATTCGCTCTAGAGCGTCAAGAGCGGAGAACATTTATGTATTTTTTTTTTCTACAGTTACCAAGGTAACGCATGGCTCTTTGCCCTGTAAGAGTACAGTGTATAACTGATTTGTTCTTGCTTGTTATAGTGTTATAACACAACACTGGACTAATTTAAAAAGGGGACTTTTTTTCCTAGTAAAAAAAATATAATAAAATTTAAAAATAAGGCCCAGGTTTAAATTTTTAAAAAAAAAAAAACCTTTAAGTTTTCCTTTAAACTAAAAGTTATGAATGTGGTAACATTACGGAGTCTTCAGGGAAATATATACTGTCTTCACCACTTTTTGGTGTATAACTGGTTCTGGTGCAATATCATCATATGCAGTCTATTACTAAAAATTATGACTGTTCTCAGAATGTCACTGAACCAATTATCTCCAAATGTCTCTATCTGGTGCAATATACTTTTCTGGATTCGCACTGTTTGGTTGCATGTGCTTGGGTTAGAGGTTAAAGTGATCTGGTGCACTGCTGTTTACAAATAAAATGCAGTTGAATGTGATCTAATACTCTAGTGTATTACAAAGTATTAACCTACTTTTTTAATAGTTTATATCTTTTATAATAAAATAGTGGAGTAGGGTTGCTGTCTTATAATACCAGTGTTTTAGGTTTAAAGCTTTCACTGAATCATGCAAGATGTCAATGATGTAAACTGCATTTAAAAATGTACTTGTGGAAATGATTAACAAAGAACCAAGACGTTAACAAAAGTTTATTTATTTTCATTCCTTTTTCCAAAACGATTTCCTTTATAAGACTCGAGCTCAATGACTCTGGGTAACCCTAAACAGCTCCCCATTCCATCGCAGGCCAACACACACACACACACACACACACACAAAACCTTTCACACTTACACACACCTCAGAGGGCAATTTCTGTAAAGGTCAATTAGCCTAAAGTGCATTTCCTTGGACTGTGGGACGAGACCAGAGTACCGGGAGGAAACTAACGCAAGCATGGAGCCCTCACTGAGCCTGGGCCTTGAATCCAGGACTGTCTTGCTGCAAAGCAGATGTGCTAACCACTACAGCACACTGGTAACATTCCATTTGTGTGGAAGTGGTATACATCTGTATATTATACAAGTAGCTTTTGTACTCATACGCTGCGGGGAAAAAAAAAAAATTCATTACACAATTCTATGATTCAAGTATGTCCATAAGCTGATTTGCATGAACAGAGTTGGGGTTTGCAGCTACAGCCAGCAGTGATTTGGTTATGTAGCCCATATTCAAAACCCTGAAAAGAAACTCACCTCTATAAGTTGCGGATAGAACTAAAGGCATACAGAAAGTTTAACTACTGCACTCACAGCCTGCCTAACAGTAGTCAATTTATTACCAGCCAGGGTGAACTTAGCCCCTACTATGCCATGCAACTCCTCCAAACTAATGTAAGATCTGTTGGAAAAGGTTGATCAGACTCATGTTATTCTCCTGTGAGGTTTATATTCTGTCTGTGCATGCTGTCTGATTAGTGGTTATGAGTTAATACACGACACAATAATGATTAATCACCGTTAACACACCACAGACTGCTGCATTATGGTTATGTAAGAGTTGAACGGTGTGGCCTACGCGCTTTGTGGAGCTGGACACCCAGCCTGCAGTTGAATTTCGTGCTTGAGGCTCGAGCTGCAGGCGGGCGCTCCAGTGAAAGAGCGCGTGTCGCCGCCTACCTCCACCGATTATCAGCGCGTCGTACTGGGCTTTGAGCGCGGTGCTGTGGCTGGATCTCCATCCCGTTCCCGCACACTGAAGCGCTGCTGCTGCGGCTGCTGCTGGACGAAAGCGACAAGCTTGCAGAGCTACAGCCATCTCAACACCCAGAGACTTCTTAAAGCCGACCTTCAACTGCAAACTTACTTGACTCACTGTACTTACTCCACCCCCAAAGCCAGGGCAGCACACTGCGACTCAAACCTGAACTCTTCTGGGTTACTGATCAGAGAATCACCACCAGCCTGCCACCGGGCATGGAGCTAAAAGCCTCCCCTGAGGAACAGATGCAGAAAAGAATCCCTAATTACAAAGGATATGTTGGAAAACATTTGTTGTTTTCCTATGTATTTTTAAATGTAAAAAAAAAATTATATATATATATATAGGCTGGTGCCCATCTCAGCCGACTCTGGGTGAGGGAAGAGTACACCCTGGACAGCTCGCCAGGCCATCACAGGGCAGAAACACACTGACGGCTATGCAGCTACTCTTGACGGAAATCAGCAATGGTTCTTTTACATGCCTCTCACCACAGACAGTGAGAGACATGGCCGGCCTTTGATAACCCAGTTTGCTGCACTGGGGGGACAGCAGTGAGAACCCGTTGATAGTGGGGCTTAAACCCCCGACCTTGGGATCAGTAATCCAGC